>CM056377.1:29770769-30159602 GCA_029718625.1 Synaphobranchus kaupii
TCTACCGATCCCCATGGGGTGGTTGTAAAATTCATGTTTGCTCAGTGTTTATATGATATATATACGTATAAACACTCTAGGGTGTTAAATGTACACCGCCATTTTTGCTGTGGGCCCTTTATCTGTGTATCAACACCACAGGATACCTGAATTTGTGTTCACATTGTTGGAAATATGAATCCAGCTCAATGGGAGATCTTACCACGTCAGGCAATGTGCTGCAGTCATTACAAAGGACTTAGACACCAGGAAACCACCACAGATGTGCTTGTTCCTTTGCTGCACAGAGACCATATATGGTCTGGAGTGTGGTTTAGCCTCCTTGCCATTCACAATGCTAGAGTTCTGTTGGGCTGGGACAGAAAAGAGTTTTCAGCCAATGAGAGTGTCTTTTTACTTCTCCACATTTGCTATTGCCCCTTGTCAATACATTTAAAAGTAACACAGAGGAAGAAAATGAGGCAGACAATTAGGTACATATACATATTTTACACATAAGCAAGCATCTTGACATTAAACTGAATCAGATCATCACTGCCTGAAAGATACTGATCAGTGTTGAGAACCCTTCTGGCGTGCTTCTCGGTGTGATATCTGGCTGAGAAGTGTGTGTAAGGGTGCAGGAGTCGCTTCATAGCCCAGTGAGTGAGTGAGTGAGTGAGTGAGTGAGTGAGTGAGTGAGTGAGTGAGTGAGTGAGTGAGTGAGTGAGTGAGTGAGTGAGTGAGTGAGTGAGTGAGTGAGTGAGTGAGTGAGTGAGTGAGTGAGTGAGGTGAGTGGAGTGAGTGAGTGAGTGAGTGAGTGAGAGAGAGAGAGAGAGAGAGAGAGAGAGAGAGAGAGAGAGAGAGAGAGAGAGAGGAGAGAGAGAGAGAGAGAGAGAGAGAGAGAGAGAGAGAGAGAGAGGAGAGAGAGAGAGAGAGAGAGGGGAAAAACACTGCCTGCATCGCTCTGTCAGGTCACGGGACACACAATATACAGAGTTCACACCTCAGAGAGGCAAGACGGAAGCTGCAGAAGTCAAAACGCACAGACACACATGCATGTAAGCACACGCACATGTACGTACATGTATACATGGACGCACACCGACACGCACACATAATTATTTGTTTAAACTTGATGTGATAGACTCTCATATAACATTGATTTTGACAATATGACACTTTCTCTCATCAACAATTTATAAAATTCATGCACACATATATTGCATATTATGCAAGGTAAGTTCACTTATGTAGGTGTAGGGCAGTGCTGGCCGCATGCAAAAACACTATGCAGTTGTTTAGGGCCACAAGCATCCCTCGGCCACACAATTCAATTGCACTTTGGGGCCACAACAACATTCTTGCTTAGGGCCACCAAAACCCTAGGGCCGACTCTGTGTAGTGCACGCACACTCTAGACCAGTTCAAGTCCAGGCTGTGTCACGTCTTGACTCTGACCTGGTGGACCATTTTTGTGTAACACAGATGGCTTTGTTCTGCCAGGGAAGTGTGGGAATTAAAGGTACAAATTAGAATTAAGTCAGATCAGAGCTATGGCGTAAGTAGTATGCTGTTCAGCCTGTACTTAGCATGTACTGCAAAGAGTCTCTGGGTTATTGGCTCAGCTGTGCTGTGGTGGGCCACAAAGCAGAAACCTATAAACAGAGAAATATCTTCATCAATATAGACAACCAGTTCTTCCCTTAAAGGTCCGGTTCAAGTACACCTAAACTGCATTTGTGCCATATATTCTCAAAAGTGTGGATTTACGCTGGAAACCTCCACAATACAGCACATGTGAATATAGCAAATGGACGTGTTAGCATGGCGGCACGTACACAATCAATTTCAGCATTAAGGATGGAAAAAGAAACAACGGTAGGAAACGTTTGATGAGTACACTGGACTGTTTCCAGGGAAATCGCACAAAATAAACTCAGCTCTCGTGGAGCAATGATGTCTGATCCATTTGTATAATTCTCTCTCTAAGCGCCAACCTCGCTGGCCCCTAAGATATTAACAGGCTATCCTCCGGGGTGTCGGGCAAGATACTTCCTAAGCGCTGAGCTATCGAGAGAGAGAGAGAGAGAGAGAGCTTACCAGTGAGGACCAGAGGGGGGAGGAGAGTCACGAGCAGGAACAGAGGTGCAGCGGGCATGGTGTCTGTGAGCGGTGTGTGTGGCTATGATGAACACGTCACTGTGCAGCCAGGGGATATAAGACCCCCTTTTGCTCACTCAGAGGAAGAGTAGGTGGAGCTGTGAAGTACCCAGTGTGACTGATTGTTCTTACAGAAATGACACAGCAGACATTGTGGGAAACAAAGATGATCACTTATTCTCCTATACCTGTTCTGTTTGATAATCCGTAGTCTATTAAATGGTGGGGGGAGCAGATGCACGGAACATAAATTAGGAGAAATCAAGTACAAAAAGTCTCTAGTTCTCTCTGAGTTTGATTACACACTTGAGATTGTCCCTCTGCATCACCCGCTGTGAGGCCATATACCACTCAGAAACAGGCAGCCAAGTCAAAGCTTGGATTTACTCTTACGGTTTTCACAAAGCTCTCACCAAGAAGACTCCTCTGGGTCCTTATTCTAACCAGGAGCATGAAATAACCAAACTAAATCCAGTCAAAGCCATAATTCAACCAAATCAATTAAATAAATAGTTTTGGGACTATAGTTTTTTATACTTTTATCTAGCTATATTACACCAGTCTACATGTGCGTAGGTACTTTTAAGTTGCTTTAGCTGACTTTAATAACTAAGCAAATAATTTTGATGTAGCTTACTGTATTACTATGGAGTGAAATTACTTTCTTTACTACGAGAGTGCAAAAACAAGGTTGAACAGAGCAAACAGCAATGAGGGTGCACAAAATGTAAAACAGCTCTTACTCCTCGGTCCTGTGCGCTCTCTCATTAGTTCGGTGCTCGCATCTCACGCGTCCGCGCTCGCGCCTCTCAGTTCAAGTAGCTTGATTCTCACGTATGCGCTCGCTCTATTTTTGAAAGCTATGGGCTTTCTTTTTTCTTTTTTTTGAAAGCTAAGTGCTCTCACTTCTTTTTTTGCAACCAAAATACATCAGGGATTTAGGCTTGCTAGATGATCGACTGAACTATTGATTGCAGCCTGGTTATGGGCTTTGCCTGAATCAGCACCCTTCCATATACTATTCAGTATGCTTGTTGAGTACACTGGATGAAAAAGTAGTCAAGTAAAGGAAATTTTCTGTAAATGTAGTATACTTAAAAATCCCAGGATGATATACTTATTTCCGGGGTTTCGCTGAGCATGGGCCTGTTCCATTACTCACACTTGCGGTTTTGATACTTAGCCAAGTGCCTACTTGTGTTACATATTTCTGATAATTGCCCATAGTATACAAGTACCGTAGGCGTAAAGACGATCTTCACTGCACATTGGGACACCCTCGACTCGAAGATGTTGTTCCTTGTCGTGATGGGAAAAAATGGCTCTCTTTGAATGGCTTTCTTTGGTGAACGGAAACAGATTATTTTCAGTGAACGATCCATTTAGTTTAGCTATTGTTCCCCCTCGTTAGCCAATGTTATGCCCATGACTAGTTCATGGTTCTTGACTAGTTCTTGTGGTCGGGGTGCGTCTCTGGACACTTACTAGTGCCGCGTGGATGCACACTTAAGTAGACAAAACCGGAAGTGTTCGTAATGGAACAGGCCCATTGACTCCTGAACGTGATGAATTGTGGGATACACTTATCTCCAAATACCGGTCCGAAGCGGTATTAGGGTAAGGGTACATTAAATATGGGGTAAGTGTACCGTGTGTTGGCATTTTTCTAACATGGGACAGTCTTGCACACTTACGTACTAGTGCCGCGTGAACAGGCACTTAAGTAGACAAAACTGCAAATGTGGGTAATGGGATAGGCCCTATATTCAGGAGCATAGTTTTCAAGAAGTATGCAAACATTTTTGTCACATATGATGCGAAGCAACAGCAAAAAACAATGTGACATGGCCACGCAAGAATGGGACATCTTACAACACTTACACAGTACGGTTGGAAAATAGTATGGTGGTTATTATTTGCATACTGCACATCACAATCTAAACAGTATACAGAGAGTACACAGCTGCTAGTACACAGGAGACGGGACACAATAGATAGGGCTCTGATTTGGAATTTGAATTAATGCCCTTCTATACTACTGAGTATGCAAGTTGAGTTCACTGGATGAGAAAGTTGTTAAGTAGGTAAAATGCTCACATGTAGTGCACTTAAAATCCCCTGATGATATACTTAGTTCCGGGTCTTCGCTGCTAATAGAATTGACGATATTTTTTTGAACACTGCATGTCACTAACAGTATGCAGTAAGAAGTACACAGTATGCTAGTATACAGTACACAGAACGCAGCAGATAGGGCTCAGATTCGGACACAGCCATGATGGTCCATTCATTCCACTATGGAGGATTACCTCATGAAAACAATTATACAGCATGTCCAGCAGTGGGGGCATGTGAGTCATTTGAAGTGGAATTAGGTAATACAACAAGAGAACCACAAGATGGTGCCAAATTGAAACCTGCTTTACCTGGTTACCCAAATTGAAACCTGCATATAAACTCATTTTTATAGCTCTTGGCCTTGTACAGAATTGTTAATTGATTATAATATTCTAAAAAAAACAGTTATGTTGGCATATGTTGCGGTTTTTTGTGATCTGAAAATATTTTAGATTTCATACATAAGAAGAGAATGGCATGACGTTTTTTTTTTGTTCTGTAACAATCATGGTGTTATTATTATTATTATTATTATTAGTATTATTATTATTATTATTATTATTATTAATAATCACATACCTGTATGAGGAGTGTATAAAATATTATGAATATTGATTATGAAAACTCTCCTGACAGTTTGTAAGAACTTGAGTCCATAATCTACTCATCTGAGAAAATTATTTTTTGAGCTAATGTGACAATATTGTGCACATATTTTCTCCTTGTAATTCTGGATCAACATGTGCAGTTTGAGAAAAAAAAAATTTTTTTTGTGGTAATACATGTTACTGATGCTGTGGTGAACAGCATTACAGAATACTGAACACAGGTAAAGATCCAGGATCACTCGCCCGGGATAAAAATAGAGTATCGTTTTTGTTTGTTCAGTTACAGACCGACGTCAGCCCCTTTCCTGAAATTTAAAACTGTCTCAATTAAATCTGATTGTGGTGATCGATGGTAATGGTGAAGTCATTGTGGAAATGGAGGCTGCTATAGCCTCTGGCCTGTTTAAATCACGCAGGCATACCCAGTGAGGCCCTCCTAATACTCACCCTCAATCCCTGTATGCCCTGAAGTCAGTGGCCTGGTACACATTCACCATTCTGACAACACTGAACATTCTCAGGAAAATAAGCTCTCTGCAGCTGGGCTCTGATTACACCAATTGCTTATTAGCTCTACCACCACTAGGTGGAGCACAGGGTCTGCAATTTCCCAGCACGTAACCAATGGCTAGCTAATTAACCCTTTGAAGAGTAGGTATTTTGGAATGCTTTTTCAAATTTGTAAGTCGGTGTTCTAGAACTCATTGATTTCAGTTTACAGTAGTGTTTGGTAGATCAGCATTAAAATGTTCAGGTAAGAACATCATTACACATTTAACACAAAGGGTTAATCACATGATTAGAATGTTCTTAGCTGAACAGTCTAATGCTGATGTATCAATCAGTACTGGTAATCGAAAGTAATGCCCCACCTGAAAGAAATATTGCCCCACCTGAAAGAAATATTGCCCCATCTAAGAATCAAACCTACCTAATCTTTATCCTACACTGCTGCCCTAGCATGTGTTAGTGTGAAGGATTAGGACATGTACATCTGTGGAACTATCACCTATGGAAAAGGTAATGGAGACATGTACTCTGCCAAGCATAATAATGATAATGCTTGCCATTTATATAGCGCCTTTCTCACACTCAAAGCACTTTGCAATGATGAGGGGGAACGCGCTTCAACCACCACCAATGTGTAACACCCACCTGGGTGATGCAACGGCAGCCATTTTGCACCAGAATACTCGCCACACATCAGCTGAGGTGGAGAGAGAGAGAGAGAGAACAATTTTTAGCCAATTAAACTGGGGGATGATTAGGTAGCAGATTGAAAGAGCTAGGTTGGGAGTTTAGCAGCACAGATTACTCAGACTACAAAATCACATTTGGTAGTTTGTTGTGGGAAAAGTACACAGACACAGGTCAGTTTTTATACTGAGTATCGGTGCACCTCTTCTGTTTCATGGCCTGTTGCCTTCCAACATTTCTCTATAATGCAGACTGAAAAGCTCTGTGAAAATCCCTTTGTGAAAAGGGCAACATTAGCTCACAATTGATTGATTACTGATGTAATTTATTGAACAATGCCCTTACACTTCAGTGCATGTTCATCACCACACATTATAACATCCTCAGCTAGCTTTTTAGCTTTAAAGGCATTTCACCCTACACCCTTGATATGAACAATATAGCTCACAAAAATATATGTCAAATCATATGGCATGTTTCTGGCGCCATATTCAAAGTCAATATAATGTCACCCAACACTTCAGAGGATTCATGTCTTGAATGTCAAACCTTTTTTCTGCACTTCTGATATCATGCATATACTGTATCATTGTTTATTGCTATATATATCATATTTAAGTAAATTGTGAAATGTTGCAATATCTTGAGCCTGATAATACATTTAATTTCAATATATTGCAGTGTATTCCATTTCCATTGGGTGTCATTTACATTTATGTTATTGTCTTATTATAACACATATAATTACCAGAATCATATATATATATATATATATATATATATATATATACAGTGACACATTTTTTGTTATTTTGGTTCTGTACTCTAGCACTTTGAGTTTGAAAGGATACAATGACAATGAGGTTGAAGTGCAGTCTGTCAGCTTATTTTCTGGTACTGCTACAAGCAATACTGTAACCTTTCTGCATTTGAATGGATGTCTATGGGAATTGGGGGTGGGACTATAGTATCAAGTTACAGTATCAAACTCAAAGTGCTAGAGTACAGAACCAAAATAACAAAAAATGTGTCACTGTCCAATGAATTATGGTGCTCACTGTATATACATATATTGCCCCCTATGCAATGTGTTGCCGTATGTGTGGCCAGTCTGGTAGCTGGGTGGGAAGGCATGGCGAGTGGCCTTGTCTCCAGGCAGACGTGTTGAGAGGCCATATCAGCGCTGGATGGAAGAGCTCAGCGGCCCCTTGCGGTGTCCTCTGTTCTCTGTGAGACCCCTAACCCCCTCCGCCCTCCCTACATCCCTCCATCTCCCAGACGAAAAGCCCACTAATGCTATAATTGGTTTGTCTATTGACGTGGCGAAGAGGCTTTTCTGTATGTCGTTTCTGGTTGTGGCCCTTTCTTTTGCCCTGGGTATACGGAGTTCGTGAAGATAGCCAGGTGATGATGTACACTTTTTTCAGCTCTTTCCCTCAATGCATTGACAGAACACGGTACAGGTGCGTGGCACAGTTAGTTGCACACCAATTGCAGACTAACAAACTGACAAATATGCCACTACAATTTTACATGGATGCGAGATTTTTGAAGACAAGATTATATTTGAAATTTTAAGACTAGGATAGTGCCCTGAAAAAGACCTGGGTCTCTAGATTACACTTGGTGCTAACCCAAACGCGGTGTGAAAATAAAAAAAGTGTTTTTGCTAGTTTCAGACCGACGCAGTTGTCATTTTACTGTCCAGTGCTCACGTTGTTTAAATAACAAGCAAACATGCGCTGAACTGGGCATATTGGTCTTAAGATGAGGTGTGGCCAGGCAAATTTTTGTCACAGTTATTATCATGTCATGTCACAGTTGTTTCAATGTTATTTTAACAGCACAATATTAAGATGGTAATATGCATCTACGTAGGTGTGTGCACAATGCGCGTACACCCTCCTCCTGTGTCTTATACACAGGGGCAGCTGTAATCATTTTTCTCACAGTCTTACTAAATCCGTCAGTATATTAGCAATCCGCTAAGGTGCAAACACAGGTAGCTTTTAAAGGGAATGGGAGATGACACTCTGATTGGTTTATTGTATGTTACGCCCAAGACACACCTATAATTAATGAAGAGACCAAGTTCAGCCCATTTGAACCTTGCGCATTACTTTGCACTGAAATTATTGGCTGTCTAACTTGCAAAAGTGGACTTGGACATGTCCTAAATGCACTTGCACCATGCTTTTAGACCATGCACTAACATCGTCAAGATAGAGCCCCTGATGTCTTTGCGATCAGGTTTTGCTGCCTCTCAACCTTTTTTTTAGCAGAGATTTAGAACCATAAATAAACTCCTCAAAAAAAGTTTGGAAACGTTATTTCAGTCGATTATTCCTCCCCTTTAATAATACCAATTGGTATTGTATTTTATATCGTTGGAAAGCCTGATTAGTCACCTTTACAACGAGGTACAACTTGTAAGGATCATGCATTCGTGGAATGAGGAACACAGCTAACCGTGTGGGTAGCGGCCCAAAGAAATGTGCCAAAATCCCCTGCAATATTCTTCTGTTGGTATTCACTCTCGTTTTGAGCTTCAAGTGCTGGCAGGTGTATGCCAGTCACAGGTGTGTGACTGGCACCTGATTGGCACCTAATTGACAGCACTTGTGTGCATGGGTCCTGCAACTTTGTTGAGTTTGTGTGTGCTCCAAGCATAAACATGCCACGTTTGTCCCTTCAGGATATGGCCCGTGCAATAGGGCAAGTGGAAGCTGGTGTTCCAGTACGCAGAGTGGCAGCATTATTTGGTGTCAGCCCTGGTACCATTTCCAAACTTAGGACCGAGTTCTGTGAAACTGGTGAAGTCAAAGACAGACCACAAAGTGGCCGTCCCAGGAAGACAACACCCCAAGAAGACCGGTTCCTCACCCTTGCTTCACTGAGGAACCGTAGGCTTTCTTCCAGAGATTTACAGGCAAGATTTGCACAACGGTACCACAGACAGATCTCTGATCAGACATGAGGAACAGACTGCACATGGCCGGTCTTCGTGCTTATAAGGCTGCCAGGAAGCCTGCAATGACTGCCCTTCACCGTCAGGCCCGTTTGCGCTGGTGTCGACAGCACCGACAGTGGAACCTAAGAATGTGGGGCAACGTCATGTTCAGTGATGAATCAAGGTTCTGTCTGCGGAAGCTGGATGGCAGGATCAAAGTATGGAGACGGCGTGGAGAACGCTATGCAGATTGCTGCACAGATCGCGTGACACCTTTCAATGGGGGCAGTGTCATGGTGTGGGGCGGTATCTCTCTCACAGGCAAAACAGAACTTGTCATCATTGAAGGCAATCTCAATGCAGTGAGATATCGGTATGCGATTCTGGAGCCAGTGGCGATGCCATATCTCCAGAATCTGGGACCTAACTCCATCCTCCAGGATGACAACGCTCGCCCCCACAGAGCCAGGATCATCACAGAGTACCTCCAGAATTTGGGAGTGGAGGGGGATGGAATGGTCTGCCATGAGTCCAGACCTCAACCCAATTGAACACCTGTGGGATCAGCTTGGGCGTGCTGTACGTGCCAGAGTGACCAATGCAACCATGTTGGCTGACTTGCGGCAAATCCTGGTTGAGGAATGGGATGCCATCCCACAGCAGTGTGTGACCAGGCTGGTGACCAGCATGAGGAGGAGGTGCCAAGCTGTTGTGACTGCGTATGGATCTTCCACACGCTACTGAGGTCCCTGACAGTGTAAAATGAATAAAGTGTAAAAATGGCCAATATGTGTTGTTTTTTTCTTATTACTGTGGGAGAGTGCAATCATCCAATCCACCAAGCAACTCAAAACGAGAGTGAATACCAACAGAAGAATATTGCAGGGGATTTTGGCACATTTTTTTGGGCCGCTACCCACACGGTTAGCTGTGTTGCTCATTCCATGAATGCATGATCCTTACAAGTTGTACCTCGTTGTAAAGGTGACTAATCAGGCTTTCCAGCGATATAAAATACAATACCAATTGGTATTATTAAAGGGGAGGAATAATCGACCGAAATAACGTTTCCGAACTTTTTTTGAGGAGTTTATTTTGAAGTGCGTAGAGTCCAACTGTAAGATTAGTGTTGGGAGGAATGGTATGTGACATCATACTGTTCTGACAGTGGCGAAAGATGGCACTGAGAGCATGGATATAAAGTTTGGAGACCAGGAGGAGGGAAGGTGATTCCTTTTTCTGTCTCAGAGAGCACCAACCTCATGACTTGTCTAGACTCAAAGTGGTCTGTGGGCAAAAAAAAAAAAGCACTTAGTACAAATGTCATTGCCACTTCTGACAGAACAGCTTGTCTCCATCTCTATTTTTTCCAGAGAGAAAAGAAAGAGGTTTCACAATGCCGGTTTATTTCTCACCCTCAGCCTTCTAGAAGGAAAAAATTAGCTTCTGCAAATGTACTGTGATTTGTGGATTCCACTCTTCCTCAACTTTTTTTAGGCTGCCTAACAGTTTGAAGGGCAGTTAACAAAGCAAACTCACACTATGGGTTGCAGATCCTTAACATGGGCAATAAATCCTAATGATGCATATCAGGTTTCACACGTTGCCGCTATTAGTGTCATTTCTGCAAAGGCAAGACTTTAGGAGGGAGAGAGAATCCTGATCAGATCACATTTATTGACATTGTGGATGGCTTTGAAAAGGACGGCTGGCCTGCTGGCCTTTGAACAGAAGCGACAACTTAAAGGGGACATGAAGCACTCGGTCAAGTGGCTCTGGTTCGTTAGCTTTTTACCTTAAATTAGATATGACCGTGCGTTCAAATCTCAAACCGACCCGTATTTGCTGGAAAAAGAAGTTGAAATTAGCTTTTTTCCACTAGGGCGCAGCCATCTTGGACCAACTGCGGTCGTGACGTCACTAGGTTGGTTGGCCTCTGCTGCTCAATGTATTCCTATGGGAAAATAGCTGACTTTCAGTGAGCTCAACGATGTATTGTGAGGAAAAAATAAAACAAAAAACGCACAGACGTTTTTTTTTCTATTGCCCGAAGATGCTCAAATGAGTATTACCGAACAAAACTTAATTTTAAACTTAATTTCCACGAACTGCTTCTGACCATACTAATGCTGTGGCCAGCTGGCAACTGCAGTGCCGCTGCGTTGCCTTGATATATTAGTTAACAGCCTGCAAATATATACCTACCGTGACCAAGCATCACAAGCTAACGCTTATTTTATATAGGCAATATTAGACACGACTTTAGCTCCCAAACCGTTTATCAAGGCAATGCAGCGGCGCTGCAGTTGTCGGCTCATCAGGCCACAGCATTAGTAGGCTATGGTCAGAACGGGTCAGATACAGTTTGTGGAAATTAAGTTTTAAATGAAGTTTTGTTCGGTAATACTCATTTGAGCATATTGGGGCAATAGAAAAAAAAACGTCTGTGCGTTTTTTGTTTTATTTTTTCCTCACGATACATCATTGAGCTCACTGAAAGTCAGCTATTTTCCCATAGGAATACATTGAGCAGCAGAGGCCAACCAACCTAGTGACGTCACGACCACAGTTGGTCCAAGATGGCTGCGCCCTAGTGGAAATTTTTTTTATTTCAAGTTATTTTTCCAGCAAATACGGGTTGGTTTGAGATTTGAACGCACGGTCATATCTAATTTAAGGTAAAAAGCTAACGAACCAGAGCCACTTACCGAGTGTTTCATGTCCCCTTTAAGCTACTGTAGCTTTAGCATTATGAAAATTTGCTGGTGAGAAAAGACAGAGACAGAGCCCAGCCATTTTCACATGGAGGATTTACACAAGGGCTGCCCAACCCTGTTCCTGGAGATCTACCTTCCTGTAGGTTTTCATTTCAACCCTAATTTGGCACACCTGATTCAACTCAGCAGCTCAACTAGATCTCTAGCTGTTGAATGATATGTGATTTGTTAGGGTTGGAGTGAAAACCTACAGGACGGTAGATCTGCAGGAACAGGGTTGGGCAGCCCTGATTTACACATACCCCAGAGCTCGAGGGACAGTTTGTACACACACCCCAGAGCTCGAGGGGCAGTTTATACACACACCCCAGAGCTCGAGGTGCAGCTTGTCCACACACCCCAGAGCTCCAGGGGCAGTTTATACACACACCCCAGAGCTCCAGGGGCAGTTTGTACACACACCTCAGAGCGTGAGGGGCAGTTTGTACACACACCCCAGAGTGTGAGGGGCAGTTTGTACACACACCCCAGAGCTCCAGGGGCAGTTTGTACACATACCCCAGAGCTCCAGGAGCAGTTTGTACACACACCCCAGAGCTCCAGGGGCAGTTTGTATGTATACACACCCCAGAGCTCCAGGGACAGGAATAAAAGGAGCTTGGCCGTCTCTACGCTTTGCATGAACCTCTTGCTCGGACTTTCCCCTTTTCCTACCGCCTCCAGCCAAAGACAACCTTGTGATGTTGACTGGGAGTTATCCAAAGTCTGGCCTGCTTCAGTTGGCCAAAACTATCTGGCAAAGAATGACCTCCCTCCCACCCCCAAATCCCCCCCCCCACCCCCCTCGCCCTTTTGCTCCTCCACTCCTCCACCCCACCCTGTCCCGCTGCCTTTGACACACCCGCTGGCATCTTGGGAATGCCACTCTGAGATAGAGCTCGCCGGCAGGGCCTGCGACCGCCACATACCGCCGCAGAGGCACGGCAGGGCTTCGCAGGCCTTCCCCTGACGCGTGTGCCCCTCAGGATCCCTGTCTCATGTGTGTCCAGCCGGTTCAGATGAGGAGACTAATCCACCGCGCGATGAGTAGGCCGACTCTGATGGATCGCCCCGCCGCAGCCAAGATCCTGAGAGGGTTCCGCCAGACAGCAAGGGAAAAAAAAAGAATAAATGAATAATAATAATATTACAGCGCCATTATCATAGGTTTTATGAGGCCTAAAGGACTTTTTTGTTTGTTTTTTTAAATTTCTTTTTTATGATGGAATCAAAAAGCTGACACACAAAGTAGTGGATATGGCATACTCTGGAACAATTTAGACGTGGGCTGTAGACAGGCACATGACAGGAAACGCTGGACAAGCTGGTCTAGTCCAGATGTATTAAATTGAGGGGTCACTCAGACATTGTGGTAGTGTGAATATTTTCCACAGTGCATCTAAGACATGACTAGCAGAAACTATTGGAGCTCCATTGGGAAGGACACGCCCAGAAAAGGGTTTCATAACTCTTCATTGTTGGTCATCCCATTGGATGATGTGAAATTGCTTTATAT
The DNA here is from genome assembly GCA_029718625.1 of Synaphobranchus kaupii. Taxonomy (NCBI): domain Eukaryota; kingdom Metazoa; phylum Chordata; class Actinopteri; order Anguilliformes; family Synaphobranchidae; genus Synaphobranchus; species Synaphobranchus kaupii. Next base: position 29,784,057 of record CM056377.1, read on the forward strand.
TCAAAATCTCTTTAGATTAAACTTAGACTCTTAACTGCTGGGGGTGTAGTTAGCTTATACTGTATACATACAGTATATTTGCAGTAACTTCCTAAACAGTAAATGCTTTTTAATGTACAGTTTAAACTACAGTAGAATGATCGAATGGCTGGAAGATGGGTATTTTTTGTCTGGCAACACACACACACACACACACACACACACACATATTCACAAATACACATATACACAAACACACACACACACACACATGCACACACCCCCCCCCCCCCCTTTCCTGTCTGCCCTTCAGCCTATTCATTCAAATAACTCGGGCTGTTTTTGTAACGAAACAAGGGCTAATCCCAAATTCAGGGATCCGTGAATGGCCCTGAACAAATGGCGGACAAATGAGAGGGATTAGAGCCGGCCTGTGAAAGAGCGAAGAGTTTCACAATTGATCTTCGGTGGTCCCGGCCTCTTTCAAGGCCACTCCGTCTGAAAAAAGCCCGCTGAAGAAGAGCATGCAGGGCACTCCAGAACCCCATAGGCCACAGCCAAACAGACAACAACCACAATTAGTCTCAGGAGCTGTAATAGCTATTCAATAAGGGCTTTATAATTGTAACCCCCCACCCCCCTTCCATTTTACTCTACATGCATCAGATGTGTATTATGATTGGTGATCCCCCCCCCCCCCCCCCCGCTCAGTGTAATGACCACACAGGGTTTCAAAGGTCCCAAGGGCTTTCGGTTGCTGTTGCTGAAGCCGCATGCCCCTTTAGGATTTTGCTTTTTTTCTTTCATACCAAAGGCGTTTTCTGGGCTTTTTCTTCCCATCAGTCATTGTTTCTTACCCTATAAATGAATCATATCGAAACATTAAAAAAAAAAAAAGTTTTGTGAAGGTGCTAATCAAAGTAAACAGTATGACAAAAATAAAATTATGAGAACTATATTTAAATGCATGCTGCTTGTATTATAATACACGTTAATCTGTGCCGTGTAACTAAACTCAATGTAGTATCTTTATTCCTTGATAAAGTGCTTACAAGCAGTTCTGACAGGCTGAAAATGATTGAACCTTTCCCACTGAATGTAAAGGCTTTAAAAGCCAGCAGATTCAGGTCTGGTCAGTACTGGGTTCTATGATTGGAACATCCGGACCTTGGTCAGTACAGGGTTCTGCGATTGGAACATTTGGACATTGGTCGGTATGGGGTTCTGTGATTGGTAGAATCGGGCCTTAGTCAGTATTGGGTTCTGTGATGGGAACATTTGGGTCTTCATCAGTATGGGATTCTCTGATTGGAACATTAAGACCTTGGTCAGTATGGGGTACTGTTATTGGGACATTTGGGCCTTGGCCAGTACGGGGTTCTGTGATTGGGGATTTGAAATGGTGAGGAGGCTCCATTTCCACAGGGTAATTTTTTGAGTGAGGCCTGCTTTCTCCTGCTGAATTAACGCATGAGGGACCCACTCCTCTTGCCAATTCAGAGAGTAACAGTCTGTGCTTATACCATTAAGCACCACACAGTTACATGAACATAAAGGCCATAGTGGGGCTCAGAGAACAGGCCAGACACAGGGAGGTTTTTTTTTTTTTTACATTGCTCACAGGGTCGACACACCCTGGATTTAGGGAGAGACACCTTCAGCATTGTGGCATTAACAAGCCATTGAAGAGCAGAGGTGGAAGACCCTCTTGCAAAAAAAAAAAAAAGCTATCCATTCCGACTTTCTCTCTTCTCTCTAAATGCATTCCTCCTTGATTTTCCACGGCGTTTTTGAGGGGTTTGTCGTTGATCAAAGGCAGTTGCTTTGATCTTTTTTGCCTGGACGCTGCCAGCGGATGGCTCTTGTCTTGTTGGCGGGCGAACTGACAGGACAGTAGAGGAACAATGATAATTACAGGCCCCCATTTTGTGTCACTGCTTTTCAATAGGAGCCCGGCTCGGCATAAACAGGCAGACTCACCTTAATGCCAAGAAAAAGGGGGGGAATTCCTGGACTGTTAGAGGAGCAGAAAGGTTGAAAACCCTTTGACGATCAGGCGCACCATTCAAAAGAACAGGCAGAAAATGGGATTAATTCACGGGTTCACTTTTTAAAGATCTGGTATGCGTTCTTAAGTGAAGTTGAAAAATGCTCCCATTTTGTACACGTTTTATTCACAAACACAAAGCTTTGATTATTCCTTTGATTATATGAAGATTGATCATTGTGTCTTTTCTCTCTTTTTCTCCCCACATTTTAAGGTCAGACTTTATGTCAAGTGCAAAAATTGATGGTTGGTTAATGCTGGCCAGGCCCAGCCATAGTGTTCAATGTTTCCTGTGTGACCAAAGGCACGGGAAAGTGTTTGATGCCATTTAAATGAGCTTGTAGGGAAATGCAGAGCCAGCCAAAGTCCTGCTGACAGAGCTCTGCTCAAGCTGCACATAATTTATTATTTTTATTAAAGCTGCCAGGTAAACACTAAATGATGTAAATGAAAATGAAGTCACGTTTTACTGTGCCCCCATTTTGGGCTGGAGATTGAGAAGAACTCCCTTGTGTTCTAACCACATCCTATTGTCTGCCAGCCCTTTGGACTGAAAAGCTGCGCAGAACAAAGCTATTTGGACTGGGCATGCTTCCCATCAAAGCAATTTCACATTATGACAGGCTGAAAGGTTAGCTTTTAGTCTCAAAAGAGAGCCCATTCATTTCTAGCTCTCCATTCTGTCCAGTGAAAAAGCCTATGGCCTCCCATATTATTTGATGTGCTCCCTGAACAAATGCCCAGGATACCCTATTGAAGAACCTAAGCAGTTCTCCTTTAGAAGACAGGGGAGGTCCTTAAAGTCAAACATAATACTCTTGTGAATATGCATGCCTGGGATTACATGTATTTATGTTTCTGTTGGGATTATGTTCAGATTATTATCAGCTCTAAAGGTGAGCGCCTCTCTGTATTGTTTACTGAGGCATGCACAGGTTTGTCACCAGATCCCAGGATAAAAGTGCAATAAACATACAATGCACATTTATATATATATATATATATATATATTCATTTTTATTTATTTATTTTTGCATCAGTTGTTTATTATTTGTTTGGATTTGTCCAGATGAGCTTTCAAGCCACTGAATAAATGTTTGTTTAAGACAACCAGCAAACTTTCAATTACAGGCAATTGTGTGGATCTTCGCACAGACTACTGCAGTGTTGAAGTGGTGCTATGAAAGATGACCCCTCAGCTAAAATGAGGAAACAGTGTGATCTGCCGCTACATACTGTACATGTATATCCACAGATAATTCAGCTCAGTTTGTGGACTATGTGGCATGGCACAGTAAACGTTAACAAAGTAACTTAGTTAGTGCTCAAGTGAACTGGCAGAATGGCTGATGTTTCCATACAGGTGTGGCACTTGTAAATAGTTAAAAACAAACTGTTTATAGTTTGTTCATTTAACGTAACGTGCATTTTATGTTTAATGTAATTAGGTTTTATCCCGATTCTTCTCACTCATTAATCTGATGTAGAAAAATGCTAGTCGAGGTGGAGATGTTGGTGGTAGCGGTGTGTGTGTGTGTGTGTATGTATATGTATGGGGGGGGGGGGGTTGGTCTTAAATCACTGCTGATTCTTCACACTTGTGGAAGTTGCAGTGGTGGTAGCACAAGGTAATTATTTTTATTTTCATAGCTTTCTTATTATGTTGTCATTATTTAATTATATAAAAAATGTGAGGAATAAAATAAAAGGAGAAAATACACAGAGAGGCTATTTTGACCTTGTTTTACTGTATATTACTGTGTAAGCCAGCTTGAGTGAATACTAACTAGTATCCTTCATCTCTAAAATCTTAATCTCTAAAGTTTGATTCACCCTCTCTTGCACATAAAAGTGCAAGGCAATACTCATTCAATACATAGATACAATGGCAACTGGTGGATTTGTGTGTGGGAAACCACACTGTAGGTGCATGCTTATTTAAATATGTGAAGTCCTAATTTCTAATTCTGAAATTTCTAATGTGTTTGACTAATGTGCGCAGGAATACCAGATGTAGGTAGATTTGGTACATAAAAGTACGTTTCAGCCTATCATTGTTAGGGCTGGCTATCGAACCTCAATACCTTTTGAGCACAGACCGAATCATGTCTGTAGCACTGAGTATCGAAAATTGTTAGAGTATCGAAAAAGTATTTGGTGCCAATTTTCGGTACTTTTTGGCAAAAAGTTCTAAAATTATTAAGTACCAAATCTTTAGCCCCACCAGGGGAACTCTTTCTTGTTTTTATTCTTGTTTTGTTTCTTGATTTAAAGCATAAATTTCTTCATTTTATACAGCCGTTTGAGTTGACAACATTAAACACTGAAGCATTTGAGAGGTTTCACCTTATTTTGTTCAATGAGAAATTATTTTTTGGATATTGTTGGAAGAATATCTTTCCACTCAGCAAAGACAGGCATCGATTTGGCATCGGTATCGAACACCAGGTATCGGTATCGAAAAATTTCAAATGATACCCAGCCATTAAAATTTCAAACGATACCCAGCCCTAATCATTGTGCACAATTACAGTCCAGTTCTTAAACCTTGTATAGATGCATGGGGGAATGTCATTTATATGGATTAAAAAATGTAGTAAAGTTGTTTTAAGAGCAGTGAAGGGGTAAGTTATTGGATTGTGGATGTGTGTTTGTCAAGTCAGTTGTTTACCCATTCTATTTATATACCACAGTGAAATTTCCAATCTTAATTCAATGAAACTCTAATACCTTTTCACACACAAACCCGAGAATGACACGGGATATTGAACACGGGTTCGTCCCACGTTTGACCCATTCACACCACACTGTGGTCACAGGTATGTCCCGGGTCATTCAGTTTACTTCTGTACACTGTCCATTTTTTCCTGCTAATACAGCTAGTTTGGTAGCCAGCTGGCTAGCGGATAGTGTAGTTTGCCATACCTTGAAAGATTATCTGCATAACTTAATCAACGGTGACCTTTTTTATTAAACATTTATTTTCTTCTAAAATGTTCATGATTGACAGCAATGTTGTAAATCTAGAGTTTTGACATGCTGAGCTAGAGTGTGGTCTGTCCGGCTAGAAATATAACCCTGAGTGTAGTTCCACCAATCACACGGCGGAAACATCAAATAGGTGATTGGAGGATACCTTCTACATACTGTCTGGGACCCTGGAAGAATAGCCAGAAAGTGTCCACCAATCGCCTTAACATAGCAATCTGCTACGCAAAAGGTAACGACAATACCCCGTGAACATTTTTGTGTTGAAAAGCCAGTGAAACTCAGATGAAAACCCAGCTACATTACGTTGAAAAATGTAGGTTTTCTAGCTGACTAGGATGTAGCCAGGCTACATCCGGGTTAACCTAGTCCGTTTATGTCAAAACGTGTCAAAATGTCTCTCAACCTTTTTTTCCACCCATCTAGATGTCTAGATTCCGACTTTTACTCAGAGGGTAAGGTCCTATCCCTATTTATTATCCTTGGGCATTTAGGGTTTTAAGGCGAACACAAACAAGATATTTTTCAGCGGGAAACATCAGCACGGTGATTTGAGATGGAGAATTTGAATTGTAGGTGACAGTTATCTCCAGTTGCTGTAATGTGTCAACTATAAATTTATACCTTCATCTACAGATCGTGTGCGTACAACCATTTTTACGAAAATTTCCAGATTTTTCCAAATAAACGGTACGATGAAATGCCATGACAGCTCTTGACCTTACATACGTTTTTTGCATGCAATGAACAGTGTGGGCACAGTAGTTGTGCAGCGTAAATAATGACAAAAATAACTTTTCTTCTGAGCACTGTGGAGTCAACAGGTGAAAAACAAAAAGGTGCTCTTTGGATTTGGTTATGTGAGCTGAAAAAATCAGATTTCACTTTAAATGAGTAGCTTATCTTGAAAAGGGGTGAAATAGAGTCCAAGGCATTCCATTCATCCATTATCTAACCCGTTTATTCCTGGTCAGGGTCGCAGGGGGTGCTGGAGCCTATCCCAGCATGCATTGGGCGAGAGGCAGGAATACACCCTGGACAGGCCGCCAATCCATCACAGGGCACACACGCCATTCACTCACACACTTATACCTATGGGCAATTTAGAGTCTCCAATTAGCCTAACCTGCATGTCTTTGGACTGTGGAAGGAAACCGGAGTACCCGGAGGAAACCCACGAGGATACGGGGAGAACGTACACTGCACCACCGTGCCGCCCCAAGGCATTCCATTTGTGAAAATATTAAAAGCCGTTAATGCATCTGTGCAATATTTTAAAACGCACTTGACCTACGTGTTGCGGCTCTAGACGTGCGTTGTATATCCTAATTGACAAAAATAATATCTGTTTTAATTAGCCTAGACACCACTATTCATTGCTCATTACATGTAGCTTAAATGGAATGCATGAGCCGGTTAAAATGGTTGAATCAGGAAATAGCCCCTGTATAAGGATTTATTGGCGACTGCCATATGAAAATAATTACTCATCAACTGTGGCGTTGTATGAAAAACGCAAAAATTTAACCAAGAATGGTCAATCTAGCTTTATTAACCTAGAATGTTTTTTGTGAAAGGTTATGTTCTTTTTTAAAAATCTCAGCTGTAGTTCTCTATTCAGAGGAAGCACTATTTACAGCCCTGGTTATCCTCTGCCACATAACGGCTTTTGAACTAGGCTGCACACCACTACTAACGCTCCCAAAAAGCCCAGGTTTATTCTCATGTTCATTCGGAAGCATCTTCTTTTCTTTCCTGTTGCCTGCCATGGCCTAATACTGAGAAAACCGCATTGGCATGTGCGTTTTAAAAGAGATGGCCTTGCCAAATATGTTAGTAAATGCCTGTGTGAGTATGGTAATTCATAATGATGTGCACACGCTTCCTAATATGATGAATCACACGTGATTGGTATGCTCAAATATACGCTCATTTTTACGAGTGTATTGATAAATAAGGCCCATTGAATTTTGTAGGTCCTGCCCACTACTTGGCCACACAAAACTGCCAAGTAACAGCGTGTGAGGCAGAAACTGGAGACAGCAACGACAAATGAAAATGCAGCACAGTACAAAAAACAAAGATTTAAATATATTAAACATTCTATTTGCAACACACATTTGAAAGTGTTAGCGAGACACGATAAGACAGACGGTATGAAATAACCAGTTACAAAGAGTGACAGGATCCATCTTGGGACTGTTGAAAAGGGTCCAGAAGACGACCCCTGGTAGTCGGGGCTCTTCAAAATGGGAGACCAGTTGCGCGTTTGATCCCTTGAGCTGGCATAATTAATGCTAGTGAAAGCCTTGGAGCCCATGGAAGGAATGACCTCTGAACCTGCAGTCTAGAAGTCTAAAGGATGCAAGGAACAGACTAGAGCTTTCTCTCATGGTCAGGGCCCAGGGTGTCTATTGCGCATTTCAGATGCAGAGTCGGTGACCTGCCTGGCCAGCATGTCTGATATGTCCATAATCAGGGGAAGACGTGCTGAAAACTCCAATAGGTGCCACTCCAGTAGCAGGAAATGTTGATCCAAGCTCTCACACACACACAAAAAAACAAAAACAAATTAAATGTCTTTTGTCTAATGATCCAAATGGTGCATCAAATAGCTACTTGTTGAACTCCAAGTGCGCTGTCTGTTCCTGGAGACTGCACAGGCCATATGTTTCCATTCACAATATTTAAAGTGATCTTCCTCGGAGAAGTAAAAACCCTTTTACAAAGTCTTAGTGTTCCTTTTGCTTGGTCTCCATCTCACTAACTCTCTGTCTTAGATCATCCAAATGAGCGTCCTTAATTCCCTTTTGTCCAGGCCATGCCTACGTTGTCAGTCTTCCCCTAAATTGTTCACCGTAAGGCCATTTAAAAAAGAAAGCATTGTCTCCAGAAGAGTTAAAATAATGAATATCATAACAGGGGCAGTAATTATTCCCTTTAAAAGAGGCTCATGCTCTTTGAAACAGTCCCCCCCAACCCCCCCCCCCCCCCCCCCACACACACACACACACACACACACACACACACACATACACACACTGTCCCAAGGTCCTACATTGCAAGAAGGGCGGGTGTGCACTGTTATCTTTCTGGTTTAGCTTCACCATTAATAACCACGATAAGACATACTGTATTTACACAACATTAGCAGCTTTTCTTTTGGACCTTAAGGCTGGGCGGAAGATCAAAATAACTTAAAGGATATTTCCCCACGCAGCTCTTGCAAACAAAATAGCGTATAATCCCCAACAAATGTACATGTATGGAGGAGGGTTTGTAATAATAATAACAATAATAATAACAATAATAATAACAGGAGACTGGTATGAATGAACGTTGGGAACGGTGGTCCCACTATGAGGGCAGCATGGGAAGGAAGTGGGTGGATGGGTGTCTCCGCCGCGCTTTGTGACCTCTCCGCGGTTTCCCCCGGCCGTTCAGAGAGACGAACATCTGCCGTCCGCCGTGCTTCCAGCGCAGGGAGGCGTACGTGTTGTAGCCGTTCTCCTCAATCCGCTCCTTGAACTTGCAGTTCGGGTTGTATTTCACCTGCAGACAGGAGCCGGGGTGGGGAGGGGGCAGATCGGTTAGCGGTTAGGATAAGGACCGTTGGCCCTCCTGTGGAAAAGGTCAAAGGGCACAGGATGGAGCTGAGTCCTTAAGGGATGAGCCAAAACAAGATCCCGCCATCCTACCGCAGAGAGCAGGCAAGATACGAGATTTATAATGCACAATGGGGATAATATGAACAAATAATATCAACACGTCAGTGCCTCTGCATCTGATGTTTTATTGAAATAAGTAATGCAAATCTCTGTATCTGTAATAGTTTGCTAAAAAGAAAAGATTTGTACTTTGAATTTAATCCATATGGCCATATGCTGTGATTTATTAACCACATTCCATTACCAGCCATTTGTCTCTCAGTGGTTTTGTCCCCAAAGCAAGAAGTCACCCAGACACTTAATCTCCGCAATGTCAACAGAATAACTCAAGAAAAGCGAGCTTTCTTCGCTCTTGTCACGGACAGCTGCAGCTCCAGATCAGACAGGAGGAGCAGCTCAAGGGAAAGCGGTGCGGGGAGAAGGGAGGAGCACGGGACTCAGCGAGCGATCAGGGGGGCCTCACCGCGATAGGATCAGGCCATCGCGAGCCCCGCCATTAGCGCTCATTAAGGTGCGATTCATGAGAGGACGTAACAATGCGCCTCTCTCCGCTCTGACGACGGGCTCATCCCCAGATTGCCCTGTTTACTCTGCAGCATGGAAAAGTAACCGTCTGTGACTCCTCTTATCACAGCTGAGAGACTGATCGCCAGGCAGATTTCTCAGAGTTGTAAAACACCCAGACACCAGGCCAGCGGCAAGCTTATTATACACGGGGGGACAGCTCTGCGCACGACAACTGTTAGACGGCACGCAACGGCTTCCCAAAATCTCTTCTGCTCTTTTGTGGGTTGGGACACAGGCTTCTGTTCCCTGTACTTCATGTTTACCTAAAGAAAATGGGGGAGGGTCACCATTCTCTGAGATACTCATGCAAGGATAACTGCATACCACTTCATATACATTTAGGCATTTAGCAGGTACAGATTATTCAGAGAAACGTACACGGCTTTGTTTTTTACATGCTGTCCATTTATACAGCTGGATATATACTAAAGTACCTTTCCCAAGGATACAATGGCAATGGGAATCTACTAGAATAATCCAAACTGGACAACAATGTAGTATAATAGTTAAGGAACTGGGACCCACATTGTTGTCCAGCTTGGATTTTTGTCCTTGTGCAGTTACCTATCGTAGGATCCATAAACATTGACTTTTGGTATCCCTAAATGTTACTCTGGTCAGCAAAATTGAAGTAGGGATAAGACAGATGGGATGTCACCTTAGTCTACAGGATCCTTGGAAGCAAACATTATCCACCAATCACCATCAACGTTATTTATTGTTACTAACATACCTCCTGATTGGTGGAGCTCCTCTCGTATTTGAAAGGTAGTAACATAGAGCGTGCTATGGCGACAACATCAGCGTGCATCCCTATTTTATTATTCCTCACACTGCTCTGATCATTGACCTGAAAAGGAGGCTCCTGTCCCTCTGAAAGTGAGCTTGACCTCCCAGTTAGCCTGTAAGAATAACAAGGCAAGGTGTACCTACCGATCCAAACAGCGTGCCTTTTTTGGACATGGCTAAGTACAGCCCGGTGCTGACAGACTTGATGGCCACAACCCCCACACTGACAGATCGGATTTCCATCAGGCCTGAAAAAAGAAGGAACGGGATTCTCGGTTAGGGAAGGGGTGTTTCCCCATCAAAAGCCACTCTATCATTACCGATTAGGAAACCAGACATCCATATGCTCCAGGGAGAATTTTTTTCCCAAGACAAAAGAAAAACAGGATACACACAACGGCCCATTTAGATGACTTGCTTGTGAAGAAACCAGCACACTCGAAATCAGACCAGAAGAGTCACTGAATGACTGAATGGCAAGATGTAAACTATATTCTACATGTTGCTGCAGACCCATGTATTACTTATGTTATTTTGGATACTGTCTCTATGTTTTATTGCAAATAGAATACATCTTTGATTGGAATTGATCCAGCAAAAACAACGGCTTTAGACTGAAAAAAAAAATCTAAAGCAATTATACAGTAGGATGTGGACAGTAAATTCCTTAAATGTCTTTTCATGTTGCTGCTTTTTTATTATGAAATTAGATTTGCCTCCTTCGCACATGTTCAGAGCCAGACAAATATTTTTCTAAACCAACTGAAGCGTGACCATCCGGGGTTTGCAGTGTGTATCTCCACAATGTAAGCAGTCTGCATTATGCAGTGGAGAGGGTGTTATGACATTCCAGACCAAGCAGGATACCCCTCAATAAAATGAATCACTCCAAGCCTGACAGTTCACCCAGATGATGCCCAGGTTTGTTTACCGTTGGACACAAAACAGCGCCTGATAGCCACTTTAATATGTGTTTACTCACTTTAAAAGAGCGCAAGAGCTGTGGGCTAATTGTTTTTCTTGGGTACTGATTGCAAACAAGCCCAATGTGGCTGGATCTTGATCTCGTTTAGTCTGCAATAATTTTTGTTTTTAAAAAAAAATAGCCCAGTCTCATCGTCATGGTGATAGACGAAAATGTTTTTGAGATGAAATGGAGTTTCTACCCCGGAGTCCTGAATAGGCACGTAATTGCTGGATAGGCGACTCCCTTAAATGACTCCTCTTGACTTTATTTGCGGAGTGGCAGCTTCTAAGGGACCCTGATGCAGCACGCTATCTGATCTGTGCTGCACAACCGTCAGCATGGCCGCGGTAACACATTTGAGTGGAAATAAAAACATTTTCTCACTGGTGCCCCCTTTTTTACGTAACTGAAAAGGGAAGCGAGGTTAACAAGTGGAGTATTGCCCTTGGACAGAGATGCTAAACACAGTAACACGTCGGGGTGTTGAATGAGATGTGGACAGACGGCCAATAGGAAATGAAGCGGGAGTCTAACACACAAGAGCCGCCCTGGCCGGCCATCTGAGCGTTTCTCATGCACAACCGCGTGTGCTCGCGGTGGCAGCGAACAGATTTCCCAGCCAGCGCGGTGGTGAAAAGCGTTCAAAGATGAAAAATAAACTGCCGCTCCGGGGGTTGAGCAGGTGCAACCGGACCCATGTTTCCATCACTCCCCTATTTATTTATTCCAGCCAGGACTTTCGCTTCAAAAGAAAAACACGAGCGAGCTAAATGCGGCATGGAGGCTGAGTTCATGGTTTTTGGACGGCGCGTGCGCTTTGACGTGGTTGAGAGCCGCGAAGCAGATACCTCACCGTCAATGGAGGTGATTAAACGGAGCGAAATCAGCGAGAAGCTCCGATAGGCATCTGCCTCCTCCACTTGAGGGTTTTACAAAAGTGGATGAGGGGCCGTTTGATGGCACGCCACGTCGGGAAGAACCTTAAGATCTTCGAGATTTATCGCCACCCGCGCCAAGTCACAGACACGCGCCCCCCCCCCCCCCCCCCCCACACACACTGGTAACCCTGGCAGGTAGTTTCTCTGCAGAACGAGGAGGAGCCAATAGCAACCTGCCAACAGCTTCACCCGTGCCTGCAGGGTGAGGTCACCTTCCACCGAGAAAGAGAGAGGCAAAATAAAGATGGGGCCGTTGAGTGTCATTCTTCTCTGGCACGCATGGATAAATATCGGCCTCCCACAGCTGCTTGCGCAGGGCACACAGGTACAGCGGGTCCTGGCGGATGCTTCCCAGTTGGCGACAGTGTCCTATTTACAAGGAGCGTTTACAAACATGAGGCATTGACGCCATGAGCGTGCAAGCGGCTCATAAGCAATTAGGCTGACCCCGACTGGAGTTCACAGTGCTTTTATAGAGATCGGTCAAGTCAAATGAAAACCGCTGGTGCCTGAAAGTGCTGTGGCCTCTCATTTTTGTCCTCGGCAGCTTTGAAGTGTCCATGTTGCTGTGGATATACAACACAAAAAGCCGAGGGCGCACTGGTCTTATTTAAGAAGTGTGAGACGGCTAGCAATAAATAAAAAAATACCCAACTTTCTGAAATTGTACATTGTAGTAGGATTGAACCTGAGCGTCAATGTTTCTTGCTAGTATCTAAAGTCTACCCAAAGAGCTTATGTAGTATGTATAATATAAACACAGTAGAAGAAATGCCCGTTTCCTTGAAGTTGATCTAGTGGTCATCATGCAACAACTCTTCTACTCCTTGTTTGTATCAGCCTCTCTTCGCTCCCATACATACTGGCAGTGAAAAACTGAATAGATGGGAATGGACAAAGGTCTGAGGACTTGAGGTGGGGATTTTACATTCTTTTGAAAAATAGCTCCAACTCTAGCCGCTTGACCAAACATCCATAAAGGGTAGTTACACCCATCTAAATCTCCTAGTCCCCTTTGAAAATTCACCCCATTGTGTTTCAAGATCATTGTATAGTAAGGTATTTTAAGGCATTAAGGTAATTTTCTAGATGGCTATCTGACCTTTACCGACTGAATTCTCAAGATCGCACAAGTACCAACTGAGGTTGCAAGTGTAGTAACATTTCTACTTGTATTTACAATGCAACGTGCATCAATAAAACTTATATAAAACCTTCAGTATATGCATTCTTATCACTGAGAAACAAATGTAACTCACATTTTAAGTATTCACACCATATAACAACGCAAGTTCAGCATTTTCTGAAATGAAAGAAAAATGTTTTAGCGTGAAAAAAATCCAACTGTGTTACATAAAATGCCTATAATAATGAATGTGGTTAATTACTCATTGATGCCCTAGTTCAACTATGTCAAACATCATCCTTAGTTCAGTTTCAGAGCTTTCAGGCTCTACTGTATCAGCAGTAAATTGGAGGTAGAAGAAATATTCAAGGGTACCACGGATTGCTCATTAACACTAAATTTTCATATTCTGCTTTTAAATTCCGTAAGGTGAGGATGAAATGAAAGGAGATTCTGTCCCCCTGCTGCCCTTGGCAAAATCTGTTGACCTTTGACTTGTTTTGGCCTAAGCCGTCCATAAGACGAAGCAGCTATTACAAGCAAATCCTGGTCTATACACGTTTAGTCAAGTGTGGATTGACCATTTTTCTATCTCTATGGGATTTTTTTTTTAAAGCCCCGAACAAGCCCTTTTGCCCAGTCTCTTTTTTACTCTTTCTCTTTTCTTTTTTTTTTCCTTCTTTTTTTTTGGAAGTGAGCCCATCGTCAGATCATTCAGCCCTTTCTGACCTTGAGAAAAAAGGGAAAAGGAAGGAGAAAAATAGGAGTCTGACAGGGTCTCTTTTGTCAGAATGGTGGTATGGCATGGGAAGGTAGCGCAGGGTGTAGGTGGCGGTAATAAGGACGGGGGAGGGAGGATCATAAAATTATGTTGCCGCCAACTGCCCTCCTGCCCCAAAAAAGGCTTTGTTGCTCACCTGAGAGGTTGAGGAGAAACTACAGTGCACAAGGGGACAAGATCTTATTAATGACTGAGCTTTGTTTTGTTGTTTGAGAGGGGAAAAGTTCCCTCCCACCACAATTAAATGAGGAGGAGGGGGGGGGGGAGCAAGAATTAGCTGAAAGACTAAGCAACTAAGCAAAGATTCTGTTCCTCTCTTAGGCCCTCTTTAATTTCGTGGGCTGCCCCCTTCTGCAGCCCTCATCGGCCTGGTACTCTACCAGGAGAAAGCCTGGGAATTTCTGTGCTCCTGCTGGGCGGCTGCTCTTGATTGACATACCTTTTCAATTATTTCACAGTTTGCTTGCCTTTTAAATGGAGAGGGCCCTGTTGTTTTTTTTTCTTTGCCCTCCTTTTCAAAACACAAGCTTTTCATGTTGGTTCTTCACTACTGAGCCTAATGGCTGTGACCAGCACCTTTGATCTGATCTGACCCCCTAAGAGTAGCAAAAAGTGTGTGTGTGTGTGTGTGTGTGTGTGTGTGTGTGTGTGTGTGTGTGTGTGTGTGTGCGCGCGTGTGTGTGTGTGTGTGTGTGTGTGTGTGTGTGTGTGTGTGTGTGTGTGTATGTATGTGTGCATGTGTGCGTGTGTGTGAGAGAGAGAGAGAGAGAGCAAACGAGAGACTGTGTTTCTGTTTCTGTAATGCAAAAGAGAAAACACAAACTTGTGCCTTGTAAAGGAATCTGCACTCTGGTCAATACCATACTGAAGTTCCCCTTAAACACTGAGCTTTTTTTTTTTTTTTTTTTAATGAAGAATGAATATTCTATTGTGCCCAGTTGTACTTGGATGTGACTTAGTTGTGCCTGTTTTATCAGGAGCAAGCAGTGCTCGATGAAAAAGGAGAAGAGGACAATAGACCCCACTTGGCCTTTTCTTGTCATTTTTATGAGTGTCTAGTGCTTTTTAGACCTCTCCAGACCCTCTTCTTTTGTCCGTAGCTGGGAAGGCAATGGGGGGGACAGAGAGAAAGAGAAGCTTAACTTCACGCCAGTAGCTTCTACCTTGCTGGTCTCTGATGTTTGAATGGGCAGTGTAGAGGCTCTCATTCTTATAGAATTCTCTCTCCAGCTACCATCTTTTAAGTGCATTGCTGTTACCTGCAGGTCACATAATTCTCCCCAGGCCATCAAGCTTTCTTGGTGTCTTTGGTCAGGATTTGGTCTCCCCAGTAGTAGTAGCTCTAGGCTGTCTGAAGAGTTTCTTTGCAAACATGATATCCACATTTATGCCAGATGGGGCATCATATCAGCAGCACATGCCATTCCTGTTCGTCCGCTACTAGAGTAATCTGCGTGCTTGAGGGAGACCACCCTTGCAAATTCTAGATTAAATCAAATGGTGTAATTGCTTCTGGGACTGGAGAGCTAAACAGAAGATCAGCAGGAAGGATATCTAAAGTACTGTGCTATGAGGACAATGAAGCACAAGCAACAGCATTGCAGATGGTCTGTATAACATTGTTAATATGGCATTAAACTATAAAGTTATTTATTTTGTTTACTAGTTCACCTCGATAGCACAGTGCTTCCAAAGGAAGTACTTTCAGCCATATGGCTCAGTAGCTGAAGGTTTAGAACCACATTTTGACTCATCGACCTGTTTTATTTTATGGTCCACAGTCAGTTCTTCCAACAGTAGCACAAAAAGTCTAAATCTGTCAACGCCATGGTTGCCAAACTGTCCTGATGAACAGGTGTTTGTATCTGTACCAGCGGTACTGTCATGTTTCCTCCCTAGAGATTGTCTTTAAATCTATGTAACCCAAATGACAGGTCAAACATTGGCAATGTGTTTGTGCATCATATCATTGAAGTAGGGATCGGACAGGGAGTATGTGTTGAACAGAGAGATAGAGTGAGAGGGAGAGAGGCTATCAAACTTGATTTCTTTGCTTCTCTGTGAAGTGACAGTTTATGGCCAATTGCCAAGTAGGCTACCAAGTACTATTTTTGAGTAGCTACTCACTTCTGTCTTCTGTTTGAGCAGGAAAGATATTTTAATTAAAAAATGGCATGGTGATGAAAGTTGCTTCAACATTAAATTGCAATAAGCATTATTTTCTGCAGATGTTTGAGAAAGAAAAGAAAGGCTGCAAACATGAACCCGACAACAAAGCTTGCATGCTTGGATGCTCAGCTATACAGACATAATATATCTCAGTCTGTCAATGGAAACTTTTATTGTAGGTTATAATTATATTCCTTTCCTATCTTGTTCCCTGAAAACCTTGCCAGTTACAGCGTTCTTAACAGTAAGATATGCTACTCATTTTCAGACCGTAAATCAATTTCACTGGCATTATTTTTAAATATGATTGATAGGCATTTTGGCGGCACGGAAAACTGAGAACCGTTCTACTTAATGGCAATCATGATAAATGACCTATAATTAAATTGTTATCGAGTGGTTCTGGCCATGGGCTGTGAGTTTTACTGCTGAATTGAACTGCCTAGTAGGTTTTATTGATAGCTGGTTGATTGATACTGAATGGTGTTTTTAATGGGTCCAGTCCACACAGGGTATATAGTGGGATTTACTGGAAGCTTGATAATTCTATCATAGGAATACGATACTGCCTAGATTATTACTGTTTTTAATGAGTGGCTGGAAGAAACCGAATATTCCATTAAGTTCTAGTCTGACAGACTAAATATTAGGTTGTATTTCAGTCAATGTGAGTTTGCTTCAACTTTTAGCACACTGTGGACTTTTGTGGAGAGGATTGTTGAAAATGTAGCATTGGCCTACATATTACAACATGTCACACCAGTTTTGTGCTGTTCACCACCTGTCCTAATTTTAGTCTTGTGGTATTATTAGATGATTTATTCTGCTGGACGGAAATACACAAAGTCCAGCGATTTGCAAGTTAAACTTGCAAAGATTCACACGTCCACCAATTTGTTTTTGCTTTGAAGTCCACAGGAATCTTGTGAAGGAGTTTAAAATAGAGAATTTATGGTAGATGGCAGATCCAGGTAGATTTCACATTGTGCATAATTGCCCGATTAGTTCATGTAAAGCGGATAAGGCCAGGCACCTCTGTGCTTGGTCTACACACATAGAGGTGAGGGAGTAAGACTGGCTGCTTGTTTGGGGTTGTTTGATGCTGCCCATCGCCACATGTATTTTACATTATCGCCCGTCTGAGCGGGGGGTCATGGACCGCCAGGAAGCAGCAGTGGTCAGACTGAATCTCAATCAAAGCCTGCTGGAAGTCGCGGACAGAGGCCAATGCAGAGATTGAGACGGCAGGAGCAGGGGGCACGTGGATCCGTTCTGCACCATACCGTGAAACGGAGAAACAACTGCTAAAAAAAACACACGCGGAACAGTCGACAAGAGTCCCATACTTGAAGGCAAATCTTAACCGAAGCCAATCTTTTGTTAGCAAATGAAGGCCAGCCATCCAGAAAGTGTAACCAGATGTCAAAGTAGAATGGTCTGATATGGAGCATAAGAACAGCGGTGGTATACAGCAAAGGGAGAGGAGACCATTAGAGCGTGTCTCTCAATGTTAAGGCATCGTTGCATCATTAAAATCAGCCGCAGAGAAGCCACAAAATAAATGGTTAGTCTATAAAATCAGAGATAAACTCAACAACAACAAAAAACAGTAAGAAAACCAAGCTTACCGCAGAAAAAAAGAGAAAAAAGAAGTGAATTTAAGGAAAGTGCACTGAATGTTGTGCATGATTCTGCTTTATTTTGAATGGCAGTCGGATCCTCTGGGATCAGTTTGAGATGTTTTATATTGTTGTTTTTTAAATGAATAATGCTCCTGTCAAGGCAGTTACGTGTCTGCCGCACGTATGGTCCGATGCCCTCACCTGCTCACTGGAGTGACTGAGGTAAGATTTACAATCTCTTTAACAGGCTTGTGACTACCACCCCGAGTGTTCCAGAAGAATCCAGGCCAGACACAGCTGTAGGGCTCAGCGCTGAGCCCTTCGTCTCCGGACATGCATCATACATATTAATTCTCAGAGGACAGAGATGATTTATTTCTCCCACCCAAAGTGCTATGAGACATGTCTCCAACAGGCTGTTCCCACACTAAACAGTGCGGCCACCCCTCTGTGGGCCTTGCCTGTGCTGGGCCTGTCAGGGGAGTCTTTTCCTGCCTCCTCGTTATTGATGTCCATACATTTGACGGACAGGGGGAGAAAAAAAAACAAAACGGTAGAACCGGCACTTGGGAAGGCCGCTGTGCTTTTCGCAGAAAACATCTGGGTGATTTCTTGTTCATTGCAAACGCATTATCTCCCTCATGCATTAAAACAGCACTCTGGTTTTTCCCCTGTTCTTGGATGCGGTTTTCCGATCTTGGGTGTCTGCTACACGAGGAATAGAGTTGTTTGGTCATGGCCATCGGTCTTTTATTCTAACGCACAGTCAATTTAATGATGTCAGACTGGGCTGTCCAGGATATTTGGATTAAAGAGGTACTTAAGTGATAAAGCTACTCATGCTTAATTTTCTCCTGTCATACACAGACAGTCATTTCCATTCTTCATCGTACTTGACGTTATTATTGTTGAGCAGCATGGACATTGAAAAAAATAAACCTCGAACCCGGACGGCAGTGACACAGCTGTAAAGATGCGACGGACACCCTGTGTCGAGTGTTGCAGTCGCACCTGAGCACACGCAGGGACGGGCGCAAACTTGCACAGCGCAGGCCACGCCATCTGCCCCGAGTGACCGTCCAGCTTTAGAAGTAGGGCACAGGAAGAGCGTTCCGGACACGCCGTCTGTCTCTCGCGTGTGGCCCCCCGGGCCCGTAGGAGACGGGCGAACAGAAGGTGGAGAGAAGAAGAAAAGAGCTGGCAGGGCCCATTCCTCCCCTGCCCACATTCCTCCTGTTGTTCCTACATTCCTCTGTCCCTCCTGGGGGAGGAGAGCTGATATGAGACTGATAACATTATCTACCAAACCTCTTAGTCTTACCCGCACGGCTCCCCACTGCCCCCTCCATACCCCCCACCCCCCCTCCCCCCCCCCCTCCCAAAACCACCACTCTTGGAGAGCTAAGCAATTACCAGTAACTACGTCACGTCACTAAAAGCAGAGCTGCTAAGAAATCATCTGATGATGGTTGATTCTTATAAGAACTGGCAACCTTGTTGATCACAAGTAAAGAAAAAAAAAATTGTGATCATGCGAAAGGATAAAATGCCTTGTTCTCCTTCCTCTTCTGCTCCTTGCTCTGGGGATACCACTGGTGCAAAGAGAAGTCTCCCCACAAAATCACTGTTCCTAATCCAAGCTCCATAAGGCCATGTTAACTCTTAAATTACGCTCTACATAGAGAAGCAGCTGTTCTGCTGAAGATGTAACGCAGTTCAATTCAGTACTTCACATCCATCATAGCAGGTTCTCTCTTCTCCTTGTGCTTTCTACATGCTAATAGTACGATGAAAATGTGCTACTTCACAATATGCTTCCAACAAAAAAAATAGTGCAGTCATCAACCAAAGGGAACCATGAAGGTCTCAAAACATGCTTTGAAGAAGATTTTATAGTGTTCACGGATTGACAAACAAACACGTTTTTGCCACTTCGGTCATCATCATCAGTGCTTGTGTGCCAAAAAACTTGTTTGTCATTGTAAATTGGTAAGTATGCTGTGAAAACGTTTTTTAAATGACCACAAGCCCTTCTTTCAACTGCCCATTTCTTCAAAATTCTTATGAAGTTTAATAAATAATTAATGGACGTAAAACCAGCCGGACATGGTGTGCCCTCAGGACTAGAGTTTGGATCCTGTGCTTAAGATCATACAGCCCTCCGTACATATCAGAAAAAGGTTATTAAAATTGCATGGAACATTCTATAAGAGCCACACAAGTATTCTTCATTTTTCCTATTCAAACTATTTTCTAAAATTGACACACTTGTAAGTGATAACACTCAGCAGATAAGCAGTGAAAATGATCACTGATTCCTTCTGAAAAACATAAAACCCCAGTCTAGGAATAACCTGGCCCAGGATCTTAGCGACATTTATGGACCATTTTTATAGCTTGCATGTGCTTGTGGTGATTTAAACATTGTCTTTCAAAGAAACACGTTTTTGACAATGTTATAGTCAATAAAGTTTAACAGCATTCCAGGAGTATTCTCCTTTCATTTTTTTATAAATCTCTTCTTCTAATAATACAAACCACCAAACTTGCAGATAACCACTTGCAGATGCATGGAAACGTATATGTCTTATTCATTGCTTTTTAATTGTAAATATCACTTATATTCAATTATTGATCCAAATATTGCTATGATAAGAGGATCAAATAGTACCATTATATATTTCATTAAAATAAGTAGTGTTTTTGGGTAGCCAGTAAGTCCTGGGTTTGTGAAATACCATATTCAGAAGTCTATAATTATGATAATTTAAAACTGACATATTATTCATTTTAGTATTATTAAACAAATACTTGTTCTTGGATCTATAAGCTTAAACATCGCCTTCAATGCATTGTTCCGTGAGATCAATATGGGCAGAGGATACAGTACCAGTCAAAAGTTTGGACACACCTACTCGTAGAAAGTTTTTTTTTTTTTTGTTATTTTTACTGTTTTCCACATTTTAGAATAGTAAAGACATCAACACTATCAGATAACACAAATGGAATTATGCAAAGACCCCAAAAAAAGTGTAAAACAAATAAAAAACGTCTTATATTTTAGATTCTTCAAAGTAGCCACCCTTTGCCTTGATAACAGCTTTGCAAATTCTACTTGGAAATAAGGTATCAAGAGTCTTTCGATATCCTTTTATACAGAGTCATGATAGCATCACCTGTTTACCTGTTTACCACAGAAGTTGGTTGAGAGAATGGCAAGAATGTGCAAAGCCGGTATCAAGGCAAAGGGTGGCTACTTTGAAGAATCTAAAATATAACACTTTTTTTGATTTGTTTGCATAATTTAATGTATCTCATTGTTTTGATGACTTTACTATTCTAAAATGTGGAAAACAGTAAAAAAAACTTTAAAAAACCTATGAGTAGGTGTGTCCAAACTTTTGACTGGTACTGTACCTGGGATCAATTCGAAATTAATTCCGTCAATTCAGGAAATTAAATTAATGAATTGAAAAATTCCCCCCGGAATGTTCCATTAGGATACTTCAATTATTAATTTATTGAGTTTCAATGAAATTCCTGAACTGACTGCAACGGAATGTAATTGATCCCAGCTCTGGAGAATACAATGCAGCACAACGCTCCTTTACTGAGAAGTAAATTTCACAATCAAACAACATGATGCTCGGTTATACTGAAAATGCAGTGTAAGGAGAAATGCATTAGTTTCTGCAGCTGTGCCCTCACGCTCATTGGAAAAGGTGCGCGAATGCCGAAGCTGAGGCCGCAAATGACTCGGTGCAAAGGGGTGAAAGCTGACGCTGGTGAGCAGTCAGCCAATCGGTATGGGCGACATTCTCTCGCACACAATCCAGAGCTGGTACAGTTTCAAGGCCGGCATTCTACTCCATTTCCCATTATGTAGCGTTGAATAAGCGCTCGGGGGGATTAGCCGGGTCCTTCGAAAAGGCTATTAAAGCAAATTACAGGTGTCCCCTTACCTGAGTGGCGTGACAGACTGAGGGTGAGGTCTGCAGAGATGGAGAGCAGGGGTCAGCCAGGGACGCAGGAAGGGGCCTAGAGAGACCCCCTGCCCCCTGACTCCCGGTCTCTTTGAACTGCCGCAGCTGTGCATTTGTGAAAGCTCTGATTGACATTACCTGTGTGCAGGTGCTGAAGCTGCAATGATGGTGAGAAGGGCTGTCAATTCTACGCATAGGTTGTCCTAATGCGTGTCATGCTAAATGCTAAAATAACAGCTCCACCTATTAGCTGTATTAAAAGAAATGCATATAATACAAATAAGACTTGCCCTCACACCTATGTGGTGATGAACATGCATGACCTAAGAAACTGTTTTGTTATTTTTAGCTCATTGTTAATGACAGTTACTAATGAGCAAATTAGTTTGGGATGTATGAGTGTGAAAAGGCCTTGTTAATCAGAATTAAGAATCAGAAGGGTTTTTTTTTTTGTTAGCGCTGGCACTACTACAATTTTGTTTGAACATGGAATAGTATGTTATATTTTCAGTCTCAAATGTACTGTATCATCAGAATCAAAAATAAGGTGGCTTGCGTTGCTGTAAAACATGGGCCTTTTCAGCTTTTGTTCTTGCGCAGCTCTAATGGGTTTTGTCATCTCTTTGAACCCTCCCATTCTTGCCATGCACTTACATTGTGTGCAGACTTAGTTGTACTGTGTTCTCTCAGGTTTAATAAATACAATTAATTCATAGATGAGACAGTGCGGTTTTAGAAAAGACATAATGTAAATAGTTCTACAATAAAACAAGAGCAGCATGTGCAAAGTTTTAATTAATATTTATTATTATGATTATGATTATGTTTCTCATAATATACAGTAGAAATGGTTTTATCATGTTAAATTATTTATTTGTGGTCTATGTTTTGTCTTATTTTACAAGCTTCATCATGTTCCACTGAATGTTTATTATAAGGCATGTTTTGCAAGCCAGGGCAAATAAATGAATGTTGGAGAAGTGTGAAAGCCCTTGTGATAATCAGTAGTCAATCATGATATAGTTTTGTGGCAATTTTTGTTTTTAAGTTTAACACTTCATATTTCAACTTTCTAACTACATACAGAATAGCTAACAAATCAACCAAAAATCAGTGTTATTATAATTGAGCAACAATATTTATTTGTTTAGTTTAGAGTTTCATGCATTTTCTTTCTAGGTAGCACGAGTAATGTGAGTGAGAAAAAATACTAGTGAGCAGGCTGGCATGGCTTAAAATCTAATAATTTTCATTAGGCCACAAAACAAAGTAAAAGGTAATTCACTCTCGGTATTTATGTGGCTAACTGGCATGACTGAGCAAAATATAATGACTTCCTTATGAAAAGTAGTAGAAGCAAGGGTTATATGCTTATTGCTGTTGAGTAGAGCCAGACATATTCATTATTAATATGCTATGCTAGTTAGCTCACCTAAAATGGCATCCCTTTCTCCAGACTCCTCTTCCACTAATATATTTAACGGCTTAAATTTTACTTGAGTTAATTATTTGTCTGTCATTTTTCTTCACTTTATTATCATGTCTCAGTCTGCACTGTGAAATCAGCTCTGCTGGATTTTTTCTGTTCTTGTAATCTTCAACTTCCTTTGCCCAAGAGTCCTTTTTTGGATAGGACATCCCATTCAAGACTTGCATTTCAATGGCAGCACTAACGATATGCCAGTGTGACTGACCCCTGTAAAAGAGCCCCAAAATGTGGACAGATTGCGATCCTTCCTGTTTGGGACCTGATGGTTTTTATTCCTTTGTGAAGGCAAGTAAGAAGCGAAACATTTCTGGAAAGATGCTGCTGATAATTCCTGCCCGTGCATTCACAGGAAACAGAATGAATATTCAGACTGCAGGGTGATCCCACATCCTCCCATCTCTCCCCTCTCTACCCCACGGCCCGCTGGAGATCCGAACCCCCTCAAGTGAGGCACGATCAGGCCCCGCTGCGGAAGTGTTTCATTAACCAATTACCGCTTGCAGATAAAGCAGACAGTTCCCACAGTCAGTCTGGATAGGGGTGGGGGAGGGAGGTCAAAGGTCACCCATTACTCCATCCCCGCAAATGAGAGATCCGTCTGGCTGATTTACTCACAGTGAGAGAAGGACTAAGACAGACGAGTGAGACCTCTATAAGGCCACGCACTATGAGGCATGTGAAACTGCTCGCTCTCCAACAGGAGCGGGATAAGATCTCTTTCATCACAACCTGAGAACATTATGTCAGAGATCGGTCTCACATTTGGGGTGAATGGGCAAAGTTTCAACCATTGTCCAGCTCTTTTAGCAGGTTTGTTCAGACAACAGTCTTCCCAACGTGTCTGAAAGATTCAGATAAGCCAAAGAGATGTCATAACCAAGACCGAATTCCTCGTTAGCAAAAATGCTCTGATTCCATAGCTGTTCATGACACTTATGGTTACAGCTAATACAACCGGCACATGAAGCTGGACAAGCCAGCTGTCTTTGGGAACTAAACCTCAACAGGAATATAGTGCTTGGCTTATAATGAGAGTGGTTCACAAAGGCCTAGATTCAGTGTAGCTCACAATGTCAGGTCCGGGTAGCAAACTAAATAATTTCAAGTTTTGAAGCCACACAATATTTATTACTGTTGAAAAGCATGGAGACTTTATGTAGTGCATATCTAATTTTCAGGCAACCGAAAGAAGACATAAACTGGACAATATGGTATGAACAGTGCTATTAGTTCTCTTGTATTTAAATCGAATTTGGCTCTTGTGAAATTAACCTGTATCAGTATATTTGAGATACAGGTTGGGTTGGACATGCTCTGCCCATCATCTTATTCTTTAGAATGAATGCAGCCTGTATCTACAGTACCATGTGTAGTTCAGCTGTGGAAAGCTAATTTCAAACTCCTGTGGAAGACAGGTGGAAGCCAGGGAAGTGGCTGCTCATTGCAACCTTATTCACATGACACTGCGGTAGACAACAGTGGCAACAGTAGACTGCTACTGAAAGGAAAAACCAATAGCTCAGACAGATATGCTTGTGCATCCAATTTATGCAACCACGGGTGCCTTTTATTATGTTACTGCCTGAGAGATCTTAGGTGTGGAATTCATTAAGTTCCAAGTGGACAATGTTCTAAGACAGCCCACATGATGACATAGTTTCCTCCTGGGATTTTCATCCAGAAGGAAACTACGTTGAAATCCACAATCCATTCTCGAGCAAACATCAAGCTTGTTAGCCAATGACGTTAAATGCAGTGAAGGAAGACATTGCTTCTTCAAACCAAGTTAGACAGAAAATGGCTTCATCATTCGACCTCTACTGATTAGCCCACGTGTAAGAACCGTCATCGGACTCAGGAAGGCTGTATTCATAATTGGAATGTCAGAGAATCTAATGGAACCACGCAAATTAAATTGCAAGAGTTCCATTTGCATAATAAGGTCTTAGACGGTGGGAACATCAATCAATCTATTGACTGCTTCTAGGCCGAGCAATCAGAGGACAGTGATGTAAAGCAAGGAGAATGTAGATCCACCAAGAGGTTCTCTCTGGGGGCGGGCGGGAGGTGAAAAGGGTTAACGAAGGAGCACTCTGAACCTGTGTGGCGCTAAGGGAGGACCCCCCCCCCCCCCAAAAAAGGGATTTTCTTTAATCAAGGGAGAGAGAAAAACTGCCTCCTAGTCATGCATCACATCCGTAATGGGCGAACACTATCAAAGACTTCACAGATAGTTACAAGCAGATTCGCGGAGCACTTTGTGACTCACGGCTTCTGCTGTTTCCTGTGCTTTTAGCATCAAGAGACGGGGGGGATTAAAATCTGAGGTCATTCCCGAGTGCCACTAAATTGTGTGGAGTTGCATCTGCTGCTGGTTTTCGGTCCAGACGTGGCCCTGAGTGAAAACAGGATCAGAGGAAAACAGGTCTTGTTTACCCTTTTCTGCCTTCATCTCTAGTTGCTTATTGGAAAAAGCGTGCAATGGTAATTCAAAAATAGCCACATCTGAACTTAGCCATATTTTGTCAGGTTAAACACAGAGGCTCGAGCCCCGCGCCGCACAGCTTTAATGAAATGTGCAATTTGTAGCCAGGAGCTGGATTATCTCCCTGTCGAGTACTTCTTTTTTTTCATAAAAACGTGCGCCTTTTAACATGTCGGGTTTTAGTGAGAGTGTGACCATGACGACAGAGGGCGACGCATAATGGCATTCAAAAGTTGGTATGAAAATCACATGGAAAATGGAAAAGAGGATGGGGGCGACGGAATGGAAGGGGGCGGAAGACGAGGTGAAGAGAGTTGCAGGGAGCACACGCAACACGGAATCGTCTCTCTCTCTCTCTCTCTCTCTGCCCCGTGCCTGCCCTCAATTTCCATGATTAAAATGAGGCCGGCAGACAGGGAGGTGACAGGCCGCTCGTCGGGGAAATCAGGTGGTTGTCAGAGCTGTCACTTGCTCCGCTGGTCCAAAGGCCCTGCCCCCTAAACTATCCCACGGCAGGGGACAAGGCAGGGGAGGGGGGGGGTGTTAGGAAAATATCCCAGCACCTCTCAGCGATCTGCCTACAGTCATCTGACCAGTGCACGCACATCAGCCAACTCCTACTCCTGCTGCTACTGTCATCAGCAGAGGTTTGTTATCACCTCACGTCTGCAATATTAAACCCATATAAATATGCTTTGTGGAAACGGCTCGTTACGGGTGGCTGCGGGGTTAGAAGCGTCTGTTCACACCTCATTGTCCATGAGCTCTTCTAGAATACATGCACATGTTGATGTGAGAAACACAGTGATGGAACAGCTAGACATCTAGTGGGCGGTATCAATACTACCGCCAAGCAGCTTTTTCTTATCTCCAGTATTCAAACTGAACATACAGTCCGCATAATAATAAAAAAATGACAGAGCCAACACCTTTAGAGACCCAAAAAGGACGAGCACAAAGCACGATACATGGAATGCTTTTCAGTCGACTTGTAATGCTGGCCGTTTCAATATTTCATTTGAATAGAGGTGAAAGATAAAGCCTAGAGGGCATCGCTGGAGAATTGGTCACCCCCAACGTGTTTAAAAATTAGCTTTAGGCAAAATGACGCCGTGTTGGGAGGGAACTTCTTAAGGCTGCCTGCAAATGTGCTTCTTTCCTGCTGCATCCTTGTGGATGCTCCCTGCTGATCCCCCCCCCCCCCCCCCCAACACACTCCCCACCCCAGTCCCTGACCACCCTCTCTGCTTTAATGAAGGAAGTGGACAACAAGGCTGAATCTGCTAAAGGTGAAGTCTGGTCTTAATTAGACACTGGGGAAAGGAAACACATCTTTTTCAGTTTACAGCACTCCATATGCCACTGCAAGTGCACACACAAAAACGCTGCACGTGCAGACACACAGATGCACACACCACACACACACACATGCAGGCCTGCGAGCACGCACAAACACACACACACACACACACACATAAAGTGCAACAATATGCTACTTACATCCTGATCAAACTCATTTAGTCAAATGCCTCTGCAGATGTACACCAGTTCCTATGTAGCAAGAAACACTCCTATTCACCATGTGCTACACTGGAAAAAGATTTTTGGGAAATTTGGACTCTATTTTAAACTACAGAACAGTAGACTTTTAAATACACTGTGAAAATTCAGTTCAACTGAGGCTCTACGGCTTTCACGGCACAAAATGTTTTTCAAGCCGATTTATGTACAGTATATAGTGTAATTACCACAACTTACCCAAGATAAGCCTGGACTCAACCACACCCATTCTGCAGATCCCATGTGGTGATTTCTGTGAGGTG
Source organism: Synaphobranchus kaupii (assembly GCA_029718625.1). Classification (NCBI taxonomy): domain Eukaryota; kingdom Metazoa; phylum Chordata; class Actinopteri; order Anguilliformes; family Synaphobranchidae; genus Synaphobranchus; species Synaphobranchus kaupii. The sequence goes on from CM056377.1 coordinate 29,811,478, forward strand.
TACTGCTGTCAGGTCAGAGTACTCTTATCACTATCAACCTGTAGTTATTCAGCTCAGTAATCTCCCTCATTATATCCTGTCCCTGAAACATTCTGGAATTATTGCACGGACACATGCAGTGTGGCATGTAGCAGCATTTATCGCACGATCATGATGATGATGTTATAACATAAATGGTAAGAAGCAGCCATTTCTGACCCGTGGGTTTCGGCATAGCAGCAGGTCATTTCCTTTCAGGCTGCAGCCAGTAACAATTAGTCACAGATGAACACTTTTACCACTTCCTGTAGGAGTTGCCACAGGTGTCAGTCTTTGAACCCGGGGTCCCTTCATTTGCCTAATACCAGGGTGAATATTTACCCGCAAGGTGCTGGTGCAGCCACATGGAGGGGTTGCGTAATAAATCCTTTCCGCATCACCTGCCTGCAAGCACGCAGGACAACATTGGAGGGTTTCCCATAGCAACGGGTTTCCCTAGGACTGTCATCGGTAGACCGACTGAAGGCCTAGATTCGGCCAGACGTCAGGGTTGAAGAGCGTCATGCACCACGCCTCTGTTTACAGCTGCTTTAATCACTTCCTTTATGGTCCAATCTAGTTCTACCTGCCCAAATGTTGGCGAGGGAGATTTCATAGCACTTGTTTGTTTACGATACACACAGGTGTCAAAACAAACACAGCCCTTCGGGCCGCCCCAGGTGAAAATCCGGTGAAAACTTTCTAATCTGAGCTGCCTTCCAGACAGTAAATCATGTTTTCTGGAGGGATTTGCTCATTGGACAATCTATTTGGTCGGCACGACCGCAGCATTTTATGATGTTGTTCTTTTCTTCTCGGCCAATTGCATAATTCTTTCCAAGACCTGCTGTCTGGTGTCATATGAGCAGAGAGGCAATATTTAAGTGAGGCCATTCAAAGGGTCAATGCAAAACCATTTACAGAACCACGGCCTGCCAGTGGAGGGCCTGGTCATTCGGCCTCGTCCTGTAACCAAGGGCTTGTGTCTGTGTTTCTGGGCTGTGGAGACGGTTGATTTAGGTTGTGGAGTGAGTGCTGATGACAGTATTTCCTTTGGCTGATGGCTACAGAGCTATATGAGTGAGTCTGTGGTTCCCAACTGATCTAATTAAATACTTATTTTCCTCCTTTCACGAAATGTAATAATAATATTACTAATAGCACTAATGACTTTTTTTGAGGAAAATAAAAAAGACCCAGGACTCCCACACCACCTAAAAAAGTTACTGCTTGGCTGACAGATTGTGAGAAGAATACTGGTATTCCTATACATATTATTGTTCATTTATGAGTAGGCTAAATCTTTCCAGCAGCAGACTCTGTCTTCTATTCCCTATAATCCACAGGGAACATGGATTTAAATATAGCTCAACTGAAATGCAAGCAATGTTGATTAAATAATGATTCAATAAAAAGTGCATTAATTCAGGCCAATTCTATTGAAGTTCCTTTAGTGTGCTTCCTGAATGTTTTTTTGTTGTGTATAAAGCTCTTTTTCCCCTTTGTCGTTACCACAACAATGCAAATGTAAATGTTCTTGGTATCGTTTACCACGCTTTTAAAAACATGGCTCATTAAGGGCAGTGTGCAGTGAGCTGCTGGGTATATCCCTTTTTGTACCTTTTGAAATACTCAGGACGGACAAAAATTAGAACGGGCTCTTGGAGCCAAAGTCAGACTCAATAAACCTACTGATGAAACCCACTTTGAAAAAAAAGAGAAAAAGAAAAGCACTGGGACCAGACTCTGGTTGTTAGCCGCTAATTGCTACACTTTTTGCCATTCATGATATCAAACTCTGGTGTTAGAAGCCAGTTGGGTTGGACTAATTAGAGCACGGCTGCCACACTTTCCCCCCCAACATTCCCAGGGTATGTGTGTGTGTGTGTGTGTGTGTGTGTGTGTGTGTGTGTGTGTGTGTGTGTGTGTGTGTGTGTGTGGTGTGTGTGTGTGTGTGTGTGTGTGTGTGTGTGTGTGTGTGGATATGGGTTCTTAGGTTTTTTGTTTTTTTTTCCTTTCAATGCCAGGAACAGCTGGCAGGAGATCGATTTTCATCGTTTTCCCACTAAAGCCGGGGCCACCGTTCATTATTCGGAAGGATTAAAAAGGCAGGACTCGTGGGATTTTCTCCTCCCGTTGGCACCAGATATCTGGTGAAGCCCTTTTAGGCAGAGACTCCTTGTACGAAACCTTGCATAAGTTATAATGAGGAATGGGAAGAGTTCCAGTCCTTACTGCCCTCCTACCTACGCTGTCCTGAGCACACTGTCCCCCTCGCTCATGCCCCTATGTAGTGTGTGTGTGCAGCCCTGCGTTCAGCCTCAATCTGCTTTCACTTTAGGGGGTGCATCGTTTTCTGTTGCTGTTGTCATGGGCAAACACCCCCCTTGTGGCTTTTAAATTTTTTTTAAAGTATTTACCGGAGCAAGATTAGTTCTCATACCTTCTGAATTCTAAAATATTTAAATGATCAAAAGTGCCCATCTATGGTGATTACACATAATCTCAAAAAAGAATTATATATTTGGCATTCTTGGTTTGTTATTTTTGTGATAATGGAAGGCTGTTCTGATCATTATTTTAATTTAAGTACATATACCACCAACATCCCAACAAAACCCTGTCTTATTTGTGCAATATGAAATGGTTACTTTAAACATACAATATACAATGTGTACTGAGGAACACGTTTCAAAATACAATAACTAATTATTGCAGGACTCGTCTCAGTGGGATATATCAGAATAAGATAAGCAGAATAAATCATGAAGACAAAATGGCGTGTATTGGAACATATAATAGAAATGCCTCCAAATATTAATAACATGTATTATTTAGTGTATTACAGTAAAATTTCAATATATGGCGATATATTTTGTTGCGTAATGGGTATGTAAGGTAATTTTTTGTACGGTTTTACAAATACAGAAATGGCTGGTAGCACATCTCTGGGATTGCTTTGTCAGTCTTCAGGTTTGTCCTTAGTGCTGACCATCCCACGACTTTTCCACAGACTTTTGCCCCCTCTTTCAACCAAATGAACAGAACACCAATTTCTCCTGCGTATACTACAAGGGTGGAAGAATTTCTTCCCAAGAGGCTTCATCCAAACTAAACAAGCGCATGAAATCATTGCAAAAATCTCATACGTCTAAAAAAGAAGGGCAAAAGGAACTCGGTAAACATGAACCCAACTGCCTGTAAATACGAGAGTAATTAAAGGGGGGGGGGGGGGGGGGGGGATAAGCCCTGGAACATGGCAGAGTGGCAATATTTTAATGCAAATGACTTCTGATTATACTTGTCGCATGATCTTATTTCCTTAGGTTGAACGCGCGGTGTCATTGCCTGGACTCAAGTCAACCGTTTGATGTCTTCAGCCACACACACGCACGCACACACACATAATTTCAACAGTGTGTCCTTTTCAAAGTGAGATGTTGAAGAACGGCCCATGGGCTGGCCGGGCCTGCCAACAACATTTCACGCGGATCTGGAATATGAAAAAATCTGAAGGAAAACAACCTTGCCCCAGTATAATCATCCAAAATGGACTTTGAACCCAGATGAAACTGGCCGGGGGACACCAAGCATTTTGTTATGATTTGCCTCAGTCCTCATGGCAGTTTCCTTACTCAATAATTGGCCAGCGCAATCCATCATGCAGTTGTTGGTTCCAGCGACAGCAGCTCTGCTGCCCCTGCACTGCTTAATTAGCAGGGCGCGAACCTATGACCTGGAACAGGATATGATGTGTGTTTATTTTTCAGATGCTTTACATGTTGAATTTCTTTTTTCCACCCTTTGCAATCATGGTTTTTCGTTCTTTAAATATTGAAGACATACTGTATAAGAAAAATGCATTTTAAAAGTGTAAACAATATTGAGTTTGAATATTAAAAAATACAAGTGAAGCAGGGCTGGGCCTCTCTTTTTTAAATTTTTTTAAATATTACACGAGGAAAGGCAGCGCTGGCTATCACTCCTGGCTATCAGCTCTACATGAAGATTGATTTATTACTTCTGATCTGTAATCACAGTGACTGTTAATCAAAGTACTTCAGAGAGCTGGAGAACATAAAGTCTCGCAGAGACAATAACAAGTTCCAGGAATGAATGCCTGGGACTTCAAAAAGCAGTGTGACAGAAATGCCACTTATCACTCAGTGTTGTACAATCTAAAACTTCATCTATAATTAAAAATTTAAAGCAATATATTTCCGTTCAGGTTGTGATCTTGCTAGTTCTTCTGTACCATGCTGTAGATCAAGTTATTTCATTTCTGAACGGTGATTATTAGCTGCCAGAATAATGTCTTTCTATCTCATTAAGATCATCTTGTCTAAAATGCTGTATAGAGAGCGAGAGAGAGTGAGATAATGAAAGGTGAGTCAAGGAAATATTTCTAGTTATAGTATATTTTCTATAGTTATAGAACAGTTACATGACATGTTTTTTTTATTACATATACCAGAATTCAATTTATTATAATGTGATTGCGTATTTTCTGTTTGATCAGGTATGGCGGAAACCGATGTGCAGGGCTTTTTAAATTCCTACTTATCGTTCTCTCAGAACCTGCACTCATCCCGTCTTCTCGCACTTAATTCCCCGTTCCTTTTAAGCCCTCCTCCCACTCCTCTCCTCTGCCTGCCTCTTCCCTCAGCTGTTCCAGACATCGGTCCGCTGGGATTGATACAATATTTTCCAGCTTCAATTAGCGGAGGGCTGTTGAGTAATTCCTACTGTTTTTGCACCTGAGAGACTGGGAGCGTGGGCTGGAAAAAGTGAGCGGGGCAAGGGTTTGGGTGTGCTGAGGCTGCTAGGGCAAAACTGCAGTGGTGACAGAACGTAAGCGCTACGTGGATAGGGGGGGGGCAGTCTGGACAGCACCAAGCCTCGAGTCTCCCGGCTCACGATTACATTCAGCAAGCAAGCACGGGAGCCACACGGTTAGGGTTAGGTTGGCTTCTTTGGTGTTTGTGTGTGTGTTTGTGTGTGTGTGTGTGTGTGTGTGTGTGTGTGTGTGTGTGTGTGTGTGTGTGTGTGAGTGTGTGAGAGAGAGAGACAGAAAGAGAGCGAGATAATGAAAGGAGAAACAAAAAATGGTGAGACAGGGTTGAATATCAGTGAAGATAAGCATTCATTAAACTGTAATGTCAATCGTCTGTGTGTGTGTGTGTGTGTGTGTGTGTGTGTGTGTGTGTGTGTGTGTGTGTGTGTGTGTGTGTGTGTGTGTGAGTGAGTGAGTGAGTGTGTGTGAGAGAAAGAGAGAGAGAGAGAGAGAGAGAGAGAGAAAGATATAAAGATATAAAGAAAAAGGCTGAGAGAGGGTTGAATATCGGTGAAGATAAGCAGTCATTAAACTGTACTGTCAAGCATGTGTCTGTGTCGTGTGTGTGCGTGTGTCGCGTGTGTGTTTAAATGTTCCTTGAGGTGTTTAGTTTCACTGTATTTTTTTGTTAGTTATGAGTACGACTGTGTATTTGGCCAGATGCACCGGTGGTAATATTTTACGTTGGGTTGCCACAAAATATGTTCATTTGTGGAACTTGATGCTCTCTGGGCACAAATACATCTGTCAAATAAATTAAATTAAATATGCAGTGAGAATCAAAGAAGTGCGTCTCCTCTCAGCAAGAGCGCTGTGTTCTGACCCAATGGTGCTGTATCTGTGTCAGCGGACGTTAATTAAAAATGCAGTACTTAACCTCCCACTCCCCTCGATTACACAACAGTAGTATCAATTTCAATTAATTCTGGAGGTCAAGAGTTTTTACTAGCTTGGTTACCAGTACCTTATGCAATACATTGAGGTCATACACTGGCTTCAATAAATATAATAAAGAAGTCAATAAATGGAGTGTATATCTATTTCCTACAGGAAGTGAAAGGATTATGGGTAATGTCATGAATGGTCATAATGGACATTGTAAGGAGCGTGATTTTAAAAGCAACACTTTTTCAAAGCTTTTTGTTGCTTTTAAAACTACTACTCCAGCTGAAGCATTGTCTATGAGGTCCTCTGCTTTGCCAACGTCTTCCGTAAAGAAAAAATAAGAGTGTAGTTTAAGGTGAGGTTAACAAAAGTCAAACGTTTTGTCCACTTTCTCGCTGTATGCATACTACACTCTGTTTAAATTTCTTGCCAGTTCAATTGAAATGAAAGGCCTCTTTGTGTGAGGAAGAACAAGAATATATGAACTTGAACGATAAATCTGGTCACCATACATATTGATATTTATGCATCTGGGGTCGGGTAGCGTTGGTGGTGCTGCTGTCTCTGCGGATTATAAACGGCACCCAGCTGTTACGAGTCTGCAGGGTGGCTGACCGGAGAGCAGCAGCTATATTCACAGTAGCACCTGCTCACGTGGGAACACAGTGTGACTCACCTGTGCTTCCAATAAAGGCATGTAACGGGCGAACGCGTCAATTTGAGAGGGCGTCCCTGACTCCTCGTGCGGCCCGGCGGTCCGCCGCAGTCTCGCGACAGAGTGGGACGGACCCGACCGTGCCTGTCTTCGGGAAACCCCGGCTAACTTTGGCTAGCCCTGTCAGCGGAGGGTCAAACCCCCTGCTCTTTCTCAAAGCTCTCCAGAAACACGCAGCGCTGGAAGGCCAGGCTGTCGGGATGTTGTTGAGAAGTGCGCCAGATGGTGAGGCACTGATTTGCGGGAGGCACCGGAGACGCATGACGACAGGCATATTTAGGCTGATTTATCTGCCCGTTTTAAACTCTGCATGGGCACCAGAAAGGTTTCAGTAAAATCTGGTTGCCCCCTATAAACAACCCCTGAACTGATACACACAATGCACCTGTTATTTCAGGATGCGACACTGGATAACCCAGAAATTACATGTCAGTTTACACATATATTTCACAAAGGCACAAGTTGGCTTGAATCGGCCAATTAACTGATGGCAATTCTTTATGGTTTTCTAGGTGGAATTGTCAGTGGTTTACAAGCTAGCGGTGCAAAGGGAATGCTTCGTGGCTAACGTAGCACATTACAAATGGAGGACTTTCAACTCAGTTTTGACAAGTTAATCCCTGGTGAAACTTAACCCCCCCAACCCTGACCCCCCCCCCCCGACCCAATTTACATGGCCAGCCAATGCACAATGTCTTTCCTCAGCTCAGCTTTCCTGTAAACACAATCCAGGGGTTCCCATGAGGTGGATTGCGTTCTGGGTATTCTATGGCTCACCTAGCAACGCCTCCCTCGTCAAACACACAACATACACACACACGCATGAGCAAAAGGCTGAATCAGAGGAAAAGACTCTAACCTGTATGACAACGGCTATAAAAGTGCGGAGATAAGACGCGCGGCCATAAAGTAAAGGAGAAACGCCGTCGGAGGCAGTCCGCCGCCGCGTGATGCGGAAGGGGGCTACTCACTGTCGGCATAGTTTTTCCGGCGGGTGCCGTCCACCTTGCCCGTCTTGTCGATGCAGAGGAAGAACTTGTTGGCGGAGTAGAGCCTCCGTAGCCGGACGTCGCCCTCCAAGTGATTGTAGCTGCGGGTGTGGCGCTCTAGAGTCCAGGAGCAGTTGGCGCCCGCCGCCAGCGCCCGCAGGGGCTCGCGCCCCCCGCCTCCGGGCCCCCCCGGCGGACACCCCCCGAGAGCCGTGCCAGCCAGCAGGAGCAGGGCGAAGCACGCCAGGCGGGCGGAAGCATCGGTGGGGAGATGGGGCAGCGAGGCGGGGGCAGTGCCAGAGGCGAGGTCAGGACGGAGACGGGCGACGGGCGGCGTCCATGTGCACATGGTGGGTCAGACGCCCGGGGTGCAGCTGGGACAGACATAGGGCATGATGCTGCTGCTCCTGCTGCTGCTGCTGCTGCTGGTCACTCAAAAGCCTGGAAACCGGAGAGAAATAGACCAGCGCTTTTCTCTGAGGGGCTGCAATCCTCTGCTCTTCTTCTGTGCGCACTGGAAACTCACTAACAGGTTTGTCTCTCTTTCCCTCTGTTACCCCTTCTCTCTCTCTCTTTCTCTTTTTGGTGTTATTCTTCTTGGAAATTATTTGATTGTAATTCCATTTTTTTTTAAATGGACAGGCAAACAACAAAGCAAAACTGTTTTTTTGTTTTTTTTTGGTCTTGTGAAATATTCTTCTGTTTCTTAACTTGACTTTCCCTCTTCCAGCTGCAACAGCACAGTCCTCCCCTTTGACACTCGCACCTTGCAAAGTTTTCTGTCCAACTGCGCTGAGGCTACGTAGGGTGGCTGTCTAGCTGATTGGCCCGTGGCTGTGAATGAGTTGAATGAAAGAGAGTGAGCGAGAGAGAGAGAGTGCGTATATGTGTGTGTGTGCATGAAAGAGATAGGCAGAGAGAGAGAGAGAACGCGTGTGTGCGTGCCTGCTGGTGTGTGGCAGTGAAGCAGTAAATGAATGGTCCCTGCCCTCCCCTGTGCTGCTGGGGCTCTGGTGTATCTAGTTTTTTTTATCCTGGGAAGGGCTTGGGTCTGCAGGGTTGAAAAGAGAGGGGGCGGGGCCTAAGTCATTCATAATTATTTGCGATAAATGAAAAGAAAAAAGCACTGCTCTCCTGGCTCACGCTCCTTCCCCTCCTTCCTGATAATTTATTGACAGCAGCTTTTCTTCACTGTTGTTCCATTAGAGGGACCAGTGGACTAATGTAAGTGGACTAGTCCACTACCTCTAGTATTTATTGCCTCACGTGACTTCTGCCGACTGGTGTTAAATCCGGCACCTTGGTTTTGTCATGGTTTCAGAGGATGGTGTCAAATGCTTTTAGGTCAAGTCACGAGAAAAATAACGCAGACATTCCGCCCTGAATTGTTATTAGGAGTGTTGGGTGGTGGGCTACCGACACCTGTAACTAACGCTTTAGGGTAAAAGGGTTAACAGGGGGTCACGTTTGGTTTTTAGCCTCTGCTTCTCATTAAGATGTCTAAGACAATGGCCCGTCCCGTGTGGCGGCAGTCTAGAAGTGGGTCAGACCTGACCAATCGCCTGCGTACATGGTTTCCGTTAGCAACGTAATGCAGAACACCTTTTGGGCTGTGATGTGCAGTACCTCTGTACTCATATGCTCTCAGTCTGAGAGGGTTGGAGCGATGCACATCGCATTTATTGAGAACAGACAGTGAGCAATGTAGGAATGGTTTCAATAAATCCCAAAGTGATCTCCAAATGTTCCTTACACTTATTTTGTCTGTAATCGTTTGTTAATGAAGTAGCCTACAGGGAAGCTCTACAGCGTGTGAGTCTCCTTTTACTGAAACATCCTGAGCTGGGTGATCAAACTGTTCTTCTTTGAAGCAAAAAGAAGAACATTGCACATCCAAATAAACAACAAGGCTGCATATGGGTATTGGGTCAAGTTTCCCCCAAAGAGTGGAAGGAATGAAATCTAACAGAGGGAATCTAGCAGAGTGAATCTAACCGAGCGTGTGTGTTTTTGAACAGACTCACTAAACAGCGTGCTTATCTGCACTGAGAAGGTCCAGGCTCCTGTGATATGAAGGGTCTAGGGGATTTAGGGGTGGATGTGTGTTTAGTGGGTTGCTGGCCATTGAGAGAGGGTGCAGACTTTTAACTGCTCCCAGAATCTGGGCCAGTCCAGTCCCCCGTCATAAAACCCACCTGATCCTCAGGCCTGCTCCACTCCTTCAACACCCCACCCCCCAAACCATTCCTGTCTATCTTCTGGTAGCAGCTATTATATTGTCTGTGTGCAGCTCATCAAAGCCTCCCTTTCCCCTTTATCTGCTTCTGCGTACTGAACGCCACAGTCCTTCGCCCTCTAGTTAAACCGTGCCACAGTGCCCCCTTTAGCTTCCAGGTCAGAGGTAAACAGTAACTTCTCCTTTCCCGCTGAGGAGGAACACACACGTTCCTCTGTGACTGAGCAGAAGGATGCGTGTGTCACGTGTGTGTGTGTGTGTGTGTGTGTGTGTGTGTGTGTGTGTGTGTGTGTGTGTGTTTGTGCGAGCGTGTTGTGTGTGGGCGCATATGTGTGTGTGTGTGTGTGTGTGTGTGTGTGTGTGTGTGTGTGTGTGTGTGTGTGTGTGTGTGTGTGTTTGTGCGAGCGTGTTGTGTGTGGGCGTGTGTGTTTGTGTGAGCGCGTGTGTGTGGGCGCATATGTGTGTGTGTGTGTGTGTGTGTGTACAAATATGCAATCATTTATAAAATAAAATAATGTTGTGCGCAGGTAAATATAATTTGGTTTGAGGGGAGGTTAAAGGTCACTGGAGCACTATAAGTGCATGAATATGTGTTCGCTCAAATTGAAAGACTGACTACTTTTGTGAAGTTTGAACTGGTCATAAAATTTTCCTCAGCCACAAGCTTAGTTGGAAGATAACAGTACAGATTGCTGCGATTTCTTTTCTCTTTTTTTGACAGGCCAGAAGCCTTGCCTTCTTCATTTTAAAAAAAAAAGTGCTTTCCTGTGAGGAACCTCTTTCAAGGCCCCACTGCCAATCCTGTGCCCTGCTGGCTCTCACATAACCCCCCAGGAAGTTCCGGTTCCCCTTCCTTTGAAATTGACTGTAATTGAACTCACACAATCGCGCAATGTTGGACTCGCTCACTTTAAAATCTCTCTGCCCTCGGGGTCAACAGCAAAGATTTTATGTCCGTCTGAACATTAGATGTGGTGAAAGATTGCTTTATTGTCTCCGAGATGCAGATGCTCAGTTGCTGTGTTGACTGTGAGAACTGGTATCCATTCCTCTCCTGGACTTTGTTACAGTCAGCTTCTCAATTATTTAATGGTGTTACTATCAATTAAGTAATTCCAGTGCTGAAGTGAAAAATACAGAGGCAAGAGGCATTCATTTTCAGCTCACCCGTTCCCAGATGACAAACAATTCTCAACAATAGATTGGCACTATTCCAGTTAGCAAAAGCATTTGAAAGCAGGCTACAACTAAAGCTGTTGAGCCAGTCAATGGTTATACAGTATATACAGATTTTTAGAAGCACTAACTATTTTCGGTTTGCGCTTCGTTGTAAGAACTTTCGTTGGATCAGTGCAGGTCTGTACCCGAAGCACGACCATATTTATGAGTTGGGGTGGGGGTGGGGGGGGGGTCTCTCTTTTATGAAACAACAGGGCTCTACAGATTAAAAGAAAGTCTGCTTGTTGGGAGTCTAAATACCCCCCGCCCTACCCCACCCCACCAGTGGCTCCCTCCCTCGGCCTCAGAGAGGGTTTTAGTTGTCTCTCTCTCTCTCTCTCTGGTTGGCCGCGCCCTGTGCTGAGAACTCTTTGCAGTTGGGCAGTCGAGGAGGATGTTCACAAGCACAGGAACCTAATCTTTCCCAGCAGGGATCCAAGCGGCTCTGTAAGTGTATGAATGGAGATAATATCTCTATAATGAGGCCTGTTTTGTACCATCAAAGTCTTCAAAAGGGCCTGAAATTCGACCTCCCTCTTAGCGCTCCCTCCGTAATAGCTCCTATTATTAATTGTTTTCTCTCTCTCGCTAACTCACTGACTCACTCCCTGTTTCTCTGTGTCTATCTCTCTCTCTCTCTCTCTCTTTCTCTCTCTCCTCATCTCTCTTTCCTTTCTGCTCTTACAGCTGTCATTTTCCCTCCATGCACCTGTCCGTTTTTCTTTTATCATTCTTTCCTTTTATCGTTCTTTTATTTTTTTCCGAGTTAAAAACGGGTTTCACATCCAATTTTATTCCTTTTCCTAAAGAGAAGTAGACCCAATCTCACTTCATATCAAAAATCACCTTATGCCTAGTTTCTCAAAGAAACATTATAACAGTTTAAACTAAGTTTGACAAATCCTTTCAGTAATTGCCACATGACTATCATAAATTACTTCTATTCCGAGAACAGAAATTATGCAACTCGACTCCTTAACTATCTTCCCATTTTAGACTTCCTGTCTGCTGCAAGCCAGATAGCCTACTATCAATACCTTTGCATCTCAGCACCTGGATGATTGTACAAATATCCACAAGCTTGTACAGGAAGTGAATGGGCCACCAATATGCACATCTGATGAATGGCCTGAGAGTTTGCATATCCCACTGCGTGACCATTGTCCATTGTTACTAGCCAGTGATAAAATGGGCTAGCTATCTGATGGACCGTGGCGTTCTGAGAACGTCCGTGTTGGTCCACATCCTTGCAGGACCGCCAGACACATTGATCTAAGATATGTTACAACAAGCGCTAAGTTGGTTCAGATCCTGAGAAGTACATTTCATGTGTGTGCAGTTCTGGATGCCCAGTTCAAATTCGATGCCCAGTTCAAAGTCTTGCATTTCCAGGTTTACTGAGGTTTAAGTTCAGCTCGTTCTTGATTTGTTTTTAGTGCATGCTATATGTCCTTGGAAGCCATTTGAGGCACTCAGTCTTGAACAGCAATGCAGAAGTAGCATAGCACTTTTCATTGGCTACACAGCAGTGATATCGCATATTTGTTCTATCAATAAATGGCTTTTGAAAGATACATTAAACTGACAGAGTTGACATATTTCATAATAGGGTGCCAATTTAATGTCAGAGCAGTGAGGGTGAAGTATTTTTGACTGCTCTCCTCAGTGTAGTGCATGATTAGTTAACCATTCCAAGTATAAAAACTTAATTTCAGACTACAACACTGTTCTAATGGTCTTCCCAGTTATGGCCCGGGAGTCTATTATAAACTATTGTAAATCATGTGACTTTGTTTGATAATGCGGCACAAAGGGAAAGGGCTTGAAACTGAAACCAAGTTACGGCAATGTAGACCACTTCTACTGAGCTGTGCCTTATAGCTATGCAATGTTCAAGACCATTACTGTGTGGCCACAAAGAGGATTTTCCATAATACTACATAGGCTACACACTGACAATGGGAGCTACTGGTTTACAAGTCCAGCAAAAGAGCAAGAGTTGAAAGTCAAAAAAATGATTCATGAGTGAACATCACTTTCCTCTATTTTCTCAAGGACAGCATCAGTTTATCAACGAGCACAGCACAGAACCTAGATGTTCAGCAAGAAAATAACAGAACTTAAATCTAATAATTCTAAATATTTTATAAACCCGTACTAGATGTGCTTGTATTATGAATTAGAGGCTTGTGAAGTGCTGTGCTGTGATGTTGGATCGACTTACTGGACAGAGCTTTCCCACAGTGAGTAACAGCAGATGTTTTAATTTTTGAAAAAAATGTTTACATTGACTTTAATCCATGTCTGTATCATGGTATAATTTGCTTAAAGGCTTTTTTAGACTAACCATACATTGTTACAAATCATAGCCATGAAGAAGTCCAATTTTGTTGCATTGAATATGTTCCTGATATATGACATATTTTCCTTTCTAATTTTTTATGTGAGTTTTTGATATAATGCAGCCTGTGTGTACAACCTTAAAACCACACACTAATAACTTCCTATCAGGGTTCCATGAGCAACAAATGCTAATAATTTCAAATATTATAACTAAAAAGAGTAGATTTGCTGTCTGTTCCCATTACTTTATTTGTGATTAACCTCCATATTTGTATTACTAGCCTGAACATTTTCTCCCTTTTGTCTTGAGCATCCATTAAATCAAAAGTTTTATTTTCTTAAATAGAAATATTCACTTTTATTTATGTGTGGAGAGATTATGTTGAAAAATTTGTTTACACACATGCACCTATTTTCCCTGAAGCATGTTCCCCCCAGTTTCTGAAGAAAACACCAGCACAAAGTTACAACCCAACATTAAAAAAAAAAAAAAGCAGCATCTTTCTCATGTCTCCTGCCCAGGTGAATTTCAAAAACAGCCTCCATCTGTAAAATAAATAAGTAGCCTCTACAAAGGTGTGCTTGGGATTCCCGATGATCAAAGTTTGTGAGGGTGGCAGCGTCTGCTCAGCTCCCCCCAGCCCGTCTATTATCAGGCGGATGAATGGCTGTCTTCTCTCTCTTTGTGGGCCCACACATTGACAGCCAGTCACCCGGCAATGACTGTCACACCGCCGCAAAGAGGCAGCCGCCGACAGAAAGCAGCCACATCAAACGGGCCTGTCAGGGACCCCGCCGGTGAACCGTAGCGACAAACACCCTCTGATCCTCACCTACACGCCTCAGAAACCGACACCCTCTGCTGGAGATCAGCGTCGCCACGGACGGTAAGAGCAGATACGCTCCGCGTTACGCTGCTTATCTGTTGGGCGTACGCCCTTACCCGGGGTTAAGTACCTCGCTTTAAAGGGCGCAATTGCAGCGCCTGACCTACGTACTGATTCTGCCGCAATTCAGTTTACAACCAATATGCCACGCCACAATGAAACTCCTTCACATTCATACAAATTTCCTCCTGCTTCAATTTACTTTTTCAATCAGACCCATGAGTTATTTCTGCTATTTCTTTTCTAGTCAATCACATGCATTCTAAAATGTATTATCCTTTACTTATTACACTAGCAATGCATTATTATTATAAGAAAAATAACATTGTTTTTTTTTTGTATGTATGTAACAGTGTTATTTCATTGTTTTTAATGCTGGGATAATGGAGTAGTATTATTTTAAGCCAGCACAGAAGAAAACACAGTCCGGCTATACAGTAGCCATATGAACTAGAATAGTTCATAAGATGAGACATAGTTAAACATGACCTCGAACAGGATTTAACTCAAAGGACAGATGGTGCCTCCTACTGGTCTTTTACAGTCCCTCAGTCATACTTTTAAAATTAATAATTTATTTAATCTTGCTAATAAAGAATATTTTTTTCAAATGTTCAGATTTTAAGATTCTTCTTTCACTTGTCTTTATGTTTTGGCTGGTAGCATATCATTCTCAGGGTTCTGCAGGAGTGTCTTCAAAATTTACCAGCAACTAACGCATAGGTGGGCAACAAGGGCCGTATCTGCTTCTGCTTTTCACGCCCACTTCCGTCCTTATGATTTAATTAGCGCTAACATTTATTCCATCTGACATTCATCTGACAGACTTGAAATCTGACACAGCTACAGTACATTTCTTGATAAACCCACGAATGACAGCCATGAAGACTGTTCTTGAGTCCCTATATGAAACATTTTACTATTATCTAATCCACGAGTGGACCGGTGTATACAGCCAATTAACTCATTTAGGGTAATTGGTGGAAACAAAAACCTGCATACACACAATAAAGGTACAGTGCAGGTACATTTCCCAAATAAAAGTACAATAATGTTCTTTCTGGTTTCGAATTAGTACCTGTTACAAGCAAAAAAGTTGCAAATTAATTATTGCTGGCTAGGGGTACAATTTCTGTACCTATAGGGTACCACCCCAGTGACAAGTGTTTGTACATTTTTAGGCACTTTTTCATACCTTTTCTTCTGTGAGTGTACACACTGGCCTTCCAGGACCAGAATTGCCCACCCCTGATCTAAAGACTCAAAGTATTTCTATATACTATATTTGACCCAGATTTGGTCTGTAAGCATTAAACAGTACATCTTTGCCATTGGCTGAACCAAAATGACACTCACACAATTAAACAGAAGCTCCTTGTAAAAATGCTTGCAGAAAAATGAATGAGAATAACTACAGGCTGGATTTACTAAGCATTTATCATGTGCACAACCTTTTAGCCCACGCAAAACCACTAACATTACCAATGATTGGTCATGTTTTTTTTTTTGCACCAATCATTTTGGTTGTGTTATTAGTTTTGCGTGTGCTAAAAGGTTTTGCATATGCTAAAGAAGTTATAAGCTATAAGTTATAAGTAAATTAATCTAATTACAGCCATGCAGTTATTTCTGCTCAGTATACTCAGATTATCTCTAAATGCTGGGAGGAGCATTGCTTGTTACCCACTTGCCCTTCATTAAGTCTAATGAAAAAAATCTCACTGTGTATTTCTTGAGGTGTCATTTTTGTGATTATTCAGAAGGGGATAACCAAAAACATGTTGGAATCTTTGCAGGGTCTCCTTTCGGCGAAAAGCAAAATACTACGTAATGTGTGCCATCCCCTCCCTCTGCCTCCTAATGAGGGCAGCTGCTGTCTCATTAAAGCTGCCAGCTCTGTCCCAGCACTTCACACCTCTGGCCTGTCTCCTGTGGGTTAAAGGTCACCAATTTCTTATGAAAACCAAAAAAAAAAAAAGTTACGTTAGTCAAACTCAGACAAGGCTTTCTCACGAGCAGAGATCCCACACGTTCACGTTGGGCTGAGAAACACATGTTGTTGTTGTTTTTCTTTTTTGCAGTTTTGTCAAATGAAACATTTTAATTATTATATATTCACTCATGACTATGCATGGCATTGTGTGGCTTCCAGTTTAAAAAGAAATAAAAACTATTTGTGGAGCTTTACAGTTTTCAGCTCAGAAAAAATGTTTTGTTTTTCATCTCATTCGAAAACCAATATTAAATTAAAATATTTAAATGGTTAAAATAACTATATCCTATCATAAGCCACAAACAAAAAACTTCACTAAGATTAGTTTATTTAAATTTTTCTAACATCAAATGGTAATAATGTCTCTGACCTTGCCCTTTTTAAAGTGAGGTGTACAGATGCTATGATTGGCCGTTTTTTTTCTAAATTCAGAAATTTCCAGCCTCCCCAAAGGTTGTTGTTATGTCTTCCTACTTGTCTTGCCACTTTTCACTGTTTGGTATAAAATGTGGTCAAGATTGATGTATTAATGGATTGTTTTGGATGATGACGATGATGATGATGATGTGGGCATGTCTGTGGAGTATATAAAGGAGCACCAAGATCCACAAAATTTAATTCTCTCATATAAACTCCTCAAAAAAAGTTCGGAAACGTTATTTCGGTCGATTATTCCTCCCCTTTAGTAATACCAATTGGTATTGTATTTTATATCGCTGGAAAGCCTGATTAGTCACCTTTACAACAAGGTACAACTTGTAAGGATCATGCATTCGTGGAATGAGCAACACAGCTAACCGTGTGGGTAGCGGCCCAAAAAAATATGCCAAAATCCCCTGCAATATTCTTCTGTTGGTATTCACTCTCGTTTTGAGTTGCTTGGTGGATTGGATGATTGCACTCTCCCACAGTAATAAGGAAAAAACAACACATATTGGCCATTTTTACACTTTATTCATTTTACACTGTCAGGGACCTCAGTAGCGTGTGGAAGATCCATACGCAGTCACAACAGCTTGGCACCCCCTCCTCATGCTGGTCACCAGCCTGGTCACACACTGCTGTGGGATGGCATCCCATTCCTCAACCAGGATTTGCCGCAAGTCAGCCAACATGGTTGCGTTGGTCACTCTGGCACGTACAGCACGCCCAAGCTGATCCCACAGGTGTTCAATTGGGTTGAGGTCTGGACTCACGGCAGGCCATTCCATCCTCTCCACTCCCAAATTCTGGAGGTACTCTGTGATAATCCTGGCTCTGTGGGGGCGAGCGTTGTCATCCTGGAGGATGGAGTTAGGTCCCAGATTCTGGAGATATGGGATCGCCACTGGCTCCAGAATCTCATTCCGATATCTCACTGCATTGAGATTGCCTTCAATGATGACAAGTTCTGTTTTGCCTGTGAGAGAGATACGGCCCCACACCATGACACTGCCCCCATTGAAAGGTGTCACGCGATCTGTGCAGCAATCTGACTGGCATAGACCTGCCAGCACTTGAAGCTCAAAACGAGAGTGAATACCAACAGAAGAATATTGCAGGGGATTTTGGCACATTTTTTTGGGCCGCTACCCACACGGTTAGCTGTGTTGCTCATTCCACGAATGTATGATCCTTACAAGTTGTACCTCGTTGTAAAGGTGACTAATCAGGCTTTCCAACGATATAAAATACAATACCAATTGGTATTATTAAAGGGGAGGAATAATCGACCGAAATAACGTTTCCAAACTTTTTTTGAGGAGTTTATAATTATAAATGAACACGCTCACACACACACACACACACACACACACACACACACACACACACACACACACACACACACACACACACACACACACACACACACACACACACACACACACATACACACACATTGTAGTTGTTTAGATTAGCACTACCATCAAATAAATGCCACCCTCCGGTTTATGCCATACAGACAGATAAATATATTAACTCATAGTAGGCTACTATGTATATGAAACAATGTGTTAAAATGCACAAAGTTCATGAATAGGTGTATTGTATGAATAGAGGCTAGAATTACATTAATACAATACATGTACTGTGATGGTATTTCTAGTTTTCAACACTTGTGAAGTAATGGGAATCAGAACTTGTCTCGAGAAAACATTTCTATTTCACAAAGGCCACCATGAACCACAGGAAGCAGGTACCCTGCCAAGCCTTGACTGCGCTGCTTCAAACACCTCGGTTCAAGTGACAGGCGCTCCAGCCACACCTGTGTACTCACCAACAGGTGCTCCAGGCACACCTGTGCACTCACCAACAGGCGCTCCAGCCACACCTGTGCACTCACCAACAGGCGCTCCAGGCACACCTGTGCACTCACCAACAGGCGCTCCAGCCACACCTGTGCACTCACCAACAGGTGCTCCAGGCACACCTGTTCACTCACCAACAGGCGCTCCAGCCACACCTGTGCACTCACCAACAGGCGCTCCAGCCACACCTGTGCACTCACCAACAGGCGCTCCAGCCACACCTGTGCACTCACCAACAGGTGATGTGCACACTTTCATCTCACTCTGGCACAAGTTGCTGCTTCTCTGCACAGTGGAGCCTCGACAAAAACCAAGAGGATGTTATCCATCCAGTTATCAAAAAGAACACCCAAGGACACCCCCAAAAGGACACCCAAACCTCAAAAACACACACTCCTTTTGAATTAGCTGCGTATAGCTTATACCTTCAGTGTGTTTGTTTAGTTGTTTGGCAAACCCTCTAGCCTTTTATGTGTTGGCCAATGTACCAAGATGTTTGCAGCAGGTTCTGTTGATAATGCTTGTTAATCAATATGTTGTGAGTTTTTGGGTTCTCGCCTTGCACTTTAATCAGGCTTGCTGAGATTTATGTGATAGCCACATATCCATTTAGATGAAGAAAAAAATCAAGGACAAGAAAGAAGAGAGATTCTTATGCTGTTAGCTCGCGGCAGTTAGTCATTTAACTGAACGAGGTAGCAAACGTGGAAGTACCGCATCATAGCGAGTGAACATTGATTAGCTGTTGACTGGCTGTGCCAGTCTGTGGGACTCTTCTACTGTAGCTGAGGGGGCTATATATCTAGGGCAATTGAAGAAGTAAAGATTTGGTATAGTTGTTGAATAAATTCAGGAAAAAACAACAGGAGCGAGTGCTGAGTGGAATAAATCAGAGTGTGATTTCAAGACACTGCTTGGCCATGACACAAACACTTCCTGTAGGTGTCTGCTTGTCGCACGTACGCGGTGATGAGAGTTTCCCAGTTCATATAAGAGCCTGCCTTGTAATCAAGAGGTTGCTGTTTCAAATCCTAGCTGTACGTACATGCCTTTCAAAACCATCAACGTCTCCAAAGAATCATACACAGTCGCTCCGTCAAAAGCCTAAACTGTATCTGTGGATTCCAACCAGCCACTCTCCAAAAGCAGTAAAACTGTCCACACTCTCAAAAAACGACAGCTCTCCCTGAAATTAAATGTTTTCAATACACTTTTTTCCCCTTTGCAGTAGTTGGCAGCAAAATACAATTGTTGCTCATGCAATCAAAACAAAAAGGAATAGGCTATGTCTGAAACTTACATGCATTTAGTTTTATGCTGTGCCGGCACTAGCCTTTGAGGGGCCCGAAGCAGGATTTCATTACCACCCCCACCCCACCCCACCCAACATTATAATAAAATATACTTTATTATAATTATTGGGCCCCCTGACAGTCGTGGGGCCTGAAGCAGATGAATATGTTGTTTATTGGGTCGGGCCTGTTCTGGTTTTATGGAAAGACAGCAATGTAGCGTTAGCGGTGGTTAAGTAGTCAGTTATTTCGCTGGGTACAACCAGTGTTTTTATTGATTTGCTCTTGCATAATATTCAAGTGTTCTGCATTTGCGCTGCAATGTGTATATACAGTGAGCACCATAATTCATTGGACAGTCAGTGACACATGTTTTGACACATTTTTTGTTATTTTGGTTCTGTACTCTAGCGCTTTGAGTTTGAAAGGATACAATGACAATGAGGTTGAAGTGCAGTGTCAGCTTTAACTTGAGGGTATTTTCATCCATATCGGATTAACCGTTTAGAAATGATAGAACCTTTTGTACATAGTACCAGAAAATAAGATATAAAGGGCCCTATCTTGGCGATCTTGGCGCTTTGTCTAAGCGCATGGCGCTAAGTCCATTTAGGGCGTGTCCAAGTCCACTTTTGCTATTTTAACAGCGTGTTTTTTGGGCGCTAAGCACAGCGCAAGGTGCAACTGGGCTGAACCTAGTCTCTTCATTAATTATAGGTGTGTCTTGGGCGTGACATGCAATAAACCAATCAAAATGTTATATCCCATTCCCTTTAAAAGCCTGCTTTTCCACCTTGGCGGATTGCTTATGATGGCGAAACAGACATGCTCGTGCGTGTTTAGTGCGATCAAGGAATAGGCTATATGGATCAATAGTAGCCTATGATCAATATTATTCGGGCTAACCATTATGAGTTCCCGGTAATTCCTGACAGTGCTGTTTACAAAATATATGCGGTTAAATTTTGTTAAAAGCACCTGCAACAGCTGAGAATAAGCGACCAATTGCTGCTGTCTCACCTTAGAAAACGCCAAATTAGCCTGCTTGTTTAACAAATTTCGTTTGATTATGCAATGAACTCATGTTCAAGCTTCATCCGAAGTTCATTAGGCTACCTGCATTCTAATTTTGATTAATAACATAAATAACGTTATTTTGCCTTAATGATGACACTAAATATAATACATCTGTCAGGTTGGCAACCCATAGGTTCAGCATATTTTCCCTTATTTTATAATGTCCTGCCTATGGAAATGCGACCAACCTATTTTACTGGTAGCGTAATGCTTTAAAACGATCCCAGGAAGACTGTGAAAAGTGCGATTTACAGCAGAGGAAACAGACCTGCTCCTGTAAAGCGCACATGCAGATAATGACATTAAAATTAATTGTAAATTAATTTTGTAACGTACTGCAAATTTCGTTTCTAATTAGCCGCTTAGTTCTCTTTAAAATCTTTTGTTCAGTTATGGAATAACAGGTGAAATCAGCGGGGTTTTAATAAGCTGAGGGTATGGAAACCTTGTCACTGTAATTAAAAAAATATGAAGGACGAAGAATAGCTAAGGTTACAATTCAGTTAACATGATGACATTTATCTCCGTTTTTTAACCATAGGCTATCGAAAAAACCTTATGTATGCACAGCGAATCTGCTGTAGCCTAGGCTATTTGAAAAACAATAAAAGCAATATTCACTGGACAAGGTTTTGAACTTTTTTCAGTCACAAACCATTCTATTTACTTACAGGCTGTAATCCTAGATAAACAGAGCTGTATTGTAATGAAGCGCATTTTCAGAACTCAAAAGTCAGTCTATTGCAGTGCGCAAGTTTTCCATTGAATGACAATTCACGCATTAGGTGTATCATGACAATTCGCGCATTAGGCTTGATATAGGTGTTATCAGCTCATTTTTAATGGATAGCCATTGTCCCGTACCATCGGACATCGCCTGGATGTTGATGGAGTGGGCTGAGAGCAATGTAATGTGGCATCGTTTCCCTTCGCCGAGGGAAAGGAATGTGGACCTATGGAACCTTTTATTATTATGCATTTTTGATATAGCCTACACAATAATAATATTTCACATTGTGATCTAGATATTTTAGTCATGCTTGTGCACGCCCCTGTGTGTAAAAGACAGGAGGGTACGCGCGTTGTGCACACGCCTATGTAGACGCACTTATATGCGCCATTAAAATAACATGCAAACAACTGCGACATGACTTTAGGCCAGGTTTGTGGTGGTTCTAGCGCAAGCGCTTTCTGCTGGCTCAAGATAGCAATACGCCAAAAAGAATCCTGGCCACTCCTCATCTTAAGACCAACACGCCCAGTTCACTTGTAATGGGCGCAAGAATACATGCTAGTTAAAGGACGTAAGCATTAGGCGTTATAATTAACCTAGCGCCGCGTGTAAGATAGCAAAGACACTTGCGTTTGGGTTAGCGCCGCTTTGCGCCGGGTGTAAGATAGGGCCCAAAGAGTCTTTTGATATTGGTGGATCACAGACATCAGAAAGTCATGGTATGCAAAGGATATGCGACCAAATATTAAAAATGATTACTTTATTCTACATTATGTTAAGTTGTCCAATATTTTTTGATGCCCGAAAATGGGGGGGGGGGGGGGTATATGTACGAAAGGTTCTATAATTTCTAAACGGTTCATCCAATATGGATGGAAATACCCTCACGTTAAAGCTGACAGTCTGCACTTCAACCTCATTGTCATTGTATCCTTTCAAACTCAAAGTGCTAGAGTACAGAACCAAAATAAAAATAAATTTAAAAAATGTGTCACTCAATGAATTATGGTGCTCACTATATGACATGTGACAACAAAACAATGAATGGAAAAATATACTCTCTAAAAGTGACAGGAGTGGACAAAACCATAATATTTCCAAGTTTGTGGTTTCTTCTGACTGAAAGGAAAGGAAATGTGTATTAATGTTGCCTACTGTAAAGATTTCTAATTCAGTTGTTGGAATGACTGTGCTGCAATATGACCAATTGCCACTAGATGACAGGACAGAAAATTCTTCATTGTTCTTGTTAATTTCAGAGGATAATAAAGTCAATGTCAAAATAAGTATTGTAAAGGTATAGGACTACATGTCGTTAACACATGCTGTCTGCAGACTCTGCACTGAAAAGTTGGTTAGGAATAAATGTGTAATTTAAGAAGAACGCCCATATTTTAGACATAGGCCTAAGTAAAAAAAGATGTAAAAGACATAAAAGACAGTAGTACGCAAAATCCTGATAATAGTGAATACGCATTGAGTTCCATCCCTCAACAGCACTGCAAGCACCGTTTAAGTATGAAATGGATTTGATTGACGAGACTTAAATCTTGGATTGTGCTGCCATCTTCTTGTTGGAAAAAGAACTACGGCCAATTTATATGTATGAATGTATGATGTATGAATTCACCAACAAGGTAAGCTGAAATAAATGAACAGTAACAAAAACAATTATTACACCAGTTTATGAAATAGCTTTATTGTGCCTTTCTGTGATCACAACAGAACTCCACCATGCATGGCCTACCATAGGCTATCTTTCACGAAGTCAGTCAGTCAGCCCAACCTGTGCGGACCAACATTCAGGCCAATCAAGCTAATTGAGATCTTACATAAGCTAGAACAAAAGACAATAACCAAGTATTAGAAAACAAGTCAACGGTATTAAATGTGTATAGTATTTTGTAGATATTTCTAAACGTTGAACATGGCATACATGAGCTATATATTCCTGTAGCCTACACACTGCTCGCATTTCTCGATTCTGCTGCATAATTTGCTTGTCACTGTGTCTGTGTTACACAACCCCCCTTTGGACGTTTTACACAAAACGCTGCGATGACAAAGTTTGATGTTATCTGTGTTCATCTAGTTGAACCTGTGCTTCGTTCTCTTTGTTCGTGCAGTTTTGTCTGGAGCAAAATGGCAGCCCCTTGTGCGGGAGTAATAGCGAGGTAACTCATGCGCTGGACTTTAATGTCAACATGTCTCTGTTGAGACTTTGTGCCTTTCCTAGGTGTCGGACTGCTCGCATATTATTTGAAACAAACTTAAGGCACATATTTTATTCAGATCAATGCCACGTTTGTGTCAGAATGCGGAATGACTGGCACAAGCGAATAGCTGGTAAGTAGCCTATGCTATGTGTTGTTCTTACACAATTGCGAGTTGCTGCAGAATCACCTGAACTTGACATCAGTCTAGCCAGCGTGGTCTGTCACATAATAATGAAAAGTCAGTGTGTGATCAAAACCCTATACATTATAGTTAACTATGGCACGTTTTAGAAGTTACGTGGGACGAGAATGTAACTTGCTAACGTTAATTGTATTAATAACGTCGGTTCAACCGACTCGGTTGTGCATTATGAAACTATTTAAGATGACTAACTAGCTTTTCTACGACGGTATGACTGGTAAGTTCACGAAGACGTTTGTTACTATTCATTTTCAGAAAAATTAATCGTGACTTTTTGACTTTTCCACCCCAGAAACCCCCTGGACAGTATATCGAAGAAATTATTCAGCTCTTATCCCAAAGAAAGAGGATGGCAAGAAAAGATTATGTGAACAAACTCACCTCCTGGATGGTACGGTCCGAATTGTTAGTTTTCCGTTATGTCTCTAGTGACCTTATGGAAGCGAGATTTATTGTTATGAAAGGTTTTAAATGGTGATAATGTTTATTCAACGCATCAACAGATGTCTTTCTAATATAATAAATAAAGACTCATAATGGGAAATGTGCGCATGCTTGTTTAAATGATTATACTTGTGTTTTAAAGCCCACATGTTTAATTTAAGGTTTAAATTTTAAGATTAGCACCTTAGTGAACACTAGTCACATGCTTTGTTAAAAAAAAGTGACCCAGTGTAGCCATTATGACCTCAAAACTCATTTAAATTTAAATTCAGCCTAAGCTTTTCTGGCCTGTGCCTCTGTTAATCAACTCTACTCTTCGGTGAATAATGTCGCTGAATTAGAAAGTAGATGTGAGCTTTCCTGTCTCTGTCTGTCTTCTCCGTCCTCAGTACTAGAAGCCCGGATCCAGCAGCTGCAATCTGATGTTTTTCTAGACGTCATGCACTCAAAGGTGCAGGTTGTTAAATTCTCCCAGGGTGGGAGAGAAGTTACCCCAAAGAAGGGCCAGGGCAGCAGGAAGGTAGGGGGTCCTGACCCCTCGCCCCACAAATCCAACCCAAGCCGCTGGATTGAGAAACTGAATCGAGAGAAGTCGAGTAAGGCAAAGAGGCTTCTGCACCACCAGGAGAAAACCCCAGAGAAGTCCATCTTAAATCTCCCAGGCATGTCGAAGAAGATAATCTCTGCCTCTAAACTAAGTAAAGCCCCTGCCAAATTGGAGCAGCCGAGGCCCAGCCCTCTCCGCAAGAAAGACTCAAAGCCTAAGCTCCCTAAGGGTGGGGCTGCCGCCGCGTCACGCGATGCCCGGTCCCAGACCAGGGAAGAGGAGCTGGCCGAGGTCGAGGCACTAGCCCTTCAGCCGAACGAGTTGGCCTCGGCCAACGCTGAGGGCAGGGAGGGAGGGAGCCCCTACCGTGATGCCCAGGCCAGCGTGCGCTGCTTCCTGGAGGCCTGTATGTTCGCTGGGGACATTGATCGCGCCCAGGGCTGCCTGCTCAACCACCACCAGCAGCTGTCCCGACGCAAGCTGCTTTCTGTCGGTGTCTATAACTACATGATGAGGGTGTGGGCTAAGAGAGTGAGTCCTGGCTCTTGTCGTCCCAAATACGTCAATACCTCTGTACAACACCCTTATACATCACACTCAGTATACCCCCTTCCTTTCAATTCAGTTATATTCAATAAAAAGAAAAATCATAAAAACACTTTATCATCCTGATGGGCAATTATTGTTGGAGAAGGCATTATAATACTTAATAATTGCATGCACAATAAATACGTAATATGTCACTCAACGTAGCTTGCCTTCAACATTAAGACACAATGGTCAATGAAGGTTGATGAGGCATCTTTGGAGGGTGGTAGCCTGCACTAGAGTGGCTCTGTGCATGGGAGTGTGTAGGGAAGGGCTTTGGACGACAGAAGGTGGTTCGGGGTCAAACTGGAGTTTATGAGCCAAACGGCATCAGTTAGAAAAGTGAGCTCCCTCAAAGTCTGTCTCTTCCCCTCCTGTGTGTCATGGTCCTGCTTTTACAGAGCTTAGCTCATCCCTGCTTCTTAAGGGCTACAGTGTCTGCAGTTCTTTGTTGCCTCAAATGTCTAACCCACCAGCTCTAATGTATTGTACCATTGTATTTATGGATATACTGAAGAATCACAGTAACCCACATTTTATGTTTTGCTAACTCCGCTATAACGTGCTTAATAGATCTGATAAAATCTAATTTTTAGCCTGAAAGCAATATGAATCTAGGTAATATTTTCCATTTTACTTCTCTTTAAATGGCCGAGTAAACATGACTATCTTTGCTAATAGGAAACCAATTAAAGACTTTCTGACAAAATAGGAGATTTCCCATTTGATACAACCCCGGTGTTATCAATCCCCTGTCAATAGATAGTAAAATGTGTGGAATCTATGTGAACATTTCAATCTGATTTATGCACATTGTAGTGATTTCCCAGGATATGATTGTTACTTTATAACTTCGTTATAGTTGACCTTACGATGCACACTGCGGGAGACTAGAGGAAAATACTCCTTCAGAAATTACCTTTTACTGAGAGGTGAAAATTGGCTATAAGTGATGTTTATTAGTGTCCCGCCTCTCGTGTGTCAATCGCAGGCTTCTCTGAACCAGATTGGTCGCCTGTTTGTCCTGATGGAAGAGGCGGGTCTGAAACCCGATCTGGGTTCCTATGCCGCTGCTCTGGAGTGCATGGGCCGCATTCCAAACTGCTCCACGCGTGTCATCGGCAGGTAAGCCTGCTTTAATTTATTAGTTTATTAGTTCAATGCACATTAATAACATTTCTCTAAATGTGCCGGAGTTAGCCAGGGAAGCAAATTTTCTCCTGTAAAATTGTGAGCAAAAAAGGCTATAAAAATGGGTGTCGTTTATCAACATGACCTTACACTCAAATTATGAGAAACATCTAATCTTTAATTTAGTAAAATTAATCAAGGAAAAAAACCTTCATAAAAAAAATAAATAAAAAAAAATCAATATTTCCACAAAAAAAGCATGTGTCACTATTATTGGCAGCACCAGAAATATATTGTACTTTTTTTAAACCACCTTAAGGCGTCTTTAGGAGCTATTATGTGGTCATTCTCAACTTCCTGTTTCACTGGGGTATAAATATGAGGTGACACATCTCTTATTTATACTGGCTGGGATGTGGTTGGATCTTCCAAGCCGGACAATGATCCTAAGCATACCTCAAAGTCTACACAAAAATGACTCACTGACTGCAGAATCAAGGTGTTGCAATGGCCATCCCAGTCCCCTGACCTGAACCCCATTGAAAACCTGTGGGGTGAGCGGAAGAGGAGAGCCCACAAGTGAGGACCAAGGACTCTGAAGGATCTGGAGAGATTCTGTATGGAGGAATGGTCTCAAATACCTTGCTATGTGTTCTCCAACCTCATCGAACATTACAGGAGAAGACTCAGTGCTGTTATCTTGGCAAAGAGAGAGTGCACAAAGTACTAAATACAGGGATGCCAATAATTGTGACACAAATATTCAAAGTAAAAATTATTTGGCATTAAGATTTGTTTTTCCTCTGATCAATGGTATGACAATCAAACAATATAATTTTCTCATTTTTCTGAACTTAGAGCACATTTCATCAACAATAAACTGAATTTAGTCCTGTACTTTTTGCTCATATTTGTGCAGACTACAGCTGTTGCTCATGATGAATTTACCAAAAATGAAATAACTGATCAGGATAATTAAATAGTGACATGCGATCATCCCTCGTGGGGCACACCTTACTGAACTGGCTTCATGACGGCGCTGATTGGTTAAAGCGTCCACACACTTCCCACCGAAGCTGGTTGGTGGTTGGGTACCACAAAACCACCTGCAGACACCGTGGCCCTCCTGGATTATAGTGAGAGATTCATTATTCTACAGCATGGAAGAGCTTCTCAAGACAGGAGGTTGGGCCTCTGGGGGAGGGGGGGGGGCACTCAGGTCAGAAGAGCTGAGAGAGGATGGTGGTCGCAAGGAATCATTTATTGCATCAATACATATTTAGTTGATAACAGCGATTTGCTGGTTTGCTGTATTTTGCTCTCGATTAGAATTAAACGGAGCAATACATGGCAAAATGTGTTAATTATCAAAGGCACTCATTTGGCTGTGGCTCACAACAGGTTTGCACAAACACATTCATCAGCACACAATGAAGGCTCACTTAAAAAGCGTCATTGAAAATTGCATTGTTGGTGTCTTTGTTCCTTCCATCACCTGGCCTAGAATCCCTAGCAATGCGTTTCTCACATGAACTTGCCTTAATCAGCATTCGTCACGTAGCTAGCAAACCGAATGTCAAGATCTCTCACTGGAGACCATAGCTATGAATTGCTAGCTTAATAGCATTTGACAGCACCTGCTAGCAGTTGATAGGCACCTGTCTCGTCTTTCTCTTAATGAGAAGGTGGGACGTCTGTAGTAGCAAGCTGCTGTATCCAGAGAGAACCGTTCTGTCAAAGTAGGTTTTGGAAGTGATTTTTAGTGAGGAGAGTCCTTTTTTATCATTTTTTTATCATTTATCATTCTCTCTCCAAGAGCTTTTAAGAGCTTTCATTCATAAAAATGAAGCCTGAGCCACACAAGTGGCCAATGTGGGATGCGATATGGAGATATAGAGGCAGCAGCCTGTGTTGTAAGTCACTCTATGGCAAGCACCTGCTCAATGGCTGTAATGTAATGTCATATAAAACGTGATTTCAGTCCACTGCTGGCCAGTTTTCCCATTCAGAAATAAATGGTTCACCATACGTGATTGGCCTGCTACTGGTATGATCTCCATACCTCTCCATCTCTTTCCTCTGTAGAGATTGTTGGAAATTAATCTCTGTCAATCACAGCAATGGATAGAGCATTTCCAGTTATTCTCCTTAATGCTTAGTTTGTGAATTCACTGATATGCGGAGGAATGAAGCGTGGGGCAAAGACTAAGAGTCTACGTTCTCTTGTTGAGGGGAGCGGGGGTGTGGTGTTGAACGTAAGAACAAGCTAATATCTGCAGTGACTCATAAAATGGGTCTTTTTCTTTTTACAAAAAGATTGTGCTGGAAGTGTGCTGGTCTCCTTAAGTTGATGTTTTTTTGTTTTTTTTTTTCAAAAAAGAAAAGCGTCCACTTTCCCTGAGAACACCCAGACATCTGGAGCTTTCTCCGGTAAAGGACACTGCACAGAACTCCTCAAGCTCACTTCTTTGTGTTCTCCCTTCATACCGAGAGCTGTCGGCTCCTCTGGGTTTTACCTGTCTGGCCCGGGGTGATTAACATTGACGGCGTAGTCCTTCGGCGCGGGCATAAAAGAACAGGAGACGCTTGCGAATGGGGATTGAGAGCAGTTCCTCTAATCTCCACCTCAGACTGCCCTACCACTGCATTCATTTAACCAGGCACATGGGTTTCATTACTTTTCATTACTTAAAGCTGCAGCCACCTGCATATAGCCTGAGAACGAGGTTTATACGAAGCCTTGTGCTTCAAATTATTATGTGAAGGCCAGTATTGTGACAAATTTAAATGGACACATTCTTTGGTGAAATCACACAAAAAAAAACCTTGTTTTTGTTTGTAATTGATGGCAAGGAGCAGCCAAAACAGATATTTGCCATGATTATATTAAGGAGAAATGCTGGACTAGAATCAAGAGAATATGTTATAAGTATGTTATGCTATAAAAAACTCAAAAGTGAATATCTTCTGAAAGTGCCATCCCTTTCCCACTAGGTGTCAGGTGCTCTCTTTGGTCCAATCAC
Source organism: Synaphobranchus kaupii (assembly GCA_029718625.1). Taxonomy (NCBI): domain Eukaryota; kingdom Metazoa; phylum Chordata; class Actinopteri; order Anguilliformes; family Synaphobranchidae; genus Synaphobranchus; species Synaphobranchus kaupii. The sequence continues at coordinate 29,841,137 of CM056377.1, forward strand.
ATGGTCAGCTGGCTGCACCTTTTTGTCTGTATCCAGGAAGGACAGATGCTTCAACTATCAGTGCTGTACACGGCTAATAACTGCTTTTTTTGAGAAAGTGTGCTTGGTCTTCGTTCTCAGGTGCACAGGCGACCAAACATTTTATCCTTCTGGGCCAGTCTTTTTTTTTTTGCCTTTTACGTCACCATGTCTGCTAAATGTCCAGCAGCATTTTAGGCAAAGCCATACTGGCTCCAACAAAAATAACTCTTTTTATTCTTTTCCCCCTGCCAATTTAAAAATAAAATGTCAGATTATTTTTCTACCAAAAAAAAGACTGACGTTAAAAACCATTTTTCTTTCAAACATTCCATCTGGACCGCGGTGATTTGATGTAGCTTTCAAAAATAGTGTGCTTGCTGCCTTAGTTCAAACTCAACTGACAATTGATCACAGTCACGTTCGTCACATCGCCCTCTCGCACAGCTGTGTGGGGCACAGAGACACAGCAGCCTTCCAATCACTTCCTTCCGTGCAGGCACTGTGAGATCAGGGGCCAATCAGGGGTCTTGACAGCCTGCCTACTTGGGCCATTGTCCTTGTCGCCACAGCAACCAAGTGGCGGGAACACAGTGGACCGCTCGCTGTTTACAGAAAGGCGAAGTGCGCGTTTTCCTTCGCGAGTGTCCTTCCAGACCGCACCGTCTTGATTCCATACGTCACTGCCTAACCTCAGCTCATCTCTGATCGTTCCCAGTGGCTGCGTGCGATCATTGACTCGTCCAACGGAAGAATGGGGGGGAAGAGAACAGACCCCCGGGGGGGGGGGGGGGGTTAAGCCATTGCTTCTCCAAGCACACCGCGCGCGGGCACAGTGACTCACTCGCTGCCTGGCTTCACACAAAGCGACGCAGTCCAGATTTTTGTGCGCGACGGCAGACAGTGATCCATGTGACGTCAGTAAGCATCGGGGCCTGAAAGTGACGGGAGTGGAAAGCCCGTTTGTTGAGTTGAGGGACCTGTGGTGTGCAGATGTAGGTCGCCAGCTGTCCCCCCCCCCCCCCCCCACCCATCAATACAGCAGTAGCCATTAAGGGAACTGCCAAATGTCACCTAATATGTGTGACCCTACAATCTGGACTTCGGAGCCATCCATCCATTGAAAAAATGTCCCCAAAGACTTGTTAAAAGGCTCTTTGCTTTGTTTTCTTAAAAAAATAACAACTAATAAACCCGTAAAAGGGCAATTTTAGTGACAGGGCAATAATTCATCAGCCTCGTAAACATTATCTGTGACAGGTGTAGGGAACCCATAAGGGGCAGAGTACTGTTATTGTAACTGAATAAAAAAGGGTGTAGCTAAACCATCTCCACACAATCCCTGCATTAGGTCGCTGGGGGCTGGTTGAGAGGTCCATCGAGAGAAAATTAACTGTACTTTAATGTAACGTAATGTGTAGCTCAGACTGAGCATCTCATGCAGTGTTCTAAGAAGGGGAATGTCCAATTTGCGAACTATGTACAAGTCCAATTTGAGAACTATGTACAAGTGCGCTGATATACGACCCTTGCTGCTGGCTCAAGAGAGTGAAGACAAGTCGCGGTTCTCCTCCGAAACGTGTGGTGCCAGCCAGCTGCTTCTTTTCACACCGCAGCCAGAAGCCACGCACCCGCATAGCGTTGGGGGTGGAGGAGACCCAATCATATGTGGGCATAGAGCAAGCCCCGGGCACCCGGATTGCCAACAGGGATCGCTCGAGCAATGAACACTGCTATCCCCGCCTACTGGATCCCTCCCATATATTGGGTGATGCAAAGCCATTGTGCGCCGTCCCTGCGTGGCGGGATCCGATGATGCTCACTCATACCGTGATGCTCACTCATACACACAAGCAGTGCTTTTACCGAGCGAGCTACCTCTACAGAAGGATGTCGATGTTGGAAAAAGATGCAACAGTTTGTATAACAAAATATTTAATCTTGCTTACTGTATTATTAAGCAGAGATAATGAGTCCAGAGAGATATTGAGTCTCTATAGCTTTGCTTGATTGGCTGGCAAATTAATTAATTAATGAATAATAATAGTTAATGTGACTACGATTAGGCTACTTTTGTAACCTGACATTCAGTGTGTCCAATGGCGGTCTAGGCTGAAAAGGCTAGCGTGTCGTTGTCATGTTGTGAAGTGAGGGATCAGGCACATGCCCAGTGCGTCCCATAAACAGCACAGAATAGTGTTACAATGAAACGTCATAACAATCACATTAGCATTAGTAGAAAATCCATTTGATGACTGCTACTGTTATTGTGATGATATGTGATTACATAAGCAAATAACCATACTGCTGATAATTGTATATATATATAAATTAATGGACCAGCATTGTACACATTGACTGGCCAATAAAAAAGTAAGCTGTGAAAGACTATTCCTGGCCTTGGCTGAGGTTTACCAAGAAGTAATACAAATGGAACAGCAAACTGGTTACCATACTCAAAAAATGTGCTGGTTACCATACTCAAAAAATCAAGTTATCTCATGGGATATTTATCAACTTGGATTATGTGATTCTGTCTGATTTGTAAGTAATTTTTTGGCAGAAGCCTTTCTTGTTATCCAGATAAAATATCTGTACTTATTTTAGCCAGCTTGGAATCGACATGCAATTTTCATTAAGAGAGGAAGTCAGTGAGCCATCTCTGAAGAGCTTTCCAGAGAATTTAATTAATCTGCAAACAAACATACCCCAAAAGCACAAAGGAAGAAGTTTAATTGAGATGATTACTAAAGCTTTAAAATAATTAAAATATTCATTTGAGAGTGGGTTTTGTTTTTGTTTTCTGAAATGTCTACAGAGGACCTAAACATGGGCAGTACATTTCTTCCTTTTACATTTTCATAAAGCAGCCGTCCTGTCCGCCTCATATTCATACACTTGTTATGTATTTAGTGTTGCTGCTTTTAGCAAACGCTGAACAAGCTACGATAAGGTAAATTACATTAGAAATCAACACACGTCACCCTTGTTATGTTAGCTCGTACTGTTGCGTTTAGACTACCGGTTTACCCCCGGCTCCTCTCCACAGAAGCATTGGTTAGCATGTAGGCCATCCTTAGATAAACACTTCCTCTGAGTGAAGTGAATGAGGCACGCGGGGGGCTCCCAGGCTGGACGCTCCAGCGTCCGTGCAGCAGACTTAGCCTAATGAATGTCCCAGATTTTATCTGGAGCGATCGGTTTCTGCAGAGACAAGGGAAAATGTTAAGTAGATTAAAGGTGCCAAAGCTATTGTGACTGATATGTTTTGCCAAAAGAAGCTACTAATTTTTGGGAACTGCACTTTAGATAAGGAAATTATACACTAATGAAAGGTCTAACTGTTGTGTCAGTGCTATGAGCAGGCTTTCAGAGTATTTTATTCATTATTTTTATTACATTTAGTCATTTTTATTATTATTATTATTATTGTGTTGCTAAGTACTACTATATTTTTTATGAGTATCACATTAGGTATGTCTGTCTAGGTATGCAGCTTCAGTTTTTGCAGTCATTCATAATATCATTTTTAGAACTTAACAATCGCATTACTTTGCTTTGACCTTTTATAGACCCATTATTTGTGAATGAAGCTCTTAAGTCCTTTCCCTTTGACACTGTAAATGGATGAAGGCGTGCTAATGGGACCGATAATCAATAGTGTGGACGGATGATTCCCACTGAAAGAGCATGTGAGCTGAGGCGGGGCTTGTGGTTTGATCTAGAGTCAGTGCGGTGATGCGAGTAGATCTGCTTGCTTCCTTCCTCCACGAATGAATGACTGACTTTTTAACCAGCTGTACGCTCAGCCAAGACCCTTATCTCTGGTGATTTACATATTGACATATTCCGGCCGTGTTGTACACGTTGGCCTCTTTGGGGCTGGCCTGTGGTTTGTCAAGCAAATTAGTCTCAAAAGTAATGCGATACCTTTACACAATATCGATCACTGACATTGTCATAGAGCTTCGACAGTACAGATGCGTGAGGTCGTTTAGCAGCGGCAGTAGAGATAAAAAATAAAAAAAATAATAATAATAATCTGCGGGCAACGTTATATGAATGAACAGTTCCTGAGCTCCATCGTTCCGTCGGGGTGGGGGTTTTCTATCGGAGGAGCCGAGCCACGGAGCTGCTCGTTCCCACGGGAGATGGGGGAGATGGGGGGGGGGGGGGGGGGGCGTGCCGGTACAAAAATGGAAATCTCTGCATCTCAGGTGTTTGTCAGCTTGGTTTCCTCACAGGGGCGCCTCCGCCTGCACGCCCAAAACCTCTCTTTCTTTTCCACGCCTTTCACATCCCACCGGAACAGCACGCAGCGGGGAATCGCTCATCCGTGTGTGTGTGTGTGTGTGTGTGTGCGTGCGCGCATCGTAAGATGACTTTCAGGAATAACTAGGTCAACTATAAGATCAATAGCCCCCAGCGACCGCGTCTCGTTATGTGCAAGCCCTGTTTGTTTTACCCCTCCAATAACAAGAAAGGAGCCAGGTTTTCGGGCTCGCTTGGATATTTTTAGGTCTGTGCTTTACAGTTGTTTATTTCGTAAACGCAGCTTTCTCTCTATAGAATAGGGTGTGGGGAAATCTCTGTTTAAATGCTATTGATCATAAGCCGACGAGTTGTGATGTATTGCGCTGCAGATAATAGGGTGAGCGATGGGCCTGTCTTTTTCCTCAGACCACGCCTTGCGAGGTCACTAGATGGGAAAAGCAGGCCCATTGATTGTCTGTATAATTTTCATGGATGTGGAACCCAAACTGGGGCGTTTTGATTGACGACGTCACAATCTCAGCAGCGACATCCTGCTCCTTTCATGGTGGAGGTTGGTGGGGCGGCAGTATTGTACAATGGTTAGGGAACTCCACTAGTAACTCAACTAGCGGTTGCCGGTTCAATTCCCAGGTGGGGTACTGCCACTCGTATCCTGGATCAAGCTACTTATCCTGAAATGCTTTGGCAAATAATCCTGTATAAATGGATTGTGTGTAAAGTGTAAGCTGTGTACATCGCTTACATTTTCTAGTATACATTTAGCGTGTCTGCTAAGTGCCTGCATGGGTAAACATTTGGGTGGCGTGGCACTCTGCTAGAAGTGTGTCATTGAGAATGTGAAACACTAGTTTGTGAGAAATTAAATCCGTCTGATGACACCTTTCCGAGTGAGCGCACTTTGTGCTATTTGCTATGCTTTTTATTTGTTTGTTTGTTTTTTTTTACACAATTTTTCTATTTCATCAAATCTGTGTCTGCAGGTACCATGCTGTCGATGTCTTTCCTTCCCTTCTGTGCCTGGTGTCGTTATCTGTTTAATACTATAAACACAAGCAAAACAGAAAAACAGGTGCTGCATGAAAATTAATTATCACATCCATTTTCATTCGAATTAATTTTGAATCCACCAGTGAGGGTTGGTTCAGTGAAATTCTGCATTATTCACTGGTTTCAGGCTACAGCGCTTTTATCTGCCAGTTCCGGATTCAGAGCCAGGAGCGCTGAAATGAAAGAAATATCCTCCAGAGACACGGGCCATATAAAAGCATGGTTTCCCTGCCCCCTGTCAACAACACAGCCGTTTTGTAGCATGGGACTTTGATATTGGATGTAGGGCTACATTTAGAGAGAACCTCTGAGACGTGTTTAAAATGGAGCTAGTTCAGAACTAGCATACGTTTATAACTTGAAAATGATGTGAAATGCAATTGCATATTTTATTGATTAGAATTGTTTAATTATAGTGTATGGTGTATCCATGTGTACCAATGTCCTTTTTAAAAATATATATCATTTTTGACCTTCCCACATTTGATTCTTTCGCAATAGCACCAAAACGTTTTTTATTTTTTATTTTGAAGGTACAGTATTTTGACTTCAGCCTATAACCTTGAGGTTTGTATCTGAGATTCCGCTGTTCTGTTGATGGACATAGGTTTGTCCCAGCCTGTACAGTACGGACATAGAGAGGTTTGGATTGGTTCTTCAGATCAGGCCATGCACATCCTCTTTCCTGGAGCAGCCCCACCCCTGCTCCCGGGTTTTCCCCCAACCCCCCCGATCGTCAAGGTGACAGGCCACGCGGTTCGACCCAATGACAACACAGGGGGCAGAGCGTAGCGGAGGGGCCGGGCCTGGCCGATCGATCACCGTAAAGTGATACCAATGACATTGCTCTTCTGTGGTGGTGTCTTCTTGCTCACCGTTAAGCCCTCTCTCTGTCCCTTCTCTGCCCCTCTATCTCTCCTTCTCTACCACCCTCCTTCTCTCTACCCCCCCCCCCCCTCTCTCTCTCTCTCATTGTTTACCCGTTGCTCAGTGGCTCTGCTCCAGCCCTCTCTCCCTGTGCCCTTTAAATCAGTGCCACACCGCATGCCTGCCTGTCTTTTTCTCCTCTGCTTACTCTCCCTTTCTCTCCCTCTCGTATCTCCGTGGCACTGCCCGGCTCTTGTCGTCTCCAGGTTCCCCCTCTCCCCCTCCTCGAGCCACCAAGAGGAGGCGGACTCTTCTATTTAAAAAGGGCACACGTCACGTGACTAATGCTAAGAATAAAAGCAGGACAAAAAAAAAAAAGCAGGACAACAATCCTACATGCACAGCCAGGTGCTGAATTATATGTATGTGTATATATACACACGCGCACACATAAGCACGCGCGTGCGCGCTCACATGCACACGCACGCACGCGCACACACACTCACACACATACTCTCACACACACACACACACACACCTGGCCAAGTGTGCAGAAATTAATCTGCAGACAAAAAAAATAATACAAATCTTTTTGGATCGCCTCAGGAATTCAGATTGAGCGTGCGACATTGTCTGCTAATTGCAGGCGCGTCAGCGGGGCTCAGGCATTAAAACAGGATTTCCTCCAGAAGGTAATTACTGGAGTGTTATTTAATCACTGTCTGGTGAAAGGTGCGAAGGGCAAGGGAATGTTCTCACATTTTCGGAGGATAATGACGAGATTCCCTCACCAGTCTCTCCACCCGCAGTACGCCTGATCGGCACTAGAGGGCAGCGCTAATACGCAATACCGGGGCGCCTCCTGCCACAGGAAGGGCCTGTTGCATTGGAAGCAAAGCTGAGGTTACGCACCTCAGACATGGCACGTACATCCAGGCACTTCCCTGTTGCCATAATTGCGAAACGTCTATGCGTACACTATAGGTGTGTAATTAGGTGGGTAGTAAAACTACGACAGCTGCAGCACCTGAGGGTTATGTACACAGTATTTGTGCCTCACCGTCATTGGCAGTGTCCTCTGTCTTTATCGTACGGAATAAGCTGCTCTCACTTCTCCTGGCTGGTTTTCAGCATCAGTATTCCTGTCCTCGACTAGCCGCTCACTGTTGCCATGAGCGTTATAGCAGGCCGGTGACGGACGGGGCACGCGTCTGCGCGTCATTGCGTGCGGAGTCAACGCGCTGCAGGCCGCCTGACCGCGATCCACCGCAGCGGACGACACCGGAGCGTTTAAAAAATGAGGGAAAAACAACGGGGCTTCGTCGGCTCGCGAAACGGTCACCGGCCAGGCGTGGGCGGCAGACGGGTGTGGACTTTGTGTGAATGTCACTCCTTGAAGTGTGTCGAGGTGACAAAATGGCAAGGCAAGAGCAGCCGTTCGCCACGGGGGCCCCTCCCTCCGCCCCGCCCCCGGAGGGGTTGTGGGAGGGCCAGGTGGCCTGCCTCACAGCGCCGCTGACCTCTCCCCACAGGTGCATGCAGCAGCTGGGGGAGGCGGGCCTCTCCGCGGAGGACCTGTTCCGCCACTGCCTGTTCCGCCAGGACGAGAGGGAGACCGTGCTGAAGGCCATCCGGGCGGTGCAGCCGGACTTCCAGCCCAGTGTGCACGCGGAGCCCAAAATCTGCTCCTCACCTCTGGTTGAAGAGGTCTACACGAAGGTACCGTACCAGCCCATTACATTACCTTTAATTAGGATTCAGTAGCATTACGCTCTTATCCAGAGCAACTTTCTACTTTGCATCCCCTGTAGCCACAGTGCTACCCCTGACCAATATGTACAACATGCTGACTCCCATTTGGTTTTTCTACAAGTAAAGTGACATCACAGTCATCTTATTCCTGATTTATTTCCCCTGGTTACTGTCCCTTCTACTCCCAATATAAGACCCTGAAGGGCCTTTGTATTTAAGTTGGTGAAAACCTTATTTTTCAGTCTGCTTTAGCTCCTGTGTATTTGATGGAGATTCTTACCAAAATTGGCCTTCAGTTTTCAATTTCATTTTTAACTTTCTGGCTATTATTTTACTGAGTGCGTAGAACCTGTTGCTGTGTGCTAATATGTACTGTAGTTATTCATTGTTGCTTAGACTGGTAACGTGAAAAAGGAACGCAGCCATAGCCTTTTGTATTTATTTGATTGTTCTTCATTTGTAATAGTTTCTAAGTTGAACAAAGCAAGGCGTTTAGAATATCTTTAACGAGGCAGTCTAGTTTAGATATACAGATAGCATTGAGTTTTATGCCATTGAAAAGATTCGATTAGAAGTCTCAAGACGGCCCTGCAAACAGCCGCAAATTGGAAGTCCGTTGTTCAGTTTTGTGTGCAGGTATTGGGTATAACGGGTTGCTGTGCCGAAGCAGCAGCGGGGAGGCCCTAGGGCTGTAAATCAGAGCCCTCAGGCCAGGAGGAACCTTACAGGGGTGGGGAAATGCGCCGTAACGTTTGAAAGCAAAACGGCGAAAAAAGCAAACGGATAGACGACCCGCGTGAGCGATCCGGTTGTCGGTCATCGCACCGTGGGCCTTTGTGGTTATTTTTAGCGCGTGCAAACTCTATTATCAAGCATGTGCTGCTTGCCTCTTTCACACGGTTCATTAACAGGATTTTGGAGGTGTGTATTTTTAGAAAACCATGCAACACTTTTGGGTTCATTTATTGTGACAAATTTGGAGGCTGCCGTTATATAATGTGAAAATGATCTGCGTGTAACTGGACAGAATAATATAGGGCCCTATCTTGGCGATCTTGGCGCTTAGTCTAAGCGCATGGCGCTAAGTCCATTTAGGGCGTGTCCAAGTCCACTTTTGCTATTTTAACGGCTTGTTTTTTTGGCGCTAAGCACGGCGCATGGCGCAACTGGGCTGAACCTAGTCGCTTCATTAATTATAGGTGTGTCTTGGGCGTGACATTCAATAAACCAATCAAAATGTCATATCCCATTCCCTTTAAAAGCCTGCTTTTCCACCTTGGCGGATTGCTTATGATGGCGAAACAGACATGCTCGTGCGTGTTTAGTGTGATCAAGGAATAGGCTAAATGGAGTATGATCAATATTATTCAGACTAACCATTAGCCTATGAGTTCCCGGTAATTCCAGACAGGGCTGTTATTTTACAAAATATGTGCGGTTAAATTTCGTTAAAAGGACCTGCAACAGCTGAGAATAAGCTATCAATGGCTTCAGTCTCACCTTAGAAAACGCCAAATTAGCCTGCTTGTTCAGCGAATTTCGTTTGATTATGCAATGAAAGTGTCAAACATCAATTCCAAGAGGCTGTTCTCATGGAGTTCTCGAAGTTCAAGCTTCATCCAAAGTTCATTAGGCTACCTGCATAGTAGGCTAATATTGATTAATAACATACATACCGTTATTTTGCCTTAATGATGACACTAAATAGCCATACAATAAAGCTGTCAGGTTCGCAACCCATAAGTTCACGCATATTTCCCCTTGTTTAATAATGTCCTGTTTATGGAAATGTGACCAACCTGTTTTACTCGTAGCGTAATCCTTTAAAACAATCCACTTTCCCAGGAAGACCGTTAAACGTGCGACTTACAGCAGGGGAAACAGAGAACATGCAGCTCACGTGCAGAGAATGGCATTAAAATTAATTGTGAATTAATTGTGTAACGTGCTGCAAATTTGTTTTAGTTTCTAATTAGACGCTTAGTTCTCTTTAAAATCGTTTTGTTCAGTTAAGGAATAACGGGTGAAATCAGCTGGGTTTTAAACGGTGAGAGTATGGAAACCTGGTCACTGTAATTTAAAAAAATATGAAGGACGAAGAATAGCTAAGGTTACAATTTAGTTAACATGGTGACATCTCCGTTTTTTAACCATAGGCTATCGAAAAAAAACTTATGCACAGCAATAGCCTAGGCTATTTGAAAAACAATAAATGCAATATTCACTGGATAAGGTTTTGAACTTTTTTCAGTCACAAACCATTCTATTTACTTACAGGCTGTATTCATAGATAAACAGAGCTGTATTGTAATGACATCTGAAGCGCATTTTCAGAACTTAAATGTCCGTCTATTGCCGTGCGCGAGTTTTCCATTGAATGACAATTCGCGCATTAGGCTTGATAGCTATAGGTGTTATCAGCTCCTTTTTAATGGATAGCCATTGTCCTGTACCATCGCACATCGCCTGGATGTTGATGGAGTGGGCTGAGAGCAATGTAATGTGGCATTGTTTCCCTTCGCTGAGGGAAATGTATGTGGACCTATGGAACCTTTTATTATTATGCATTTTTGATATAGCCTACACAATAATAATATTTCACATTGTGATCTAGATATTTTAGTCATGCCTGTGCACACCCCTGTGTGTAACAGACAGGAGGGTATGCGCGTTGTGCACACGCCTATGTAGACGCACTTATATGCGCCGTTAAAATAGCATGTAAACAACTGCGACATGACTTTAGACCAGGTTTGTGGTGGTTCTAGCGCAAGCGCTTTCTGCTGGCTCAAGATAGCAATACGCCAAAAAGAATCCTGGCCACTCCTCATCTTAAGACCAACACGCCCAGTTCACTAATGATGGCGCAAGACTAGTTAATGGCGCAATGCTAGTTAAACGGCGTAAGCGTTAGGCGTTATTATGGACCTAGCGCCGGGTGTAAGATAGCAAAGACACTTGCGTTTGCGTTAGCGCCGCTTTGCGCCGGGTGTAAGATAGGGCCCATAGTCTCAAATGTACTCCAGAAATGGAGGCGCTATAAACCTGACCACAGGCTGAACAGGCCAGAGGGGACGTGCTACATGGAGTTTTTTTTTAACAGGACATTGATTTTCCCCAACAGAAATTGTAGATTGAAATCAAATTGAACTATTTATTTGGAACTGCATAAGAAGATGATATGTCAGTATATTGAGCTAATTAATTCAAAAAGATTTTTTTTTTTTTTTTAAAGTAATGCTTTTTGAAATGGTCTTTTCAAACCTGTCAACATTTGTGAATTGTAGGTGCCAAGTATGCAATTTGAGATGAAAATACATGGTTACAGTCAGATCTAAAAAATCTGAAAATACATGGTTACAGTATCGTGCAAGATGATATACAAGAACTTGATATTTGACTCAACTGTTAAGACTGTTACCTCATTAATTGATATGTGTATGGATCTACACATGGTCCTGTCTTCTACCTAAATAAATTGCCCTGCAACAAGGACACATTCATACACACACTTTCTTTAGAGGTATCTTAACACATGTCCTTTGTGTTGTGCTGAACCCACTTGTCATAAATCTTGAAGTCAGAACCAGACTGTTAATAAAAACAGGGCTTCCAGCCAAAATCTTTTGTCTGCAGTGATCAATAACCCCCCTGATTCTCTCAGTTATTTATTGTGTTGAAAGTCTCTTTAAGCCCAAGACCTTAATACTGGATTTATTCTGCAGGAATTTACAGTTTGTTTCAGTGAGTACACTCCTTTGTATTGCCTGTAAGCCAGCAGGCCAAATGCTTGGTGGGGGAAATCTTTACACTAAACTGAGAATGCTTGGCGGGGGAAATCTTTACACTAAACTGAGAAAGCTTGGCGGGGGAAATCTTTACACTAAACTGAGAAAGCTTTAAATTAGAATGCCCTGAGTGAATCTGTGCATGGACAGGTGTGTGCGGGTGCTGTGTTACTCTCCTGGAGCTTTGGGCTATCAGGCCTGCATGATGCCAGGAGCTTAGACGGAGGGAGGGAGAGTTCTGGACAAAGAGAAAGGGAGAGAGAGGATAGCCAGAGAGAAAGAGGGGGACAGAGAAAGAGACGGACTTATGGACAAACAGGAGAAAGAGTGGGGGAGGGAGAGATGATAGAGAGAGGGAGAAAGAGAGGGTGACTGGGAGGGAGTGATGGAGAGAAAGAGTGTGGCAGAGAAATAGAGAATTATGGATATAGAGGGAGAAAGGGAAAGAGAGTGGGTAGACAGAGGGGAAAAAGAGAGGAGGTGGGTAGGAGATACCACTGCTGCCTCCCTAGCACCCTTACTGCCATCTGAGAGCAGAGCACAGCTCTCTGCCAATCACTGCAGCCGGCCTCTGTGGGCTCCATGGGGGACAGCGCCGCCCAGCGCGTGCCCACAGGGACACACATGCTGCTCCCACAGTTGCGCCACAGTCTCCAAAACAAATGTTACAGTGAATTCATTGCTTTGCATTTTCGATAAGTGTAATTCAGAATATACCGGCACAACAATATTTACAACTGAACTGAAGGCTCCCTTTGAGTGATTGACATTAAGTATTTGGTACGAGAACATTTGAAGTTTCTGGCTAGGATTCACATTGATGTGAATGGCACAGTTAAAACGGCTAAATGTGGCGCTAACAAAACGGGTGTTTCTGCCGTGCTTATTCCGTGGCGAAATATAATTAGAAACGGAGAGCTAACATCAGCATGTTTCTATTAGGACTGAAACCTGTGGTAACGGCACGTAAGCAAAGCTGTGCGCTATTGTTTACGACCCTTTACTGCCTGCAGCTCGCGGGGACTCGTCTTTCCTCTCCGCTGGATCCGGCTCCCTGTTGCGACAATCCAGACCTGCATCCAGTCCCAGTGTGATACGTAGCCTTTGATGTGCTTAAAGATAATATCCGCACGTCCCTGCAGACCACAAGGCCCTCTTAAATAATAAATGAACGACATGCAAACATTCAGCGTCACATAAACAAGAGCCGTGTTCAACCAAACAGGCCGTGCGCCGTAACTGAGTTAGCGCTGCCGCCCCTCGTTTGACTCTCGGTCGAGACGAGCCCCGCTGTAGCGTTAGCTCAAAACCAGAGCCTGTCGCTTTCAAAACGCTGAGGTATTTCTCAGCCGCCGCCATCGCAGGTAATTCAGACTCGCTTCCCAGGTTATTCAAAGCTGTAGAGTGGTTATGTCCCATCAACTGTCCACTGGCTTCGTTGTCAATTGAACCACTGGGGAAAAGTGTAGTGGACCCAGTAGTGTTCGTTCACCTAATTAGGACACCCGCCATTGACACGGCGCAGCGCGTGGGCGTTGCTTGCATGTATGTGCGGCTTGTGCGCCACAGATGTAAAACCTATGTGGACCTATTTTTTTACGGTTTATGATGTGGATTTGGTGTCATCATACTTTAGGAACTTATTCTTGTGTTGAACGACCTTGCGAAATAATAAATCGTATGCTCTAGAATGCGCATTTGTTTAGTGTAATTTGTTAGGATATTGAAATAGTGTGGCATTGGGGGGGGGTCTATGTTTATTGTACGAATAAGCATCTTCGTTGTAGTCAACGATATGAGTAATATTAATATATAATATTCGGTTCAATTTCAATTTGTGTTTAGCTTTCTACAGAGAGCTTTGTTACAGAGTGACTTTACAGGAAAATAGGAAGATTAGGAGAGGGCCTGATCTCCCAGACAAACGGCATGTTACCCAGTTGCTCCCCAGTGGGAAGAAAACAGCATCTGGCTGGACCATTGTCAGTATTTAAAGTTATGCTAACTAACTTTAGTTAATACAAGACCTAGGGAATAATGTTCATTACTCCCTTATTACCGTTTCCTTATTACCATTTTATAATGAGTCATTCATTTCCTTTTATTGCTTTCTCCAGCTTTGTTTATTGATTCAGGGGTGGGTAATGTGCTGCGCTTGGCAGCCTCCAGCACGCTCCCCGAGTGCGTCGTGACCTAACTGCTCTCTCATTGTTCACGACGCACCCTGTACCTCACCGGTGCCGGGATGGGAACATGCACCATGTCACTTTACATACCAAAACTGCTTCATCAGCACACAAGCAATATAGTGTGTCCTCTCTCCAATGTTTATGTTTTATTTTCCTTTGTTTTAAATGCAATTTTCTTTTTTGTAAGAATGCCCACAAAATTTAAGTGCAATAGTTGTAGTGTTGGTGCATAATAATGGAGCAATAATTAAATAAGTGTCAATGTGATTTCTGTTTTGTCCCCGTAAAGCTTGTGGTGCACAACTCTGGTCCTAGTGTGTGTGTGTGTGTGTTTTAGAGGGACAATGTGGACTATCCAAAAACAGACTTCAGCCTGGCGGAGCTGCAGGAGAAGTTCAGCCGGCAGTTGGCCATGGAGCAGGCCGACACCGTCACCATCGACTCTGTCGAAGCCATCAAGCCTGTCACCGAGCACATGGCCAAAATGGTATGCCACACGCTTACGTGCACACGTATGTTCTCCCCTCTCGCGCTTACAGACCCAGCGTCGCGCTACGTTTCCAGATTTCAAATGCACATTTACCACCAGTGCTTTCCCGTTCTTCTCTCAAGAAAGTTTTTGCTTAGAATATTCAGTTCAAAGGTCGGGACATTATGCATTCAGGCCAGGTGCGAAAATTTTCAGCGAATGCAAGAGGCCTCTGCATTGGCATTTACAGTTTGAGCATGCTTAGGGCCTCCTGACAGTTTGTCAGGGTTGAAGCGGTGGAAAATCCCGGGTGGACAGGCAGCATTTGCATCCAGATGAAAGGTGTAATAATGCATTCTAATAGCGCCCTGCTGAGCTCATCGAGGTTCACCTTCGCTGCTATTGGCCAGCGCCGTGCTGTCAGACTGCCCTCGTGGCACGGAGAGGAAAAGGTCCCCTGGATGAATGTTTGACCCACTTTTCAACTCTGCTTCCTGTTCTGTCTCTTTCTCTCTCACTCTATCTTCCTATCTCTTTTCTCTGTCTCTTTGTCTGTTTCCCTCTCTTTCACCTCACCTCTCTCTCCCTTCTCTCCCTCTCCTTCTCCCTCCCTCTCTCTCCTTCCCCATCCTTCCTTCCTCCCTCCATCTCTCTTTCCTTCCCTCCTTCCTGCTCTCTCCCTCCCTCTTTCTCTCTCCGCTGTCCCCCCCCCCCCTCTCTCTCTCTCTCTCTCTCTCATTTCCTCTGAAAATGATCTTGTTCACACCTGTAATAACATCAGAATGTTTCTCAGCTGTACAGTGGGAAGTGCACATTCACCCCAGCCTTGTGGTACTTTAATTCTCAACCTCGCACTCGGCCACGGCGCGCCTCTAAAACAGAAGCTGCACTGACATCTTTTGCGTTTCCTCTCAGAGAGACCAGCTGGAGGTGCTGCGGTCCCACTGGCGCACGGCCCTTCTGAAGGCCCTGAGGGAGAGCAAGCTCCTCCTGGCCAACACCGACCAGAAGTCCTGGAAGTTGAACCTGTACCCGTACCTGTGTCTGCTGGAGGACAAGGAGTACGTGGACATCATGCTGCAGGTGAGCCGCTGAGCGACGGCGTCAGTGTTTACCCGCCGTCTCCCTGCGAGGCGCCCCCTTACCGCCACTCCCATCTGCTCCCTGTCTACTACAGGGCATGTCCAACCTGCCCCCCAATGGGGAGTCGCTGCTCGTTTTGGCCAAGGACCTGGGCTACAGGATCCAGAACAAGTTCTACATCCGTCAGAAGAGCCAGAGTCACATGGTGGACAAGCTCCGGCACATCTATGAGCGATACGCCGAGCTGCTGGCCAAGGACACTGAGGTACAACACTGTCACCGGCTCCTTTCCTAACTGTGCTCACAGGTCACAGACTGCTCTCCTTTCCCCTCTACCTACTTTACTGAGGTACAACACCGTGTTCCTGGTTTCTCTTCTTTTTCCTTTCTCTCCTAACTGCACTGAGGTACAGCATTGTGTCAGTACCCCTTTCCTAACTGCACTGAGGTACAGCACTTTGTCAGCACCCCTTTCCTAACTGCACTGAGGTACAGCATTGTATCAGTACTAGTGTTGCACGGTACACTGAAACTTCGGTACTTTTTCGATACTTAAAAAAAAAAACGGTTCGGTATTAGAATTTTCCGACGTTCGGTACTTTAAAAAAATTTTTTATATTATTCTTTTTTTTAATATAATCTTTTTTTTCTTTTTTTTTTTATGTAGCTGCAATATTTCCCTTACCGCAGAATGCTGGAATGATCAAAATAGCATCTGGAAAAACCCTTGCCAAAACAGCTTCGGTTTCCCATTAGGCCTAATTAAATTTTCAGTGGCAGCGCTGATATTATGAGGGTGTAATTATAGTTTCCGCCTCTACGCAAAATGGCGCACTTTCGTCCGTTTCGCTATCTGACCAGAACTCTTACATTTTAGTGTAGAGTAAAAGCTAATACTGCAGAGGCAGGAGTTTGATTCTGCCTGTTTTTAAGGACTGATTATGGATCAGCACTATGGAGGAGTCTCAAAAGCAGCTCTACAGTGCTGCAAAGATAGCTGATCCAGAAACAGTCCTTAAAAACCGGTAGAAACAAACTCCTTGTCCTGGGTTTAAGTTGTATAGTTCTGAATATCATTTGTGAAGCTAAGGGGGGTTTATTGTATATAAGTTCTGTTTTAAGTTTATTAATATTATAAATAACTAATATTTATTTACCATACGACTTTGTGAGCAAATGTTATTTTAGCTCAGAATGGAGAAATGTACCACTTTGTTACCAACACCCTCCCCATGTGTGCGACGACTCTCCGTACCCCCGACCTGCGCGATGATACTACCTCGGCCCCGCATGTGCGTTTGATGACACCGTGTACGCGCAACAACACTGGTAGTTTCGAGGGGCCTACCACCCGGCCTGAAAAAACATCTAGGGGAAACACTGTACTGTATGTGACTATTCTGAAATAAATGTATTCTGTAGCAAATTTCTGAATGATACAGCTTCTTCTTCAGTTCGAACTTAAAACCATGGATGTGCAGGGAATATTTATTTAGATATTGACATTTAAATAAAACTAGTAGAAACGAGGAGGAAATTGCCTCTGAAGGGCCAAAGTAAATAGGGTTAAGGTCATTTCAGTAGAGGTACCGAGTATCGAATCAGTATCGTTTCAGTTTCAAGTACCGTTTCAGTATCGAGTATCATGATACTAAACCTGGTATCGGTATCGAAGTCAAAATTTTGGTATCGTGACAACACTAATCAGTACCCCTTTCCTAACTGCACTGAGGTACAGCATTGTATCAGTACCCCTTTCCTAACTGCACTGAGGCACAGCATTGTGTCAGTACTCCTTTCCTAACTGCACTGAGGTACAGCATTGTGTCAGTACCCCTTTCCTAACTGCACTGAGGTACAGCATTGTGTCAGTACCCCTTTCCTAACTGCACTGAGGTACAGCATTGTGTCAGTACTCCTTTCTTAACTGCACTGAGGTACAGCATTGTGTCAGTACTCCTTTCCTAACTGCACTGAGGTACAGCATTGTGTCAGTACCCCTTTCCTAACTGCACTGAGGTACAGCATTGTGTCAGTACCCCTTTCCTAACTGCACTGAGGTACAGCACTTTGTCAGCACCCTTTTCCTAACTGCACTGAGGTACAGCATTGTGTCAACACCCCTTTCCTAACTGCACTGAGGCACAGCATTGTGTCAGTACTCCTTTCCTAACTGCACCGAGGTACATCATTGTGTCAGTACCCCTTTCCTAACTGCACTGAGGTACAGCATTGTGTCAGTACTCCTTTCCTAACTGCACTGAGGTACAGCATTGTGTCAGTACTCCTTTCCTAACTGCACTGAGGTACAGCATTGTGTCAGTACCCCTTTCCTAACTGCACTGAGGTACAGCATTGTGTCAGTGGCTTCTCTCCTCTCTCTCCACTGTCAGGGACAGTCCAGGACCACAGGCCTTGTGGTGTGATGGAGCATTCTGTTAATTGATGTAATTTACGTAATCACTATTATCACCACCACTGGCTGTGTGCGTGGGTCTCGTTTTGAGTGTGTGTCTTTTTGTGTACTTATTTATTTATTTTTGAAAGGTTCATATGATGGAGGCTGTTGGATTACTGTAGCTTGAGATGAAAATAATTTTTTAAATTGTGTTGCCCAAATCGCTTATTCACACATACAGGATCAAGGCTTATACTATATGGGAAAATATAACAACACATATGTATATGTCACAGAGTTATCTTTGCAGTACCTAATTCCATTTTTGGATATACAGTAAAGCCGGAAAGTCTGCACACCCCTTTCACCTTCTCCACGTTTTATTACGTTACAGACTTATACTACAATAGATTGAGTTCATTTTTTGCCTCAAACATCTACACACAATAGCCAATAATGACGAAGTGAAAACAGGTTTTTAGAAAATATGCAATTTTATTTTACTGACAAAAATAGGTTATTTAGTATGGGGGGCCAACAGTGCCAAAACTCTGTCGTCTGCGAGTGCGACTGCGACTGCGATTGCGAATGCAATTGCCTTATACTGTGCGCTTTAATTGGTCACAACATCTCGCTCGCAGGTTTACTCGTGTCACTCATACGCACTAGCACTTGCACTGGCACTCGCATTCGCACTCGCAGTCGCATTTGCACTCGCACTCGCATTCGCAGTCGCATTCGCACTGGCACTCGCAGTCGCATTCGCATTCGCACTGGCACTCGCAGTCGCACTCGCAGTCGCATTCGCATTCGCAGTCGCACTGGCACTCGCAGTCGCATTCGCACTGGCACTCGCAGTCGCAGTCGCATTCGCACTTTTATGAGTGTAGTTAGTAGCCTAGGCTACTAATTGTTAGCTTGCTGATATCGCTAGCATGCCAGACGGTTAGGTAACGTTAAGAAGATCAGTATAGGCTACTTTGCTGAATAAAATACAGTAGACTATATGGTTAGGCTACTGAATCAGTTCATTAACCTTAGCTAAATAGTTCGCAAGTTTGATCTTTGATCAGCTCGAGTAGCGTAGGCTACTATAGCCTATCTAGCTATCTGATCAGCTAAATTAGGCTAAACATAGGCCTATTATTTTTTATTAAAAGACGAAGATTTTGTTTTCCTGTCAGGTTGAACGTATTATGGATTTCCTTGTAGTGTGTCAACAATGTCACATTCGAAGAATTTGACGTGGTTTATGAAAAGCTTGCATGAGTTCACCATTTAGCTACTGAAATTATAATGCTGGTTAATGCTTTTATGGCTCCCGTGCCGAAATTTGACTGCCTGTCAGAATTTGACAGACCCTCGCGTGCACGCGCGCCCACTCTGCATTATTCCTTTCTTTGCGACTGTGTTCTTCTCCTTTCGCAATTTCCGACTAATATCTTCCTTCTTTCGGTGCATGATCAAGCCATTCTGTGTCACTGTCCGTACAGATAGCCTACTCTTTTTCTCATTTGAAATGCTCGATTTTCGTGGAGTTCTGACATAGACCTAATTTAAGCAGCATACTTTGCAAGAATCAGCCTAGCCTACGTTAAAAGCGGATAAAATCCATGTAAATTAGGCTATCGTTTTTTTAAAATTTTTTAAAACGGCGTTAACGTAGGCTAGTGGAACATAAAAGAATCGCAGTTTGACAGCTAGTCTACAAGATCTGGGAATAGCCTACGATTCTTCGTTAAGTTCAATGTAGACATAATGTCCAGGACAGCATTATGCTGTGGTGACACATCTGGTCCTCTACTGTAGCCTACACCCTCAAAATGTTTTGTTCATACAGTGAGCACCATAATTCATTGGACAGTGACACATTTTTTGTTATTTTGGTTCTATAGCCTACTCTCGCACTTTGAGTTTGAAAGGATACAATGACAATGAGTTTGAAGTGCAGACTGTCAGCTGAGGGTTTTTTCATCCATATCGGATGAACCGTTTATAAATTATAGAACTTTTTGTAGGCCTACATAGTCCCCCCCCATTTTCGGGCATCAAAAAATATTGGTCAGTTTAACATAATGTAGAATAAAGTAATCATTTTGTCAATAATTCCTGATGCCTGTGACCCAACAATATCAAAAGACTCTTGATATCTTATGTTCTGGTATTCCTACAAGCGATACTAGGCTATCACCTCTCTGCATTTGAACGGGTCTCTATGGGAATTGGGGGGTTGGACTAGATTTAGCTGTAAATTACACTGGAACAGTATGGTTGGCTAAATGGCTCTAAGTCATCAAGGGTCTGACGTATCAAACAAGCCTCAAACCATCTGCTGCCAGATATGCAGTAGCCTAGTTATGGATGGATAACTTGAAGGGTTGTTTCTCCGGGCAAATATTCCTAAAACAAACTGCGATTGTTTTATGTTTCACTAGCCTACGTTAATGCAGTTTTAAAAATAAACTATAGCCTACTTTACATGCATTTTATCTGCTTTAAACGTAAGGCCTAGGCTACTGATTCTTGCAAATTATGCTGCTTAAATTATGCCGGAACGCCACGAAAATCGAGCATTACATATGAGAAAATAGTAGGCTATCTGTACGGACAGTGACACAAAATGGTCCAATCATCCACCGAAAGAAGGCAGATATTAGTCGGAAATCGCGAAAGGAGAACGAGCAGAGTCACAAAGAAAGTAGCTAATATTGCAGAGTGGGCGCGCGTGCACGCGGGGGGTTGTCAAATTCTGACAGGCAGTCAGATTTCGGCACGGGAGCCATAAAAGCAGTAGCAGAATGCTTGACTTCCAGTAATGGTGAACTCGTGAAAGCTTTTAATAGACCACGTCAAATTCTTCGATTGTGACATTACTACAAGGTAATCCATAAGACGTTCAACCTGACAGTAAAAATAAATAAATAATAATCGTCTTTTGGCAAATGCGGACGAGCGAATGGTTGGATCAGTTCCCTTACAAATGTTCTCATCTGCTCCATTAAACTCAAATTGCATATTAATTAAAGTTAATATATTTATCTAAGCAACAGAAACAGGCTAATCATTTTGGGCTGATCATAGGCTAGTACCCGAGCTGATCAAAGATCACGCGAACTTGCAAACTATTTAGCTGAGGTTAGTGAAATTATTCAAGTAGCCCAGCGAACATATACTGTATTTTATTCAACAAAGTAGGCTAGCCTATATTGATCTTCGTAACGTTACCTAGCCGTCTGGCATGCTAACTATCAGCAAGCTAACAACTAGTAGGCTACTAACTACACTCAGAAAATGTAAAGGCCAAGAGGTGCTATTACTCTGAAACATGTAGCCTAGGTTCATGTTTTCAGGACGTTACATTTCAAATCCTCCATTTCTGCCAATTGCGATATTTCTCTGTATCGTCCTTCATTAAAATAGGCTCGCCTAGGCTACTCTACTTCTAGCCTACTATATGGCCGCGTTTGACATTTCTCTGTTGTTCTTGGGATTGTATCGCCACCCTGTGGATTTAAATGCTAACTGCAGTGGTATAATCATGAGAGTTAGAATACGAGCGCTATATCAGTGGTATAATCATGAGAGCGCAACTGCGAGTGCGAATGCGAGTGCGAGTGCGAGTGCGAATGCAATTGCCTTATACTGTGCGCTTTAACTCGCAACTGCGAGTGCCAGTGCAAGTGCTACGAGTAAACCTGCGAGTGAGATGTTGTGACCAATTAAAGCGCACAGTATAAGGCAATTGCATTCGCACTCGCATTCGCACTCGCATTCGCACTCGCATTCGCACTCGCACTCGCATTCGCACTCGCACTCGCACTCGCATTCGCACTCGCATTCGCACTCGCACTCGCAGTTGCGCTCTCATGATTATACCACTGATATAGCGCTCGTATTCTAACTCTCATGATTATACCACTGCAGTTAGCATTTAAATCCACAGGGTGGCGATACAATCCCAAGAACAACAGAGAAATGTCAAACGCGGCCATATAGTAGGCTAGAAGTAGAGTAGCCTAGGCGAGCCTATTTAATGAAGGACGATACAGAGAAATATCGCAATTGGCAGAAATGGAGGATTTAAAATGTAACGTCCTGAAAACATGAACCTAGGCTACATGTTTCAGAGTAATAGCACCTCTTGGCCTTTACATTTTCTGAGTGTAGTTAGTAGCCTACTAGTTGTTAGCTTGCTGATAGTTAGCATGCCAGACGGCTAGGTAACGTTACGGAGATCAATATAGGCTAGCCTACTTTGCTGAATAAAATACAGTATATGTTCGCTGGGCTACTTGAATAATTTCACTAACCTCAGCTAAATAGTTTGCAAGTTCGCGTGATCTTTGATCAGCTCGGGTACTAGCCTATGATCAGCCCAAAATGATTAGCCTGTTTCTGTTGCTTAGATAAATATATTAACTTTAATTAATATGCAATTTGAGTTTAATGGAGCAGATGAGAACATTTGTAAGGGAACTGATCCAACCATTCGCTCGTCCGCATTTGCCAAAAGACGATTATTATTTATTTATTTTTACTGTCAGGTTGAACGTCTTATGGATTACCTTGTAGTAATGTCACATTCGAAGAATTTGACGTGGTCTATTAAAAGCTTTCACGAGTTCACCATTACTGGAAGTCAAGCATTCTGCTACTGCTTTTATGGCTCCCGTGCCGAAATCTGACTGCCTGTCAGAATTTGACAACCCCCCGCGTGCACGCGCGCCCACTCTGCAATATTAGCTACTTTCTTTGTGACTCTGCTCGTTCTCCTTTCGCGATTTCCGACTAATATCTGCCTTCTTTCGGTGGATGATTGGACCATTTTGTGTCACTGTCCGTACAGATAGCCTACTATTTTCTCATTTGAAATGCTCGATTTTCGTGGCGTTCCGGCATAATTTAAGCAGCATAATTTGCAAGAATCAGTAGCCTAGGCCTTACGTTTAAAGCAGATAAAATGCATGTAAAGTAGGCTATAGTTTATTTTTAAAACTGCATTAACGTAGGCTAGTGAAACATAAAACAATCGCAGTTTGTTTTAGGAATATTTGCCCGGAGAAACAACCCTTCAAGTTATCCATCCATAACTAGGCTACTGCATATCTGGCAGCAGATGGTTTGAGGCTTGTTTGATACGTCAGACCCTTGATGACTTAGAGCCATTTAGCCAACCATACTGTTCCAGTGTAATTTACAGCTAAATCTAGTCCAACCCCCCAATTCCCATAGAGACCCGTTCAAATGCAGAGAGGTGATAGCCTAGTATCGCTTGTAGGAATACCAGAACATAAGATATCAAGAGTCTTTTGATATTGTTGGGTCACAGGCATCAGGAATTATTGACAAAATGATTACTTTATTCTACATTATGTTAAACTGACCAATATTTTTTGATGCCTGAAAATGGGGGGGGGGGGACTATGTAGGCCTACAAAAAGTTCTATAATTTATAAACGGTTCATCCGATATGGATGAAAAAACCCTCAGCTGACAGTCTGCACTTCAAACTCATTGTCATTGTATCCTTTCAAACTCAAAGTGCGAGAGTAGGCTATAGATCCAAAATAACAAAAAATGTGTCACTGTCCAATGAATTATGGTGCTCACTGTATGAACAAAACATTTTGAGGGTGTAGGCTACAGTAGAGGACCAGATGTGTCACCACAGCATAATGCTGTCCTGGACATTATGTCTACATTGAACTTAACGAAGAATCGTAGGCTATTCCCAGATCTTGTAGACTAGCTGTCAAACTGCGATTCTTTTATGTTCCACTAGCCTACGTTAACGCCGTTTTAAAAAAACAAAAAAAAACGATAGCCTAATTTACATGGATTTTATCCGCTTTTAACGTAGGCTAGGCTGATTCTTGCAAAGTATGCTGCTTAAATTAGGTCTATGTCAGAACTCCACGAAAATCGAGCATTTCAAATGAGAAAAAGAGTAGGCTAGGCTATCTGTACGGACAGTGACACAGAATGGCTTGATCATGCACCGAAAGAAGGAAGATATTAGTCGGAAATTGCGAAAGGAGAAGAACACAGTCGCAAAGAAAGGAATAATGCAGAGTGGGCGCGCGTGCACGCGAGGGTCTGTCAAATTCTGACAGGCAGTCAAATTTCGGCACGGGAGCCATAAAAGCATTAACCAGCATTATAATTTCAGTAGCTAAATGGTGAACTCATGCAAGCTTTTCATAAACCACGTCAAATTCTTCGAATGTGACATTGTTGACACACTGCAAGGAAATTCATAATACGTTCAACCTGACAGGAAAACAAAATCTTCGTCTTTTAATAAAAAATAATAGGCCTATATTTAGCCTAATTTAGCTGATCAGATAGCTAGATAGGCTATAGTAGCCTACGCTACTCGAGCTGATCAAAGATCAAACTTGCAAACTATTTAGCTAAGGTTAATGAACTGATTCAGTAGCCTAACCATATAGTCTACTGTATTTTATTCAGCAAAGTAGCCTATACTGATCTTCTTAACGTTACCTAACCGTCTGGCATGCTAGCGATATCAGCAAGCTAACAATTAGTAGCCTAGGCTACTAACTACACTCATAAAAGTGCGAATGCGACTGCGACTGCGAGTGCCAGTGCGAATGCGAGTGCCAGTGCGAATGCGACTGCGAGTGCGACTGCGAGTGCCAGTGCGACTGCGACTGCGAGTGCCAGTGCGAATGCGAGTGCCAGTGCGAATGCGACTGCGAGTGCCAGTGCGAATGCGACTGCGAGTGCGAATGCGAGTGCAAGTGCTAGTGCGTATGAGTGACACGAGTAAACCTGCGAGTGAGATGTTGTGACCAATTAAAGCGCACAGTATAAGGCAATTGCATTCGCAGTCGCACTCGCACTCGCAGACGACAGAGTTTTGGCACTGTTGGCCCCCCATAATTTAGGGGTTACATATCTGTACACACCCTTAACCTAATACTTGGTTGCTGCACCTTTGGCAGCGATTACAGCTTCAAGGCGTCTTGGGAAAGAAGCTACGAGCTTGGCACACTTGTTTCTGGACATTTTTGCCCATTCCTCTTGGCATAACCTTGCAAGCTCCGTCCAGTTGGATGGGGAGCGTCGGTACACAGCCATTTTCAGCTCTTTCCACAGATGTTCAATTGGATTTAGGTCTGGGCTCTGGCTGGGCCACTCAAGGACATGCACAGACTTTCTCCGAAGCCACTCCTTTGTTCTCTTGGCTGTGTGCTTCGGGTCGTTGTCATGTTGGAAGGTAAACCTTCGCCCCAGTCTGAGGTCCAGAGCGCTCTGGAGCAGGTTTTCTTCAAGGATCTCGGTGTACTTAGCTGCATTCATCTTTCCCTCTATCAGGACTAGTCACCCTGTTCCCGCTGCTGAAAAACATCCCCACATCATGATGCTGCCACCGCCATGCTTCACTGTAGGGATGGTATTAGCCAGGTGATGAGCGGTGCCTGGTTTCCTCCAGACGTGACGCTTGGTATTCAGGCCAAAAAGTTCAATTTTGGTTTCATCAGACCAGAGAATCTTGATTCTCATGGTCCTCTAGGTGCCTTTTGGCAAACTACAAGCGGGCTGTGATGTGCCTTTTACTAAGGAGGGGCTTCCGTCTGGCCACTCTACCATAATGGCCTGATTGGTGGAGTGCTGCCTGGATGGTTGATCTTCTGAAAGGTTCTCCCATGTCCACAAGGATACGCTGGAGCTCTGTCAGAGTGACCCTCGGGTTCCTGCTCACCTCCCTGGCCAAGGCCCGTCTTCCCCGATTGCTCAGTTTGGCCGGGCGGCCAGGTCTAGGAAGATTCTTGGTGGTTCCAAACTTCTTCCATTTACGAATGATGGTGGCCACTGTGCTCTTTGGGACCTGTAAAGCTGCAGAGATTTTTCCGTACCCTTCTCCAGATCTATGCCTTGACACAATCCTGTTTCTGAGGTCTGCAGATAATTCCTTTGACCCCATGGCTTGGAGTTTTCTCTGACATGCACTGTCAACTGTGGGACCTTATATAGGCAGGTGTTGGCAATCTCCAATCATGTCCAATCAATTGAATTTATCACAGGTGGACTCCAATTAAGTTGTAGAAACATCTCAAGCAGTATCAGTGGAAACAAAATGTACCTCAGCTCACTTTTGGGTGTTATATCAAAGGGTGTGCACACTTGTGTACGTATGATATTTAACATTTTGATTTTTAATAAATTAGCACAAATGTCTAAAAACCTGTTTTCACTTTGTCATTATGGGATATTTTGTGTAGAATTTTGAGACAAAAAATGAACTCAATCTATTGTAGAATATGTCTGTAACGTAATAAAACGTGGAGAAGGTGAAAGGGGTGTGCAGACTTTCCGGCTTGACTGTATATTGTGAAGCATTACAGTCTTGATTTTATTTCAATTTTATTTCAATATACAGTGCCCTCCACAATTATTGTAAAGATGAGTAAAAGGGGCTATAAAAAATTCACCGTTTGGTGAATTAGCTTAATCTCACACTGAAAAAATTAGAAACATCCAACCTTTAAAGTATATTTATTCTGAGAAAAAAAAAAATCCCTCATCAAGGAATAATTATTTTTAACAAAACCATGTGTGCCACAATTATTGGCACCCCTGCATTTAATACTTTGTACAACAATAAAACAGCACTGAGTCTTCTCCCGTAACATCTAATAAGGTTGGAGAATACAGAGCACGGAATCTGAGACCATTCCTCTTTACAGAATCTCTCCAGATCATCCAGAGTCCTAGGTCCTCTCTTGTGCACTCTCCTCTTCAGCTCAGCCCATAGGTTTTCAATGGGCTTTAGGTCAGGGGACTGAGATGGCCATGGCAGAAGCTTGATTTTGTGTTCAGTTAACCATTTGTGTGTTGATTTGGACGTATGTTTTGGATCATTGTTTAGTTTCCTGGCAGAGGCAGCCAGATTCAGATAAAAAATTTTCTTTTATTGCATGGAGTTCATGATGCTGTGTACCCTAACAAGGTTCCCAGGGCCTTTGGAGGAAAAACAGCCCCACAACATCATGGAACCTCCACCATACTTAACAGTGGGGATCAGGTTATTTTCGGTTTAGCCATCCTTCTTTTTACGCCAAACCCAGCTTGAGTGTTGGTTGCTGAAAAGCTCAATTTTCATTTCATCGGACCGTAGAACACGGTTCCAGTCAAAGTTCCAGTAGCGTTTAGCAAACTCCAGGCACTTACGTTTGTCGTGAAATGACAGGAAAGGCTTTTTTCTGGCATGCCTTCCAAATAATTTGTTGGCATGGAGGTGACATCTAATGGTAGTTTTGGAGACTTGATGACACCAAGATGCTACTTTCTTCTGTAATTCTCCAACAGTGATCCTTGGGGATATTTTTGCCTATCTTACCATCCTCCTCATTGTGTGTGGGGGCAAAATAAACTTGGGTCCTCTTCCAGGCAAGTTTGTAACAGTTCCAGTTGCTTTGAACTTTTTAAGTGTTGCCCTAACAATAGATATGGGCATTTTCACGTGAGTAGCTATTTCTTTTATAGCCATTCCCTGACTTTGAAGTTCAACACACTTTTCCCTCATTTTATTTGTGTGTTCTCTTATCTTTCCCATGTTGGTGTATGAATAAGGGAATATGGCCTCTGTGTCACTTAATATTTATACCCCAGTGAAACAGGAAGTCATGGATTACTGCTTGAAAGTTCCAACACTCTGATCAACTTTAAAAAGTAAAATATAAATGGAAAAAAATGCTTCAGTTACATTTTGTTCATAAGAATTTCTAGGGGTGCCAATAATTGTGACACACGTGGTTTTGTTAAAAATAATTATTTCTTGATGAGGGATCTTTTTTTTTCTCAGAATAAATTTACTTCAATTAAAGGTTGGATTAAGCTAATTCACCAAA
Source organism: Synaphobranchus kaupii (assembly GCA_029718625.1). NCBI lineage: Eukaryota > Metazoa > Chordata > Actinopteri > Anguilliformes > Synaphobranchidae > Synaphobranchus > Synaphobranchus kaupii. The sequence continues at coordinate 29,868,901 of CM056377.1, forward strand.
AGGTGAATTTTTTATAACCCTTTTTACTCATCTTTACCAGGGGTGCCAATAATTGTGAATGGCACTGTATGTCCATATATATTGAATTTTTCTCTGGTTATTTACAGTTTGTAGTCAAATCCAGATGAAAAATCTTCACATTTGTGTTGGAGTCTTTTTTCTCTCAATTGTTTTGTGTGGTGAATACTTTTTTCGTTGATTTTCCTTCATTTCCTCCTCCCCAGAAATCTAACACCTTGCCTCGAGAGCACTGGGTGGAGCTGGAGGCGGAGCTGAGCTCTGGCCCCTCCCTGTTGACTGATGACACCCAATGGCCTCAATTTCTGGTGATCCAGCTCGGGACTCACCTGGTGGACCTCATGGTGAGGGAGCTGAAGGTGCACAGCAACATCCTGTGCCCCGCCCAGGAGAAGAAGCTGATCTCTGTGCTCTACCACATGTACACCTTCCGTAGCAACCGAAAGGTAACCGCCGTCTAAAAACATGAAACACCTGGCTATTTTCTATAGGAAGATTTTACTGTAAAATTCAAGCTAACAGGACGTGAGGCAGCTTTATTTTTTGCTGATTTAAAGGTTTTCACTATCCCACTGATATAAATACTGAGACCTAACCAGCCACTTAAAATGTGTTTATGCCTACTACTTAATGTTAGGTAGCAAGCTAATTAACATTATTCAGGGACAAACGAACTTGGGTATACTCTGTGGGGCAGTTTGCATAATGGGACGTCATTAAAACGTTTACATTCAGCCTTTCAGCGGGCTCTCTTATCCAGAACTACTTGCATAGCTTTAAAATTTTTTATGCTTTAAATTTACATGCATTTATACAGCCTGATATTTACGAAAGCAATTGGGGTTGAGTACCTCGCTCAAGGGTACAACAGCAGTGTCCTCCTGTAAATCCTCCCTACGGGTTGCAGGCCCAGTTTCTTTAGCGTTATGCTGCACAGGTGCCGGGAAATTGAGCACTTTGTTAATCGTATTGCGCGTCATAAAGCGATCTATTTAGTTTCTCTTTTGTGTGTGAAACGGCCAGGAGAATATTACCGTGCTGAGCATGGCCCATTGGGCTTTAACCGGGGCAGTCCGTCATCTCTCTCTCTCTCTCACACATCAGCACCTTTATATTAGCTTTCCTGCACACAGGGGACTCATGTGTATCTGAATTATGGAACAGCTTTCCTGCCGGGGTAGATGGGGAGCAGTTGGGTAAGACGAATAGCTTCAGAATCAGAAGTAATCCCCCCACCACCCACACTTTTTTTTTTATAAGCCGTGCCCTTAATTGGCTTGGTGATTTACCACCCTGGGACACTAAAAGGTTGATGGTAAAAATGAAGACATTTAATATTTTCTCCTTGGCAAGCCCATTTTTGGAGAGGAAACGAGGCCCGTTTTTTGGCGCAGTCGTGATGTGTCGCGGCAGAGGTGACCGCTGCGGTCTGGAACCCGAGGGCAGGCCTGGCAGGTAGCCTCCTCGTAATGCTCGCGCTCTGCGCGTGGAGCCCGTGCCCATCGTTACCCGGCTTTAAGTGAGGCGCTCTGCCAGGTCTCAGCCGACAGGGGTTCGGCCTTACGAGCAGAGATCAGACTCTCTCGCTGTAGTGCACAACTAGAATGCTTTTATGTCCCCATAGCTGTATCCATAGCGGTATTCACTTTCAAGTATATGTATTATATATTTTAGAATGTACCTGTAGAATAACCAAATAAGAAAAGGTATGTTTAACTCGTTCTATTAAAGCTGGAGTACGCAACTTTAAAAAAAAAAATATATATATATCAGGGATCGGTCGTGCTTAGTTGGTAGCAATCATAGAAAGAACTGTTCTGAGATAAATCCAGCACCATGCACTGTGTTTATACCCTCAAATTCTGCATTCTAAAACCAACGATTCGGCCCAAATATTGTTTTCAAAACAAGGTGGCTTATGACATAAACCAACTGAAGAGACAGACTGGTTCGCATCGCAAATCAATCAACAGTTAGATTGACCTTGCCAGTTCACCAGCTAGAAATTTCACAGCGACCCATTACATCTGCGCTATTTTTTCACACAAAGAAAAAGAAAAGGGAATTGGATAAAGCTCGCTCGAAAATTGGAGTAAACATAGGTGCTCATTTTAGAAGGTGGCGAAATGTTCAGGAGTGGATTGGTTTAAAGACAGGCGTGGAGCTCCCATATTCTACTGGACAGGGAGGTCAAAAGTTTCAACACAAATTTACCTCGACTTTCTGCTTGCCAGCCAACTGTAATTACCTATAATGAATAGTAGCTAAGTTGCTATTATTGATAACGTTACTTTATTCGGCGGCTTGTTCTTGGAAGAGGGAAATGTTTGCTAACGTAATATGTCGTATATATGGCGTTAGCTAGAACCGGCTACTCGGCTATAAGTTACCATGCATACCAGCTGTCGCCAGATAATGCCTGGTTCAGACTAACGCTACATGAACTCTGCAACAACAGAAAAGATTCTGTTGTTTTACCTGGACTTTTAGCTGACATTTTTACTGTAACATTAGCTATACCAGTCTACTCCTGCAATCGTATCTAGAACCTGCACGTTCACAACGAGGTCTGTAGAAGCAGTGGGGTGAGGGGTGTCTCTTTCTCTGGGGGCAGGGCCAAGGGATGTTGTGACTGAAATGTTTTGACAACAAATGCGAACGTTGGGAAAAAGTTGCATATACGTACTCCAGCTTTAATGTTATCACCTGAAAACTGAAAACGTAAATGTTTGTTGAAAATCTTTAACACCTCTTCTTCATTCACATCATGTGATAGGTCGGCTTCATCAAGCCACACCCAATCCTCACACAGATCCAGACAGAGGCAATTGACACCAAGCTGACCTTTGAATCCCACGTGATGCCCATGTTGTGCCCGCCCGTGCCCTGGACCTCCCCGCGGTTCGGCGCCTACCTCCTGACGGGCACCAAGCTGATGCGATCGGCCAACGGCGCCGCCCAGCACCAGCTCCTGCTGGAGAAGTGCGGGGAGCGTCACCTCCACGCCGTCGTGGACTCCCTCAACCAACTGGGCAACTGCGCCTGGTCGATCAACCAAGCCCTGCTGGACCTCATCATCTCCATCTTCAACGAGAAGGGCTGCGAGAAGCTGGACATCCCCCCGCCGCTTTCCGAGGCCCCCGAGGTGCCCCGGGTCAACCTTTACGACCCGACCTACTCAGCCGCCGAGAGCGCGCTCCTGAAACGGGAGGTGGTCAAGGCCAAAAAGAAGGTGGCCGAGATGCACAGCCTGCGCATGGACGCCCTGTACAAGCTGTCCATCGCCAACCAGGTGCGCGACCAGGTCTTCTGGTTCCCCCACAACATGGACTTCCGGGGCCGCACCTACCCCTGCCCGCCCTACTTCAACCACCTGGGCAGCGACGTGACGCGGGCCGTCCTGCTGTTCGCCGAGGGCAAGGCCCTGGGCCCCAAGGGCCTGGACTGGCTGAAGATCCACCTGGTCAACATGACGGGCCTGAAGAAGCACAGCTCGCTGGCGGGCCGGCTGGAGTACGCCGACAGCATCATGGATGACATCCTGGACTCGGCCGACCGGCCACTGACCGTGAGGCCCTCTCCTCTCTCTCTCTCTCTCTCTCTCTCTCTCTCTCTCTCTCTCTCTCTCCTTACCGTCTGGCGAGGTTAGAAAGCACATAATTAGCAAGCCCTCTCTCCTCCACACTGTCTCGATAACATGCAGATGAAAAAGTTGTACTTTTTGCTCATGTGGCACTCTTTTTTAGGAAGGCTAAAAATACCGGCGCCAAATTGTCCGGCATCTATTTCCAGCCCTGGCTGATCGCAGCTGTCAGTGTTTGTTCTGCGCTGTTTATTTTTAATAGCTGTTAATTTTCTACTTGCCTCCTCAGCGGAGTCTGTTTCCACTTCTAGCTTGTCAGGACTTTTTACACGTTTCCCAGGCTCGCGGTTCGCTAATGAGCCGCGGCCCATTTTGGCACAGGACCGCGGTCGTAGAGAAAGCACAGCGGAGGCCTGGCCGGGCCGTCTGACGTTTGTGCGTGTGTGTGTGTGTGTGTGTGCGTGTGTGCGTGTGTGCGTGTGTGCGTGCGTGTGTGCGTGTGTGTGTGTGTGTGTGTGTGTGTGTGTGTGTGTGTGTGTGTGCGTGCGTGTGTGCGTGTGTGCGTGTGCGCATGTGCGTGTGTGCGCGTGCGTGTGCCCCTGTTTCCGCCGCAGGGGAGGAAGTGGTGGATGGGCGCAGATGAGCCCTGGCAAACCCTGGCGTGCTGCATGGAAATCGCCAAGGCCTCGCGATCGCCTGACCACACACAGTTCATCTCTCGCTTCCCCGTGCATCAGGTACAGTAACTGCGACTCCTTTCAGACGTGTCACAAGCGATTTGCACAACCGTTATTTTTATCAGCCCGAGATCTGGGGGAATTCAGGAGCAGTCCCACTTGGCGCTAATTGGCGCGCTTATTTCAGCTGAGCCCATTGGATGCTGTGCCTTGCTGTGATTGCCAGTAAATGCTGTTTTAAGAGATCAGCTGGGCCCGGCTGAGGGTTTGACCTCCGGAGCAGGTCTTCTGCCCAGTTTAACGGCACAGGGACTCAAGCCCGTTTCTGGTTTAACGGCACAGGGACTCGAGCCCGTCTCTGGTTTAACGGCACAGGGACTCGAGCCCGTCTCTGGTTTAACGGCACAGGGACTCCAGCCTGTCTCTGGTTTAACGGCACAGGGACTCGAGCTCGTCTCTGGTTTAACGGCACAGGGACTCGAGCTCGTCTCTGGTTTAACGGCACATGGACTCGAGCCCGTCTCTGGTTTAACGGCACATGGACTCGAGCCCTTCTCTGGTTTGTCAGCACAGGGACTCGAGCTTGTCTCTGGTTTGTCAGCACAGGGACACGAGCTCGTCTCTGGTTTGTCAGCACAGGGACTCGAGCTTGTCTCTGGTTTGTCAGCACAGGGACTCGAGCTTGTCTCTGGTTTGTCAGCACAGGGACTCGAGCTTGTCTCTGGTTTGTCAGCACAGGGACTCGAGCTTGTCTCTGGTTTGTCAGCACAGGGACACGAGCTCGTCTCTGGTTTTTTTGTGCTCTGTCGTCAGCATCTCTCCCAGCTTTTCTCTTCACTCTAATTAAAAGTGCTTCATTCTCATAAGCCCTGTTTTTAATGGCGTGTGTCCAGATGTTGTTTTGCGTCAGGCGGATAACTGGAGCGGCACGTTTACATGCTCCAGAGCACTGGCAAAGTGATATTTGATATCTTCATCAAAAGAACTGTCTGTTTGTTTCTTTATTAATCCTCTCTCTTCCTCTCTCTCTCTCTTTCTCTCTGCCTTCCCTCCCTCGCTCTCTCCTCCTCTTTTCTTCCCTCTCTCTCGCTCCCACTTTTCCTTTCCCCCCTCGCTACCTCTTGTGCCCCACCCCCCTCTTTCATTCTGCCCCCCGCCTGTCCTACCCTCCCTTCCTCTCTCCCTCGCTCTTGCTCTCTTTCTTTCCCTCCCTCAGGATGGCTCCTGTAACGGCCTTCAGCACTACGCGGCTTTGGGCCGCGACGTGATCGGCGCCACCTCCGTCAACCTCATGCCCTGCGACGTGCCCCAGGACGTCTATAGCGGCGTGGCACAGCAGGTCAGTGCACCAGCACTAGGGGGCGCTGGTCGGCAGCGGCGTTATTAATTGAGATGCCCGTCGACGGCCACCGGCCCGCTACCCTCTACTGTCGGGCTGGCTGGTACAGCAGGGAGCAGTGAGGCTCCAAACACTGACTCATGAGGCCTGCCAGATCCATCAGCCATTAAGTGAAGTTATTCTGAGGTTAATGGTGGAGTGATTGACTTTAGTGGCCAGAAAGTCACACGGTGGGGTATCGCTGGACTGCATTGAGAAGTGCTCCATAAGCTCCCTGGCTGTCAGAATAGTGCTGTGTCAGTGTTCAGGGCTCTGGCTTAATCTCTCCATATTTCCAGCACCACTGGGTATCCCTGATTTAGAGAGATGAAATCAGCTTAGATCTACGGGATGGTAAGCAAGCCGGGAGGCTGTCGCGCTGTCCGTAAATGCTGCCGTCTGCGCCTCCTCCGAACGGTGAACAGTTCGGACCTTCGGACCTGGTTACTTAAATCTGAACTGGTGCTGACCTTCAGTAGACCAATGACTGTGTGGCTCTCTAGGAATGTGGTCACAGACCCCTGATGCGGGGTCACCCAACCCTGCTAAGCTTCTGCGGGGTTTGGAATTAACACCAGCCACCAGCCAAATGCTGGTAACATTTTGATTGTGGCTGGTAAGATTTGTAGTCTAGCAGCCGCTTTGGCAGGTAGCGTTAACCAACCAGGCTGTGTTATGTTGTAAAAGTTAATGTGGCTGGTAAAATGTTGAAAATGGCTGGTGATTTTTATAATCCAGAAGCCACTCTGGCCAGTGGGTGAAAAAGTAAATTTCATGTCCTGCTTCTGGCCGTGTAACTTGGGAGTGAGCGCTGGTGTCTGTCTGTCCTTCCGCTGGGCAGGTGGAGGAGTTCCGCGCCCGCGACGCCAGGAAGGGCCTGAGGATCGCACAGGTCCTGGAGGGGCACATCAAACGCAAGGTGGTGAAGCAGACGGTGATGACCGTGGTGTACGGGGGTGACGCGCTACGGCGGCCGGCTGCAGATCGAGAAGCGGCTGAAGGAGATCGACGATTTCCCCCTGGTGAGGCCAATCGGACGCGGGGCCTTGTCCGCGCGGTGACCCATCTACACCCGCTCTGCTTGCCTGTGGTTTTTGGTGGTTTCCAGCAAATTTAGGCCTTGGCAACAAGGTGTGTGGACTCATCGGCCAATCAGGGACTTGTGTTAAGCAATTAAGTCATGAAACAGGCCAAAACCCAGCAGACACTGTGGCCCTCTGGGATATAAACGTATTTAATTCAAATGTCCAGACTGCCCTTTTGTTCCCTGATATGTGTGTTTCCTTGGATACCTTGTAAAATTCTGTGAGTCAATCTTCCAAGGTTCTTTTAGTGCTCTTGTATTGGGGATAAAATTAATGATTTACAGTTATTATTAGAATAATAAGCACCCAATCGTTTGTATAATAACTACAGAACTTAAAGTAATAACCTGCAGGAGTGGGCCTTAATTGGGCCAATTATCGAGCGATTGCCACAAGCTCCGGGCACCCAGTCATTGGCCAGTGAGAGAACCATGTCCTCATTCAGTACGATCAGTATGCCTACCATGCAGAACCTTTCGCGGTTCAGGCTTTAACCTGTTCGTTTCACACGGACCTCAAGGTGAGTGGCGCTCAAGAACCCGCTATTCATTTCCTGCTCAAATAGCCGTCAGTCTCCAACAAGAGGAAAGGGTTAAATCGATCCAATTAAGGCTAATAATTAGTTCAACTAGGAATCTGTGAAGGATGTAATGGGAAAAATCATCAGTACCCTGTAGTGGCAGAAAGAATACTGTACTGTAGGCTGGGGGGGGTGCAGCTCAACAGACTCATCATGGGAATATTGATGGCTGCAGCGTTCATGCGGGCTATTATGGCAAGGCGATGAGGTTGGATGGTAATTCTTATAATAAGTTTAATAATAGCGCTGTTCCGTTTGTGATAATGCTGAGATGTTTCATGAGAAGGAAGTGTGTGTGCTTGTTGTCCTAATGGGATTTCAAAGGCTGGTTTTTCTTTGTCTGTCAGTAAACAGAGGCTATCGTGGGTTTAAAAGCTTGAGTGTTTATCTTAGCGTGTGCACTTACTTACAGCGTAGAATCCACTTTATCTCTCTCTCTTGTTGCTTTTAGTTTTTCTTTAAGTCTCCTGATTATTGTATAGTGTGTGTGTGTGTGTGTGTGTGTGTGTGTGTGTGTGTGTGTGTGTGTGTGTGTGTGTGTGTGTGTGTGTGTGTGTGTGTGTGTGTGTGTCTGTCTGTGTGTGTGTGTGTGTCTGTGTGTGTGTGTCTGTGTGTGTGCGTGTGCGTGTGTGTGTGCATACAGTGCCCTCCACAATTATTGGCACCCCTGGTAAAGATGAGTAAAAAGGGTTATAAAAACTTCACCTTTTGGTGAATTAGCTTAATCTCACACTGAAAAAATGAGGAAAAATCCAACCTTTAATTGAAGTAAATTTATTCTGAGAAAAAAAAATCAAGAAATCATCTCAGTCCCCTGACCTAAAGCCCATTGAAAACCTGTGGGCTGAGCTGAAGAGGAGAGTGCACAAGAGAGAACCTAGGACTTTGGATGATCTGGAGAGATTCTGTAAAGAGGAATGGTCTCCGATTTCTTGCTCTGTATTCTCCAACCTTATTAGATGTTACGGGAGAAGGCTCTGTTTTATTGGCAAAGGGAGGTTGTACAAAGTATTAAATGAAGGGGTGCCAATAATTGTGGCACACATGGTTTTGTTAAAAATAATTATTTCTTGATGAGGGATTTTTTTTTCTCAGAATAAATTTACTTCAGTTAAAGGTTGGATGTATTCTGCAGTGTGAGATTAAGCTTTCATCTTTACCAGGGGTGCCAATAATTGTGGAGGGCACTGTATACAAACACTATAATGTACACAGGCCCCACACATACTCAAATACTAACAGCAGGAAGTGGTAAACAGTGAGGTCTCAGATGGATTTTGGTGCTTTGGTACAGATCCCAGAAGGCTGACTAATAAAAATATCAACATCATTAATGTGGAATATTTCTGTAATCTGCATGTAAACGTTAAGGATGAGTTGGTGTAATTGAATTCTTTCTCTTGCGTCTCGCCCACGCTTTAGCGTGAGCTGATATCACTGACATTGGGTCCGTTCAGATTTTCTGTGCCGTTTAATTGACCAGCTTTCGGTCACGGGGAGAGTGCAGGGAGAGAGCTTGGCCTGTGTTCACTGTGTACCTTCTGCCTTCCCAGGAGCACGTGTGGGACGCCTCTCACTACCTGGTCCATCAGGTGTTCAACAGCTTGAAAGAGATGTTCACCGGCACCAGGGAGATCCAGGTACGTGCCTGAGCGTTAGCGGCAGCGTCAACACACACGTACGTTACTGGCTCGTCATTCCAGGCTAGCGAGGCAGTGAAGAGGAAACTGAAGTTTATCGTTCCTACATGGATCCGTCACGAAGCTTCACCCCAGTGTGTTTTAGCGAGCGTATTAAAAGCCTGCACCTGGCACCGGGTCGTGACGGAAATCATGGCGGAGACGAAAGGAAGGATGTTGCTAATGCTGCTAGCGTAATAACCGCCCGCCGCTTCTGCGGCTACCCCCACAATCTCCCCAAGGGGCCCTGCTCAGACAGCCTGAACTAATGTGAAAAATCCCCCCCTTCCGTCCGCAAGATAAGTTAACTTCTAAGTGGGTCAATCCACGCTGAGTCGCGCAGCGGTGTGTGGGGAGGAGAGAAGCGGCGGGGAAGGCGGATGATCGATCTCCTCTACCCCCACTCGCCCCCCCTCTCCCGAACCCGGGAGGAGGGACAGCGGGACAGCCTGATGAATGGGCCAGGTTTTGGCCTGGCTGGTCTCAGGATTCGCAGAATTTGTCTTACACTAAGGGACCTATGGGACTCTAATGGAGCTCCCTTTCCGGGTGAATCTCCGTCTGTTACGGTCTAGATGTACAGACCAGCTGGGGAGTCCCTCAGATCCTCATCCAGATCTGGACGCTTAATCTCAGCAACGACCACGCACCTGTCCGTACGGCGCTTTTACGCGGGCTCCCCACCTGCTAAAGCCGCGGATCGGTTTAAACGTTCCGCCGTCGCCGGTTCGGCTAATTACAGGTTCCAGCAGGTTTTCGGCGGAGTGAATGAACAGTTTCCGGCAGCGGGCGATTCGCAATTTTAAATAATTCCTCGTCGCAGGAGGAACCGACTCAAGTCACGTGCAGCTGTTCCGTTGTGGCGGTAATCAGGCCATATTGAACGCCATGATTTGGGCCCGGATGGTTCGAAAACCATGCAGCGGCAGAAGCGCCCACTCAGTTTCCTCCAAACGCTGTGTTCCAACCTCCAAGTGTGCGACTTAAGTCTCTCCCTCCCTCCCTCACGCTCTCTGTTTGTCTGTTCTTCCTTCAATGGTTTTTATTTTATGTTTTATTCATTTTTGCGTATTGCTTTTTCTTTTACGTGTGTGTGTGTGTGTGTGTGTGTGTGTGTGTGTGTGTGTGTGTGTGTGTGTGTGTGTGTGTGTGTGTGTGTGTGTGTGTGTGTGTGTATTCGTGTGTGTCTGTAGGTACTGGGTAGTATCTTCTTCCGTGGTTGGACTGTAGCGTGTGGACGTGCTGGTCTCGTTTTGTCTGTGCAATACAGGAGACGCAAATGTGAATACATTTTTAAAAAATAAATAAAAGGCTCTCTCTCTCACAGGACTGGCTTACAGAGAGTGCGAAGATGATAGCCAAATCCGGCAACACGGTGGAGTGGGTGACCCCCCTGGGTTTGCCCATTATTCAGCCGTACCACCGAACCAAGAACCAAGTGGTGAGTGTTAGGCCCCCCAATGAACTGGTGTAGAATATCCTGGTTTTAGCATTCCAAAGACCAATGTGTTCTATATCATTTGTATAGCAGTATGTTCATGCTTTTTACACATCATCATCATCATCATCATCATTACCAAGGGAACGACTGTGCTGTGTCTCATTCAGGTCACTTTAGCGGCTTGTTCAAAAGCAGTGAGAATTCCGGTCATGTTTTTTCCACGGAAACATTCAAATCCCAAACAGAGAGGCGCGGTCACTAATTCCACATCAGATCGTCCGATGGGCAGCGTCTCTCTCTCTCTCTCCCTCCCGGGTCCGCTGCGGTGTCGCTAGTGGGTGCCGCGAGAGGGGGTCAAATGCTCACTGTTTGGCAATTCCAGACCCCCTCTCCCCTTCTCCGCTTCTCCGATATAATTAGGAGCAGTGTGGCGCTTTGGAAAGGTCGCGTGCAGGTTCCCTCTCCCCAACTCAAAGTTTCTGACATCGTCGTGCTAGGCGGCCTTCGCTCGGTTTCCGTGACTTTTTTCAGGGGCACAAAGCAATTGAAGTGTGTTTTTCCAAAACTCACGTTTTTAATACTTAAGTCCCTAAGAATAAAGATGCAAATATCTTACCGTTTATCAGAAAAGTGCGTAGTTTGATTTTGACCATAAGTGGACTGACTGAGTTTTGACAATCTTCAAATTGGCACTGTGAGAAAGGTAACATCTCTTTAGTTTACACCCATGTGATCTGCGTGTGTTAAGGAGTTTTGTAGGCGAGAGAGCACAAGGTTTCATGTGTTAAATGTGCACGTGCTGCAGTTTGAATGGAGCGACTGTGCAGGGACTCGCTTTTATGTACAGCACATGTGATGGAAATAAGGCAGTGTGAGGGCAGTCGGTCACTCAGGCTGTGGTGACTGTACATCTTGCAGGGTGGGGCTGAACTCGCAGTATGGGCGGGTTCGGGGTTGGGGAGTGGCGCGTGGGAGGAGGTAGACTGACACCTCACTCGGTGTGTCACTGCAGGGCACCACTCTCTCTCACTCTGTCCCTCTCTCGTGCCTCTCTGTTTTTCTCTCTCCCCCCTCTCTTATTCTCTCATTCTCGCTCTGCTTCTCTCTCTCTTCCTCGCTCTCCCCCTCAGTTATTCTCTCTCTCTCTGTTCCTGTCTCCTTCTGCCTCTGTTCCTCTCTCTTCCCTCTCTCCCTCTCTCTCTCTCTCTCTTTTGGCTCTGTCTGTCCCTCTCTCTATCCTATCTTTCTCCCTGTGTGATTGTTTTGTGTTTTCACTCTAAATTTTAAACATACTGCATTTGTCACGGTTTAATAGCTTAATGGTTGGCATTGGATATTTAAGATTAAAATTGACTACAGTGTCTAAATAAAGGTTATGTAAAAAGTACACCTGCACCCCCTCCTCATCCCTCTCTCTCTCTATCCCCCTCTCCACATTAGCGGCGTTCAGTTTTCTTCTTCACAGGCCTGTTGTCCCATGGCCATCGGCAGCCACTGGAAATGATGTGTAATAGTCCTCCAAACGGCTAAGGCTCTGCTCAGCAGTACTATACACATGTTCAGGGTAGGGCTGCTCAGCAGTACTTTACACATGTTCAGGGTAGGGCTGCTCAGCAATACTTTACACATGTTCAGGGTAGGGCTGCTCAGCAGTACTTTACACATGTTCAGGGTAGGGCTGCTCAGCAGTACTTTACACATGTTCAGGGTAGGGCTGCTCAGCAATACTTTACACATGTTCAGGGTGGGGAGATGCTCAGCAATACTTTACACATGTTCAGGGTGGGGAGATGCTCAGCAGTACTTTACACATGTTCAGGGTAGGGCTGCTCAGCAATACTTTACACATGTTCAGGGTGGGGAGATGCTCAGCAGTACTTTACACATGTTCAGGGTAGGGCTGCTCAGCAATACTTTACACATGTTCAGGGTGGGGAGATGCCCAGCAGTACTTTACTCATGTTCAGGGCTGGGCCGGTCAGCAGTACTTTACACATGTTCAGGGTGGGGAGATGCCCAGCAGTACTTTACTCATGTTCAGGGTAGGGATGCTCAGCAGTACTTTACACATGTTCAGGGTGGGGAGATGCTCTGCAGTACTTTACACATGTTCAGGGTAGGGCTGCTCAGCAGTACTTTACACATGTTCAGGGTGGGGAGATGCTCAGCAGTACTTTACACATGTTCAGGGTGGGGAGATGCCCAGCAGTACTTTACTCATGTTCAGGGCTGGGCCGGTCAGCAGTACTTTACACATGTTCAAGGTGGGGAGATGCAGTGGTCTTCCTCGAGGGCCAAGGAGAAACCGATTAAAAATACTTTAACGTGAATGAAAGATAATATTGTACTGCAACCACAATGGTGATTAAGTTGTATGCCGGGGCTGTTCAGCTGGCAGCCACATTAACGTACTCTTGTTCATTTGATCAATGATGCGCCTCAGTGATGCGCTTCATTGATCCACCTCAATATATCCAAGTTTGCATCTGCATACGGTCAGCATTACAGAGTAATAAGTAATCAACCATGCGCAGACAGTGTATTATACATAATACGTGGAAAATGTTTTGCCCATATTTACCATTTTTAAAAAGAATCTGACTCCCATGATGATGTAATTGTAGAACCTTGTTCTGTTCTGGCTCTATTTGCTGACTTTCATGGAGGATTCTTGTTAACGCAGCATATCCTGGAAGGATTAACACACAAGTCGATGCATCATGGCTGCGTTCGGGATGGCTCCCTATACTCTTTATAGTGCACTATTTAGGGCACACAGAGCGTCACTGTGTACAGCGTTGCGGCCGGCCGCTGTGGGTGAGGCTGGGTAAAGGACACGCCCAGTGGTCAGCGTGACCTCGTAAAGAGGCGACGCGCGGCGAAGCGTTCGTCTCCGTGGTGAATTTCATGGAGCCGTTCTGTCCGGAGCGTTTCATTCTCATTTTGCGCCCTGTGATATCGCCTCGTTACTTTTTATCGGGCTGTTACGGAATCACTGATGAGGGCCTCGCCGTGGATCAGAGAGAGCGCGCCGTCTCCTCATGAATTCTTCATCGCTTAATCGCCTTCAATCACGGAGAACCACGCCCCGTCACCCACGTCTCGGGCGCTCCCTCTCGCCGAGCTCAGAAGAAGCGACAGAGAAAGGACAGTTTCCAAAAACAGAGTGAGGGCGACCGAGAAGGAGAGAGAATCCGGGGGATGTTTCCCTCCACGCGGTGGAAATACGCGCGGGCAAGAAGTGCGTCCGTGTAATTGGACAGAGACCTGCCAATGTCTCAACAGTGCGTCAGTACGCCGCTTGATCTCAGTGGCGGGGGAGGGTTGTTGGCGGGGGACGGGTGGCGGGCAGCGAAATATTAGCCCCCGTGGTCGATACCAGCCGCAGTCAGTGCGCTAGCTTCAGCACGGGACATATTAAACGGCGGGTTTACATGCCATAAATTGCACATCTTTATCAACTGCCAGCAAGCCGTGGGGGTCACGGACAGGGGGCTGATATTGTAAAAACACCCATCTATTTTCAGCGCTCTGCAGTGGATTCTATTCTGGGCCTGCGCTCTGTAGCTCTTTCACTGGGGTGGGGGGGGGCTCATAGTCCCTCTGGAAAGGCCATATCGGCCAAATGAATGCTGGAGCGGTCAGGCCTGCTTTCACCACCATTTAAAAAAATAAGAAAATAAAAGCCAGGAAGGCCACCTCTGTGCCTCAGGTCCTTGTCTCTGTAATCTTGTGCTCCAGGGGAGTAATGCTCTTTGCTTTATTATCGTTTATGCCGTTATCCGTTCACACATCTCCAGTCCCAGAGTAAGGTATGTCTTTGAAATTCTTTTGTCCGTCCCTTGGGATCAGTCAATAATAATTGATTCCCGCTCTACGTGTGGAATATTCCCTTTTTGAAATACTTCCACGTGAAAAGGGACAAAAGTCTACCATTTCATTGTCACGGTTGCATCATTTGCATATCAGGGTCCTGAACGGCTTCCCTTTCATTTAAAATGGAGGGTCGTCATCCTCGGGCTCCGTTGTCGGACGGTGAAACGCTTCAGAAGCCAGATCACCGCAGTAATGTGTGACATTGTAACAATATTGTCTGTGTCAGTGTTTTTCCACAGCCTGTCGCTGTTAACCGTAATGGGCTCAGACAGGCCCGGTGTGTGGGTGGAGCTTATTGACCGTGGGTCAGGCTGTATGCTGCGGGACGGAGCACACACCTGATAGTGTGCCGAGCTGTGGCCTGCGGGGCTGTTGTACGGGTCGTTCGTGGAAGTCGGGCGTTGACACCCCGACGGCGGCTTCTCCAGCGGTCATGTGGGCGTCTTGAGAGTCGGCGCTAATGAGCAAGCTACACTGGGCTATCAGCAGCCAGAGCATTTGCTTCGCTCTGTTAGCACAGGATCTGATGCTAGTGATCAGTTTAGGGTAGGAGACATTTGCAAGTGCTGAGAAACACTGAGGCAGGGTTTAATTAAAAAGGGCTATTAAATAAGTTGTTACTTTAAAAAAAAAAAAAAAATTTTATACATCAAATGTACATTTCTCTTGCTTTAGCATCAAATCATATTCATTAATAAACCCTTATGGAAACTAAAGTTACTGAAACATATTGTTAACGTGGCATATTTTGAAAATATGTTAATGTTCCAAAGCAGTGTAGTTTTTTTAGGTATATTTAAATATATGAAAGCAGCAGTAATTTGTGCATTTGCCCATATATTGGGAAGTGTTGCAATATTTAGATAATATGTTTGATTTCAATGTATTATATTTCTGTGGGTGGACTTCCTAATAATGTCCCATGAGACTTAGGGGGACGGCCTTGGGGCGGGACCATCACAGGAGGGTGTCCTTACTCTGACTTTTCACCCACGTGGCACGCAGCTGTCCCAAACCCGCTAATCATTGCATCTCATTGCCGTAGGCTAC
The DNA here is from genome assembly GCA_029718625.1 of Synaphobranchus kaupii. Lineage (NCBI taxonomy): Eukaryota > Metazoa > Chordata > Actinopteri > Anguilliformes > Synaphobranchidae > Synaphobranchus > Synaphobranchus kaupii. The sequence goes on from CM056377.1 coordinate 29,884,268, forward strand.
CCAGAGTTAACCCCCCCGTGGGCCTCATCAAATCCTCCACCCACACTCTGAAGGAAAGCAGAGAAGAAGAAGAGCCGACTGCTGCCAGATATCAGCATTGCCTTTAAGCCTGTTGTGTCTCCGGGGAGCGGAGACACACGGGGCGCTGCTGTCACTGGGGTTCGATTTACCTTAGCGCAACTTACAAACAGGTCACCGCCAAATAATGCCAGAGCCTTAAGCCCTTTGGTTCCGTCCTGGGGTTCACGTCCGCCTTTGTACGGGGAATTAATGATCCGGGTGTTGGGGAAAGAAGATACTCACGTACGGAACCAATAAGCAAAAAAACGACAAGCCAGAAATGAGCATCCCTTAATCAGACTGGCCTATTGCTGTTGATAGAGAGAGGAAATTACACAAGAGACCCCGGACTGCCAGCATACATCAATGAGCCCGGCTAATGTGATTGTAGGCTGCTAATCAGATTACGGGCCGTTTCGAGCCGGCCCGCTTTTTTTAATTTGTATTTTTATTCCCCCCGTCCGTCATGGATCAAATGAAAGCCGAGTGGTTGGCACTGGTGGGGGGTGGAAGGTGGGGGGAGGGGGGGGTTGAGCTGAGGATTTGAGGATTTTGGAAACAGGTGAGCGCTATTGTTTTCCGCACGTGGTGTGGGGATTCGTGGCTCACCAGGGCAGATCACAGCTTGCGCCGCGCCCTTTTCACGAGGTGAAATTAAATTTCCCTGAACAGCCCCCTCCTCTGTCCTTATCCTCGTCCCACTGTGTCAGGAGGCGCCTGAAGGGTGGGGTGTCACTCTGTCCCACAGTCCCGCCAGGTCTTTCATGAGCAGCAGATCCATTAGAAAGCCTTGTGGCTAAATGCCTCTCAAAGGCCTCTTTACACCTACCGGCCGTGGTGCAGTTCTTCCTTCTTCACGCTGAGGAGCCAAAGATTACTGCAAAAAAAATCCAGCGGCCTACAAAATGGGCATCGCCGTAGAAAAAGCCTCCGGCCGAGATGCACTTCCCACAGCGGTGATAAATCCTGAGGTGGCAGATCTTGGTTGCTCTTGCAGAATACTGTGGCATTATTGGGCTGAATTAATAAATGCAGCTCGAGTTTCAAGGACACTTTGGTGGTTGTGGCGGGGGGGTGGGGGGAGGTGGGGGTGCAGGAAGAGAAAGGTCATGTGTAGTATTGTGCATCTCTCCTGGAGAAATGAATAATAAGGCAGTCTAATCTGTTGGCTCAGGATGTGCTCGTTGATGACAGCAATCAATAACTGCAGTGGTAGCACTGCTGTGCACAGCGATTGGCCACTTTAGTACAAGTTATAATATAGGGGGCGGGCATTAGGTCATATGCACAGATGTAGTGTGGATGAAATGCGGGTAGATAACGTGGTATAATGTTGCCACGGTATAAACAAACAGTAAATGAATTTTTTTTTTGTCGTTTTTTGTGATTTGACTCCGTGTATTTCAGAGTATCCGGCTCGTTTAATATACTGTTGTGCATGAGGCAGGTAGGATTCAGTATTACCTCTTGTAATTAAGGCATAAGTGTTGCCTGTTTAGGAAATTCACATAAGGATTACATTTTATGCTATGTCATTTGAGCCAGACAAAAAGATAATGTCCATGGTCGAGAAGTAACAGAATCTGGATTTGTGGATTTTGCCAAGTGTCAAAGGCTCGGATAGCTGACCACTTTTAACAGGAAAGTATGGTTGTTTTGTGTTTTATCTAATGCATATGTTCCTATGTCCTGAGTGCTTATAATGGAAGAGAAGTAATAACAAATTTTCCTAAACGGTTCTAAATATTTTTTGTTGTAAGAAGTGCAACAACTGGTGTTCAAAGTGGAATCCTGAAAAAGGAGACACTCAACCGCTTGTCAAAATTACAATTAAAGTTGTTCACTGGCAGCTTACTGCCCATAACTTTGGTTTTATGACTTAACTGTGATTTCGTAGTTGCAAGGTAGGACCGCGTCTCTCAGCTTCTCGGCGCTCTACCCAGCATGCCCCATGGACGCGCTTGGAGCGCGTATCAGACAGCGAGGGCGATTTACTGCGCGTCGCTCCTATTTTTAAACGGATTGTGTGTCTTTGTAATAAATCACTCTGGCCTTCGCTGTGCCTTGAAGCATTCGACAGGAAGTTGTCGGTTTCCGGGGTGGCGTACGGGGCGCGTGTGCCACGGCTGAAGCATCCGCGAGGATGAAATTCCAGTCAGGCCTAGCGCTCCGCTTTCAGCCTCCACTCGTAAATATCGCTATATCAGCCTGATTAGCGGCTCCCGCTCCGAGCGGTCCTCCCTACTACCACGCTCGCTTCAGACCAAACACAGAGGCAATATCTCAGGGCCTTTATGCCCTATCTGGGCTTTTGGGTAATTCCCGCCTACCTCGTAAACTTTAATCGATAGACGCTAAGCAGCTGCTCCTTCCTAATTAAAATTGATGTGCAGCGGGGCAGCGAGCGCCAGTGTTCAACGGCGCAAGAGTGAGCTTGTAAAAGTCCCTCTGAGTTTCCTCTTATTTAAGTATTAGCATTAATAAGCCTCACTGCTGCTATCGTCCTGCGCCGCTCCTTCGCCTCATTGCATTTTTAAGCCGCTCTGATGCCAAGGTCATAAAATGGTCTCCCTCGGTAGCGATTAAAAACAGCCTTGCGAGACCCGCGGTCTCGCTGCCTCGTGTTGTTTTGGAGCGTCGCCCCAGAATTTGTGGCGTTCCTTCCGTTGGCATAGGGGGAGGCTGAGTCCCTGCGCGGGAATTTCCCCATTTGGTGATATTAGCGGGCCTACTGTGATGGGCTGGACATGCAACGTGTTCTGTGATGTGACAAGTAAAGTGGGGGCCCTGCGGCACAAGGCAAACGTAATCTCACTCATTCAAGACTGAATGTTTTTATACCTCTCAATCACTGAGCTTCATAATACTAACCACAAATAAATAGTTCTCACTAAGCCCCCTGGTGGAATGGATTTTTTTTTCAGTGTAAGGTTTGCCCTTTTAACCTTCATCTGTTTTATAAGCAGCCAGGGAGTCATTGCACATATTTAAGTATTATAAAGTAGTCTTTATGAGATCTAGGTTATCTATGTTATATGGCCAGTGAGAAAATCCCCTTGTTGCGGTGGGGAAGGTGGAAGGTCAAGAACAAAGCCATCAGTGTCCTAAAGGGACTCTCCTGCACTATATCTGCTTAAGACTCGCATGCTATTAAGTTTTGCCACCCTGGCAGAAGGTCCTATTTTCTGAAAGGCCCGGGGCTGCATTGTGTGCTGCCCTTATCACTCTCCCCGGAGAGCTGGGCGAGAAAGGGTAAAAAAAATTTAAATTAAAATAAAAAATGAATGAATAAGTCTCCTTTTTCTTCTTGGAAATGCTTTCTCAAGGAAGGAAGAGGCAGGGGAGGATGTTAGAAGAGTCTCATTAGTGACTGAACTGTACAGTGTGCGCTGTGGGACCCAGAATCCTTTCTTATTAACGTTGAGAAATACAATGAGGACTCTTCTCTCTGTCTCTCTCTCTCCCTCTCTCCCGCTCTCTCCTGTCTTTCTTTCCCCGTCTCTCTCTACCTTTCCCTCTCCCTCCCAGCCAACGTTCCCCTTGTCTCATTGTGGAATACGTTGTCCTCCTAATAATGGGAGCTAATACATTCGTAAATCACGGAGATTGATGACCACATGCTGCTAAAGTTCATTCCGTATTCCACCCCCCCCCCCTCCCCCCCCCCCAACGAGCACACACCATCCTCCAAACCCCCTCTTTTTTCCTCACTCACACACTCCCATTCTCTTTTCCCTCCTTATCGTCTCTCTCTCTCTCTCTCTCTCTCTCTCTCACTTCCCTCCCAAGTGCGTGTGTGTGTCACCATGAGCCTGGAGCTCTGCTGGGGGACTCTACTGGACTGGCTCTGAGGGGCTAATCTGTTCAGTAATGGGGAGAGATCTTTCCCTCCCGTGACGATTGCAGTTCAGTCTTTCTGTGCCAGTGGCACTTTTAACAAGGATAGTGAAAGCCACAAATCTTTTTAAGATTTGTGTGTTTTTTGTTTGGTTGGGTTTGTATGTGGTGCTTCGACACTAGATAAATAAAGGGAATTGTTAAAATTTAAAAAAATTCTCTCTCTAACTTTTTTTTTCTCTCTCTCTAACTTTCTTTTTCTCTCTCACTCTCTCACTGATCGGTATCTTTCTGCCCCCTTTTTCTTCTAAGGTCATTAGAACCATGTAACACCTTGCTTGTCAAGACAGCTCACAAATGGCTCATGACAATAAAAATGAGAGGGTTTTATTATGATTAGTAAATATGACTGTCTACTAATCGCAGGAGAGGATCAATACAGAGCACTTGCAGGTCAATCTGGGGTGATAAGTTAGTCCCTTATCAGCCTGTCCCAAATGTGTGAGAAAGCAGACGTGAGAGTCCTGAACTTCTGCCTTTTCCTTTTGACTGGTGTATTACCGCTCATAGAAAGCCATGGAAACTCAACGCAATTTCATTTACTAATTAGTTATGGAAAAAAGTCACCCCTGGCTGTTTCACCAGGCCTACATGCACAGTAGCATAATTGCAAATCCTTGGACAGGAGAGAGAGATCTTTCCATTATCAGCTGAAAGATAAAATTAAATAAAATGAAGGCAGACGCAGACAGACTGTATTCCCTTTAGAGTGGCGGAATAAAAAGCTGATGATTTTTTTTTCCTGCCAGAGAAATTTGGTTCCTTTCCTCTTTCATTCCAAATAGGATTTGTAATTATGAGACTGGAGCAGACTCTCACCCCTGCTCGGAAAGCGCAGCGAGGCAGAGTGTTTGCTTTAACACACCCGTCTATCCCTTTCCAGGCTTCACATTTAGAGCTCTGTCCCTCTACCGCTCTGCTTTTCGGTAAAAATATTACTGCGAACTCATTAATGCCTGTCGGTGTTATTCCCGGTCATAATCACACACGCTAACTTAATGTATGGCCATGTTACTTAATGAACAGGTCCAGCCCCAGGTGCTCTCTCCATAGGGAATCTGGGTAGGGAAGTTAGAGTTTGTGAGATTTGTGTCCTGCGGTCCGATTGTGTTACGTTTCGCAATATACAGTGCATCCGGAAAGTATTCACAGCGCTTCACTTTTTCCACATTTTGTTCTGTTACAGCCTTATTCCAAAATTGATTAAATTCATTTTTTCCCTCAAAATTCTACACACAACACCCCATAATGACAATGTGGAAAAAGTTTTTTTGAGATTTTGGCAAATTTATTAAAAATAAAAAAATAAAATTTCTCATTTACATAAGTATTCATACCCTTTGCTTTAACGTATTTTTAAAGTATCATATTTCATATTTGGTCGCATATCCTTTACATGCTGTTACTTCCTGAAGTCTGTGACCATCAACATCAAAAAAACTGTCAATATCTTATTTTCAGGTACTGTTACAAGCGATACTATAACCTCTCTGCATTTGAATGGATCTCTATGGAAACTGGGGGGTGAGACTAGATTCAGCTGTAAATTACACTGGTACAGTATGGAACACATGGCTGGCTAAATGGCTGTAAGTTATCAAGGGTCTGAGCTATCAAACGAGCCCCAAACCATCACTCTGTTGCCAGATATGGAGTAGATGTGGATGGATCACTGCAAGGGTTATTTCTCCGGACTCATTTTCCTATAGAACTCTATGGGGAAAAAAGTCAGGAGAAACAACCCTTAAAGTGATCCATCCACATCTACTCCATATCTGGCAACAGAGTGATGGTTTGGGGCTCGTTTGATAGCTCAGACCCTTGATAACTTACAGCCATTTAGCCAGCCATGTGTTCCATACTGTACCAATGTAATTTACAGCTGAATCTAGTCTCACCCCCCAATTTCCATAGAGATCCATTCAAATGCAGAGAGGTTATAGTATTGCTTGTAACAGTACCTGAATATAAGATATCGACAGTTTTTTTGATGTTGATGGTCACAGACTTCAGGAAGTAACAGCATGTAAAGGATATGCGACCAAATATGAAATATGATACTTTAAAAATATGTTAAAGCAAAGGGTATGAATACTTATGTAAATTAGAAATTTTAGTTTTTTATTTTTAATAAATTTGCAAAAATCTCAAAAAAACTTTTTTCACATTGTCATTATGGGGTGTTGTGTGTAGAAGTTTGAGGGAAAAAATGAATTTAATCAATTTTGGAATAAGGCTGTAACAGAACAAAATGTGGAAAAAGTGAAGCGCTGTGAATACTTTCCGGATGCACTGTAAGCTCGGCTTAGTAGCGAATTGATGTTTGTAACCTTATTTCATTAATCACAGTTGACAGGTTTTCTTTGCAGGCCTTCATATTGATAAAATTGGTGAAATTGAGGCTCAATATTGAGATCGTTTCTCTAACAGGGAGACGTTGAGCCCTGTGAAGGTGTTAAGATCCAGCGACATTAACGTAATGGTGCTCATTAAACCCCAGTCTCTGAGTAAATGGTGTGATTGGTAAAGGTGCAACCCACTGATTGAAATTAAGTTGATGGCCAGAAATGACCGCTTCATTTCTAGGCTTTTTTAAAGTGTTTTTTTTCAGGCTGGCTTTATAGTCCATTTGCAATGTGTTACTATGATGATGATGATGATGATGGTGGTGGTGAAGATGAGGGTGAGGCTCATGATGAAGAACGTAATTCTTTATGTTTTCGTTGTCGTTTTGATGGAAGTGTTTAATTAATTATGCACTGAAGCATGACACCGTGTCCCAAACAAGCCCTTGTGTACCTCTAACAGACCGTAAATCTCCCCCCCCTCAATGTGCCCTTTGTATTCTCCACAGCTCAAGAGTAACATCCAATTCCTGAATCTCCAAGTCTCCCACGACGCCAACGAGTGAGTGCCTCCCTCTCCCTCCCCCCTCCGCCGTCAGTCAGCTGACCGCTTTCGCTCAGACACCCAGGCTCTACGGGATAAGCATATGCTCCCTCCACCCACACACCTCGCTGCCCACTCCAGTTAATTTATTTAGTGCGATCGCATTCCGTCGCCTCCATTACGGCTCCAGCACACATCCCCGGTTTCCACTGTACGCATACGGGAACAAGCATGTGCGGTCCCAGATCGCATGTATAGCCCCCCCTGTTCCGTGCTCAACCTCGCCCTGCTCACAGGCTTTTGCTACGGAGAGCTGCGTGTGTATCTCAGCTCATGAATGAATTGCACGCATTAACAGTCAGGTCCCAGGCCTGCCTGCATATTTCCCCCTCTTTAGGCTCCGCTTCATTTATAAACATGCCTTAATTATTATCACATTGTCATGATGTCGCACGTGACCTTTGAGTCACCGGTAATATATGCAGTGAATCGGTAAACACTGCACACTGCCTGTACATTTCTCTGGAAAAGGAGCGTGCTGTGAGATCAAATTTCTCTCCTCTCGCTTATGCAAGTCACCCTGGATAGACATGTTTGTCACAATATCCTTCACAGCAGGCCTCAGGCCTTGAACCCCTACAGAAGTGGGCTTAGGGTGACAGTGGAAACTCCCCAGGTGGGCAGAGCTTGGAGGGGGGGGGGGGGGTGCAGACTGAACTGGGGAGTGAACTATCCTCCTCTGGCTGGCTCAGGATGTGGGTTCATAGTGACCAGTCAATCAGTGAGTTTTTTGAAAATCGGTCTGAATCAGCTAGTTGTTTAAAAGGAGGTGGTTTTGGTTTGTAATTTTACGCAGCAGTCTGTGTCTGGTCGAACAGTCACCTGTCACGTAGCTGTCACCCCCCCCCACTAACTGATCCCAGATCAGCCCTGACGTCAGCCATTTTGTATGCCGGCCGTGCAGAGAGCGGTTAGCGCTAGCGTATGTCAGCATTCCCGTCACATCAGACCCTGATGGTGCAGAACAAAGCAGGGCGAGTCGGAGGGTGAGCCCCGCCCCTCCCTTCCCCTCCCTCCAGCAGCACCCGTGGAGGCTGACGCCGGCCCCCTCAAGATTAAAGGCCCACCGACGATCCTGGGTGGCATTTCTACCAAAATGTCAGTGTTCTCTGAGTGTTCTGTGTGTCAATGCCACGAGGTGGGCCCTGGTGAATGTGTGATGAGCCGCCCTCTCTCTCTTTTTTTTCTTTCTTGGCGGGTCATGCCAATTGTGGCAGTGGGTGGCGGGACGGTCACTGTAGCAGAGGGTCACTGTTTCCAGACGCGTCGTCTCCGTTCACGGCGATCTGTACCCATTTTGCGGCGGGTGAGACGTTTCAAGAAGTTCGGGAAGCAGCGGAAGCAGCCAGCCATGCCACGCGAAGCTGCGGTCTAGCGAGCGCGGAGTCCATAGCAGCTACCCCGTGGAGCGCAAAGTCCATGGGGCAGCCCCCATGCCAGGTCAGCCTTCCGAACCGTCCCACCCCCCGCGGCCGGCCATCGATCATCTCCTGAGAACATCAGGGTTCGACAGACTCCACCCCACGACTGCTCTCCAACCTCTGCTTACTTCTTGGCTTACGCCACAGTGTTGAGACCACTGTCAAAATGACCTGCCGAACAGGGCCAGCGCCTATTCCATTTCAAGTCCTGTCAGTTCAGAAAATTAATTGAGAAATGCCCGTAATGCGCCATGAGGATTTTTCAGTTAGTATATAAGCCTTTTCTTTTAGCTCCTAATTGACCGAATTGAAATGGTATTGACCCCGGCTCTGTGCCGGGAGCCTCAGCCAGTCAGACTCTGGAGCCCAGAAAGGTGCAGGCCCGGGTCGTTTCTGTGCCTGCGGAAACCGCGGTAGGATCGCGAGGGAGGAGCGCTGCGGGTCAGGCTGTAAGTGCCTCTCAGGGGGGAAGTGGTGCTATTTCGGACCGTCGCTCGTGAGTATGGCGCGGCTCGGACAGGATTCGCCCTGACGGCAGTCTGCTGTGACTGAGAATCCTCGCGTTGACAGGGAGAGAGAGGGCGTCGCACAGATCCCGGAACACAGAGCTGAGAGTGACAGCTGTCCGTTTTCCCATTATCTCCTGATACCTCTCGCACTGAGAGACGGGGTCGGGGGGGGGGGGGGGGGCGTTGCCTTCATGAGACGCATCAGTATTTCACAGGCTGTCAGTTAATGTGTCGGGTGGGCGGGGCCTCCTTCAAGTTGTCTTCCATGTCCGGCTGAATCTCCCCACTTCTCCCTCCCCCCCCCCCTGCATTCCATTACTCACATGCAGAACTTATGTCTCGGAGCTTCCAGAAGCACGGCAATTAACAGCTCAGAAAGGCCTTATCAGAGTTCCTAAATAAATGATAAGGCTGGCAGCAGATCTCCCATGGCCGCCAATCTCAGGCCATTTCCCATCTCCCCAGTGCAGTACCACGGAAGTAACGGCGCTCCATCGGCGAGGGGCATTAATAATTCCGAATGACAGCCTGCCCTGATGCCGGTTACATTTATTTATTTATTTATTTTTTTAAATCGTAAAAACCCCGGCTCTGACGCTACGTCTCCTGGGGACCACAGCCCGGGATTATGTCACCCCGCCAGCGTAAATGACGCCTTGTGTAGTAGTGGGTGGGGGGGACCACTGTAGCGTCGGCTCTCCTTTCTGGGTGAAGCCAAGCCCATTATCTTCTCTGTCCCGTCCCATTAAACTACAGCTCCCAGGGAGCATTTGGGTGGCAGGGACCGAGGCTAACGAGGAGAACGTGAACAGAAAGTAAAAACTGCGGCTTAGCGCTCGTGGTCGGTAGCCAATTACATTTTTAAAGCCCTTTGTGGTTTACGCACCCAGACTGCCGCTGCTAAGCCCGAAATATGTTTCACCAACCAGCGGAGATCAAATATCGACACAAAATTTACAGCACATGATGCCACTGTAAGAATACCTTCGCATTAGTTAAAGTCATTTCAAAAGCTGCCTTTGTTTTTTCCTTTGCTGTTAATTGAATGTGACTACATAATCATTCATTGGATTTTTCCAGTGGGGGGGGCTGTTCAAAGGAAAGAGTTATAACACCCAACGCGCACACATTGATCTGTCTTCCTTATGAACGCCGTGCCGCCTCTTCCTGTGCAGGAGACCGGACACAGTGAAGCAGAAGAACGCCTTTCCCCCGAACTTCATCCACTCTCTGGACTCCACGCACATGATGCTGACCGCACTGTACTGTTACAGGTAAGAGGGAGAGATCCTGAGGCAATCATCTACAGGTGAAACCTGCCTGGAACTGATATTTTATTTAGATTTTTTTTCAACACTTTATTTATTGATATTCCTCGTAATATGCCTATGTTTTAGAACGACTGTACTCAAAATTATATTTGTATATTTTTAAATCAACTAAAACTAGTATTATCATCGAGTAACTATTTTTTAGTTTTGGTTTTAGATCTCTGCATGTGATTAATTTACAGTTTGGCTTTAGACACTCCTAACGGCTAGTTACTTGTGTCAGTTGTTAGATAAAATATGTATTGGTAGGGCTTCAGTGCCACTTTTATAGACATTGTGATGCTATTCTCTTAGCTTATTCTGCAAAAATCTTGACCAGAGTGAGTGCGTTGTCTTAGCATTCATTGCTTTGCAGTAGAACAGGATGCCGGGCTTCCTGACTCCTCCATGATTGTTCAGTCTCTCTCTCGCGTATGTTTTAGGGCGGGGCTTACCTTTGTCTCTGTCCACGACTGCTTCTGGACCCATGCTGTTTCCGTGGACACCATGAACAAGGTACATTCATACATACATTTGTGTGTTTTATTTAGAAACCCATCATAGCAGATGGCACTGCATGTACAAATACACATACGTAACCACAGCAGGTACACTCATGCATACGTAGCCACAGCATGTACACTCACACATACGTTAGCACAGTATCTACACTCACACATATGTAGCCACAGCATGTACACTCATGGATACGTAGCCACAGCATGTACACTCACACATATGTAGCCACAGCATGTACACTCACACATACATAGCCACAGCATGTACACTAACGCATACATAGCCACAGCATGTACACTCACGCATACGTAGCCACAGCATGTATACTCATGCATACGTAGCCACAGCATGTACACTCACGCATACGTAGCCACAGCATGTACACTCACGCATACGTAGCCACAGCATGTACACTCACACATACGTAGCCACAGCATGTACACTCACACACATGTAGCCACAGCATGTACACTCACGCATACATAAGCACAGCATGTACACTCACACATATGTAGCCACAGCATGTACACTCACACACATGTAGCCACAGCATGTACACTCACGCATACGTAGCCACAGCATGTACACTCACGCATACGTAGCCACAGCATGTACACTCACGCATACGTAGCCACAGCATGTACACTCACGCACATGTAGCCACAGCATTCACTCACACATACGTAGCCACAGCATGTACACTCACGCATACGTAGCCACAGCATGTACACTCACGCATACGTAGCCACAGCATGTACAGTCACGCATACGTAGCCACAGCATGTACACTCACGCATACGTAGCCACAGCATGTACACTCACACATACGTAGCCACAGCACGTGCACTCACACATACGTAGCCACAGCACGTGCACTCACACATACGTAGCCACAGCACGTGCACTCACACATACGTAGCCACAGCACGTGCACTCACACATACGTAGCCACAGCATGTACACTCACACACGTAGCCACAGCACGTGCTCTCACACATACGTAGCCACAGCATGTACACTCACGCATATGTAAGCACAGCATGTACACTCACACATATGTAGGGACAGCATGTACACTCACGCATATGTAAGCACAGCATGTACACTCACACGTACGTAGGGACAGCATGTACACTCACATGTACGTAGGGACAGCATGTACACTCACACGTACGTAGGGACAGCATGTACACTCACACATACGTAGGGACAGCATGTACGCTCACACATACGTAGGGACAGCATGTACACTCACACGTATGTAGGGACAGCATGTACACTCACACGTATGTAGGGACAGCATGTACACTCACGCATACGTAGCCACAGCATGTACACTCACACGTACGTAGGGACAGCATGTGCACTCACACGTATGTAGGGACAGCATGTACACTCACACGTATGTAGGGACAGCATGTACACTCACGCATACGTAGCCACAGCATGTACACTCACACGTACGTAGGGACAGCATGTACACTCACACGTACGTAGGGACAGCATGTACACTCACACGTACGTAGGGACAGCATGTACACTCACACGTATGTAGGGACAGCATGTACACTCACACGTACGTAGCCACAGCATGTACACACACGTATGTAGGGACAGCATGTACACTCACACATACGTAGGGACAGCATGTGCACTCACACGTATGTAGGGACAGCATGTACACTCACACGTATGTAGGGACAGCATGTACACTCACACGTATGTAGGGACAGCATGTACACTCACACGTACGTAGGGACAGCATGTACACTCACACGTACGTAGGGACAGCATGTACACTCACACGTACGTAGGGACAGCATGTACACTCACACGTACGTAGGGACATCATGTACACTCACACGTACGTAGGGACAGCATGTACACTCACACGTATGTAGGGACAGCATGTACACTCACACGTACGTAGCCACAGCATGTACATTCACACATACATAGGCCAGAGATGAAAGCAGCACATTAAATGATTCACTAAAGCAGGGAGGGGTTCCCCCATATGCTGGATTTTGTACCAGCCACAATTGCAACCTCTGAATTCAAGCAGTTAATTGTTGATCTGTTAATTGTTCTTAGTTGGACAGTTGTCTAATTGTCTATTAAATCGGGGTGTAACGGTACACAAAAGTCACAGTTCGGTACGTACTTCGGTTTTGAAGTCACGCTTCAGTAACAGAGTGCATAATTGCTGCGTCGTGGATCGTCTAGGCTGCACACTCCGATAAGACTCAGATAATTAAGCGCATCTTTTTTCATTGCTTTCAGCTGTTGTTAGTTAATTGAACAGATTGGAGTCACTCGGTAGCTTCGTTTATTTTGAATGGTTTGCAGTCAGTCGGTAGCTTGCTTGCTGTAATTGGGCCAGCTACCTGTCTTTTGTGTTGCTAATTAGAACCAGTTTCACCTGTGTGTAAATTAAGTGTTTGCGGCTCATCAACTCAGAGTGAGTTCTAATTCAACTAATTCTAATTAGCAACACAAAAGACGGGTAGCTGGCCCAATTACAGCAAGCAAGCTACCGACTGACTGCAAACAATTCAAAATAAACTAAGCTACCAAGTGACTCCAATCTGTTCAATTAACTAACAACAGCTGAAAGCAATTAAAAAAGATACGCTTATCTGAGTCCGAGTGTAGCCTAGACGATCCACGACGCAGCAAGTATGCACTCTGTTACCGAAGCGTGACTTCAAAACCGAGGTACGTACCGAACCGTGATGTTTGTGTACCGTTACACCCCTACTATTAAATGATGTAGTTTAATGGTGTCTATTAAAAAATCAGTAATTCCCGAGAGACAGCGAGTACAAGAAGTGCAGACCCGATTGACTATTCAGCTACCCTATTGAACATTAAACTAAGTTATACAAACAAGTGCAAAGCTACCCCAATGAGCATTAAATTAAATTAACAACAGCAGAGAGCCACAGGATACATATTTTGTGCTTATATTATAGACCTGACAGGTCAGAGAAATCAGCTGGGTCCTAATTGGTGATAGTTGTGGACTCCTGGTCACTGGAACTAAAAATGGAGGCCTCAAAGGAAACGCCAATGGCAAAGAGCCAAACCTGCCTTGCGTTCATAAGAACTTAAGTACATGTTTTCAGTGGCCTTCATTGACCAAAAGATTGGCAGCGACAAAAAAAACAAACAAACATACCCAGTGTGCCCTGGGACCGAGTTTGAGAACATCTTTCCCTTCCTTGGTAAAGGGTCTCGAGTCATGAGGCAGATATTTGTGGTTCCCCTTGCCGTCGGTGTGGTGTGCTCAGCATTAGCTCTCTGTTCCTGGTGGCCACTGTGTATTCGGCTTCACCGACACCTGCCCGCTTACACATCGCTTTACAGCGGTTGCAAGCTGCTGCTGCCTCCGTATGCTGGAGAGGTAGATCATGTCAGAACGGTTCATTATGAAATATGAATTGCAGTGCTGCCGTTTACTGGGCTTCCCTTGGCTGTCAGTAAGACTAATTTGAAGAGATTGGCTCGAGTTGAATGCAAAATTGCCATAATACAATTTGGGTGGATTACTTTGCACTTAAGTGCAGAGCTCAGTTTGTAACCCCCGGCTCTGTATAGCGGCGGTATTAAATTGGTTTACTTGAAGCGTTTGTGTTTCTTGTTAAATCTAAATCGATGCATTCGTCTTACGCGCAGACAAAAGAAAAGAGAAAAGACGAGACAAAAGGGGCCACACTTTGAGCAACTGGGTCAACACTTCCGTCACCGTGTGATGAAGACTGCTACAGCATATTAACCTTCCTGAAAGTTAACAATTGGGTTTTGCTCCAGGGGTGCAGTAAATTGTCCAGACTTGTCCAGACTAGCAGCAGAAGTTAATGACCCAACTAGTCCCATTTCCCATATGTCTCTCTGCAGGTTGTCTCTGTAATCTGCAGTTGTGTGACCCTGTCTGCCCCCCATCCCACCCCCTTCCTTCTCCTTCTGGAGTGCAGATTCCTCCCTTTCTTCCTTCACTTCCACACAAGCAGGCAAAGCAACCCAGAGAAAAGGTTCACTCTAGCGAAGGCATAGATTCTTTAGACCAGGGCTACTAAACTGCGGGTCGCAGTGTCTGCAGGTATTTGCTCCAACCATGCACTTCACCCTTATACGGTCTATGAATTCACCACCTGTTTTCACTAATGAGCTTACTTCCTGAACCAAGGAGGTGAAATAATTAGTGAAATCGGGTGGTGTAGTGCACGGTTGGACCAAACACCTGCAGATACTGCGGCCCGCAAGTTACTTGGAGTTGAATAGCGTTGCTTTACACTCACCAGGTGCTCTAGTGGTGTTCGCTTACCATGTGAAATGCAAATTTGTATGTCGCATTGGCTAAAAACGTCTCGCAAATGATTAAAGTGTAAATTGTGAATGGTCAATTCTGTCTCCCCATTCTTTGAAGCCGATTGGTTGCATTTCCTGAAATTTCAAGGGGCGAGACCAAAGGCCAACGCCGTGGCAACGGACATTGTGTACTGTTATGTAGCCCTGGAGCTGAGCATCTGGATTAGTCTCCAGAGTCCCAGGCCAAGGTCAGTAACACGCGGGCGGCTGTTCTCCGCTGTTGTTTCCTCAGATTTGCCGGGAGCAGTTTGTGGCCCTGCATAGTCAGCCCATCATGAGAGACCTGTCCACCTTTCTGCTGAGGAAGTACACCGCTAGAATATCGTGAGTCCCCCCTCCCCCCATGCTTCCGCAACGGCACGGACCGTCGGCACACAGTCGGTCTGCTTTCGCTTGTGTCCAGGCATGCAGTACAGCGCCTGAGTCTTTATAACACAAACACCCTGTGATATGGAACATGCAGCCTTAACTGTAGCTTGTCTGCTCTTTGCATGCATGCTAAGACCTGAAAAGGCTCTTACAAAGGCCTCAGGGACATGGTCTTCCTCCCAAGAGTGAACCCCATTTTTCCCTGACATCAGATTTCAGTTTTGTAGTTCTATATGCTCATCATTGTCAAAGCAGGAAAAGGTTATATATACTATAGTACATGAACATGTACAAAGAACATCAGCTATGAAGCCCGCAAATTCCTTACACAATGCACAGCTGTAAGCTTAAGGAACGGTATTATTTGTATTCATGGTTTCAGCAGGGGAATTTGAATGTATTGTGTACACTGTGCAGTCAGGAAAACAGAGCTCTGGTGGACCCAACTTCAGACGACCTTCAGATGCAGGTTCAACTTAAATGTGTGTTGCCTTGTTAGGATGTTTTTGGAAAGACAGCCAAGCTATCTGCATTATTAAGAGAGCAGTATTTTTTTGTTCTTTTGAATGGCCTGCATACTGGCCAAAGTGCACCGCTGATATCTGCAGTGTAATTGGTCCCCCTAGGCAATGTCCATCCCCATCGAGTCTCAGCCTGGCCATTACCGCTCCACTCTGCTGGTGCTCCGGGAGCGTAGGGACACTAAACCTCGCCGCTACCCCTCTGCTGGTGCTCCGGGAGCGTAGGGACACTAAACCTCGCCGCTACCCCTCTGCTGGTGCTCCGGGAGCGTAGGGACACTAAACCTCGCCGCTACCCCTCTGCTGGTGCTCCGGGAGCGTAGGGACACTAAACCTCGCCGCTACCCCTCTGCTATGATGGCTGGGCCCCCAGTGCACCTGAGACTGTTAAGAGAAAGTCATGGGAAATCACATGTTTCATTTTTATTTTTTTTCCAGAGGCAAGAAGTTTCTGGAGCACAGGAGGATGGTGCAGCTGCTCTCCAAAGTCCCAGAGACGGGTAGGTGTTCGTGACCTGCTCCAGCGGGCCAGGGCACTCGCGCGCGGCGCGCGCGACCGCAGCCTTGCGTCCGGCGGGGTCCGGAGACTCGCGACGGCTAAAGCCCGTCGTCGCACCGCCCCTTTGGTTACCACGTTCCCCCCCGTGGCGCTTTATTTATAGGGAACGGCGCTACAGAAGGTAGACCGCGGCCGAGGCTTTGCCGCTCACACAACCGCCGTTGTCGTTAATCACTGGTCGGGTTTTTAGCACCGCCGAGTGGATCATTTGTTCTAAGCTGATGACCGTTAATCTCGTTACGGCTCTATCTGATGATGTAACTGCGGCTGGTTATGCAGCAGGCTTCCGTCTGTGTGTCTGTGGGTGTCATTCAGGCCCAGTGCATCAAATAGGCCAGGTGCGGGTATTGTTCATTTATTTTATTATTATTTGACAGGAACAGTGCACAGTAATGACGTCACTGTAAATGTGCCAGAGTTAGCCCGAAAGGCTACTTTCCATCTGTAGCGCCGGGCAGGCGGTTAAAAACAAACGTAGGCAATAAAATGCATAGCAGACGCGGCGTGCGTGAACAGACAATACCTACACTAAGACAATGTGGCATGCAATAGATAAAGATGGAAAAGAGACATGCAGTATCTATAAAAACAAACAAACAAACAAAAAGGCAACAGGCAATAACTAAAATGGCTATTTGTGTGTGGGCCTAACGGTGCTTTAGCGATTGCATTGTTGATTGTTAATGGGCTATGTTGTCAATACAGCAAGCGCTGTCTTTATAGATGAATGAATCCCAAATCAGGCCTAACTAACATCACTATTTAGCCTCCCTGCGCTCTCACCATGCTCGTGTGCATTGAACATAGCAGCAGGCATAACAGTACTGCCACCCATACAGCACTGCTAAAGCCATTGAGATATAAATAACTCGAGTTACAGTAGATCAGATAATATTTATGAATTCAGCGTTTATGCGTTTGTTTTTTTCTACACGGCGGTGTGGATGATTTGGCGGTAATCACATTTTTGCTCGTTTCTAATGAGCCCCCCGAAAATGGGGCATTGGTATTCCGCTGGAATCGCGGCGCTAATGAAATGGGTTTTCAGGGGGGATGGCGGGCGCTGGCCGCCCTCTGCGCGACCAGCCCGGCGATGCCTTCCTGCTGCGTGCCGTCCTCCACCCGCAGCTCCACTAGGTGCCAAAAGTCACCTTCAGAGACTCCGCTGGAATGCCTTTCTCTCTCTCTCCCTCTCTCTCTCTCTCTGTCTGTCTGTCTGTACGTCTGTATCAGATAAATACCATTTCATAGGCTGTTTCACAATGCAGATGGGTAATAGCAAATCTTTTCAATTTGTGTGCGCATGCGTGCGCGTGTGGGTTTTATACATTGGTATATTACATTGAAAGGGATATAAACAAAAGAGGTTTGTGGGTATAGGGGAGCTGAGTCAGTCAGCGGGATTTCGGGAGCTCCTCTGGGTTCCCGTGGTCTCTGTAGTGATAAAACGCCGCACACCCACAGCCTGTCGAGTGTCAAACATCGTTCTGATTGTGTGGGAGAGAGGCATGAACCTATCAAGGCTTCCGGGTTTTCAGCAAACCTTTCCGGCGGATAAAGAAACGATTATAATTCAGGGTCCTTTTTACGAGTTTGCTCTGAGGCGAGCAGGGATGCGAACGCAGCCTTTATGTGTTGCGCGGCGTTCTCGCGCGGTGGGCGGCTTTAAGGCTGATTTAAAGAGCTGTTGGCAGATAGAGATGGTAACTACCGGTTTCAGTGCGCGCGGTTTTTCCAATTACTGGGTACAGCTCCTCACGCAGGGCTACCCCAGCAGGGTAGACACAGCTTCTGATTTCATGGTATCGTAGGTGTGAGGTGTAATGAGCTTTAGTGCATTTAAGGGCGCGGCTGTGTTGTGGAGATGTAGCATGAAACCCGAGTCCCTCTGATACGGCTGCGATGTGCGTCTCAGCACCTGGCGGCTGGGCTTGTCTCGGACTCCCGCTGTGCCGTTTGGACTCAGTATGCTCACATAACCAGTGTTTGTTGGTTTCCAGGCCTGTTTATATTGCCCCGCCCCCCCGCCCTCCTCGTCTGCCCAAATTTGTGTTCATTTCAGCGTACAAAGACTCGCCACGTGATAATTTTGAGAGCATGGGATTGCTCTGGCAAGCGATGCTGCATAAGCGATGTTGTTAATTTGATATTCCCACCACGGCGTCCGATTACAACATTTTTAATTTCGCTGTGGTTTGATTTTGTTCAGACAAAATCATCAAACGACAACATTGTTGAGAACGATATCTAATTACACACATTTGTAATGCAGCTATCTGTGAGTACAAAGGAAAACATTATGTGGAGGAAAAGTCAGCTGTAATCACAGGGGTGATGGAATCTTTCTGTTGTCCCAGTCCTGACCCTCCTCCCCCAGCAGCTCAGGGTATCAGGGTGCTGTTTCAGTGAAAGCACCACTCTGTGCTCCTGTTTCAGGGTGCTGTTTCATTGAAAGCACCACTCTGTGCTACTGTATCAGGGTGCTGTTTCAGTGAAAGCACCACTCTGTGCTCCTGTTTCAGGGTGGTTTCAGTGAAAGCACCACTCTGTGCTCCTGTTTCAGGGTGCTGTTTCAGTGAAAGCACCACTCTGTGCTACTGTATCAGGGTGCTGTTTCAGTGAAAGCACCACTCTGTGTTACTGTACCAGGGTGGTTTGTTCTGTTCTATAGCACTTTGCGTTTGAAAGGATACAATGAAAATGACGTTGAAGTGCAGACTGTCAGCTTTAATTTGAGGGTATTTTCATCCATATCGGATGAACCGTTTCGAAATTATAGAACCTTTTGTACATAGCCCCCGCCATTTTTGGGAATCACCATGACTTCCTGATGTCTGTGACCCAACAATATTAAAAGACTCTTGATACCTTTCTGGTACTCTTACAAGTGATACTATAACTTCTCTACATTTGAATGGATCTCTATGGGAATTGGGGGGTGGGGACTAGATTTAACTGTACATTATGCTGGAACAGTATGGAATACATGGTTGGCAAAATGGCTATAAGTCATCAAGGGTCTGAGGTATCAAATGAGCCTCAAACCATCACTCTGTTGCCAGATATGCAGTAGATAAGGATGGATCACTTTAAGGGTTGTTTCTCCTGACAATTTTCCTATTGAACTCTATGGAAAAATAAGTCAGGAGAAGAAACCCTTCAAGTTATCTACTGCATATCTGGCAGCAGAGTGATGGTTTAAAGCTTGTTTGATACGTCAGACCCTTGATGACTTAAAGCCATTTAGCCAGCCATGTATTCCATACTGTTCCAGTGTAATTTACAGCTAAATCTAGTCCCACCCCCCAATTCCCATAGAGATCCATTCAAATGCAGAGATGTTATAGTATCGCTTGTAGGACTACCAGAAAATAAGATATCAGCGACCCAACAATATCGAAAGACTCTTGATATCAGGAAGTCATGGCATGCAAAGGATATGCAACCAAATATGTTAAATGATTACTTTATTCTACATTATGTTAAACTGTCCAATATTTTTTGATGCCCGAAAATGGGGGGGGGGGGGGGGGACTATGTACGAAAGGTTCTATAATTTCTAAAGGGTTCATCCGATATGGATGAAAGTACCATCAAATTAAAGCCGACAGTCTGTACTTCAACCTCATTGTCATTGTATGAGTACAGAACCAAAATAACAAAAATGTGTCACTGTCCAATTAATTATGGTGCTCACTGTAAGCGACTGTGCTTTGCACCATGAATGTGTGTATATAGGCTGTTTCCCAGTACGTCTGCTGGACCTGAGAACATGACAAAGGGTGTTATATGGATGCATTTCAAAGTGTCTGTAATGGCCGTTGCGCTACACTGCCATCTGGTTGTTTTGTGCAGCGTGCTGCCTAACAGAGACCCTTAATAGTTTTCTGCTTGTCTTTAGGGGATTTCGATCTTCAGCGAGTGAAGGAATCCACTTATTTCTTCAGCTGAGTTGGAGCAATCGAAGAGGACAGAGGGAATCGCTTGGATTGACGGACTGACACAGCCGGCCTTGTCTTTGTCAACCATCAGTGGATTGATCCCGTTCTCCACAGAGCACAAGGATGGGGCTGTGGGCGGAGCCGGGGCTGTGGGCGAGGCTGGGGACGGTGAACTCAATAAGCCCATCTTTTTGAGGAGGCTTTACACAGAAAAAACCGGTTAACTCCGGAAGCAAACTCGCCTCCAGGTGCCATCATGGTTACTGTAGATGTTTTGACTGTGTGTGTGTGTGCGTGTGTGTGTGTGTGGCTGGGTGTGTGTGGCTGGGTGTGTCTGTGCACACATGTGACTGTGTGTGTTTGTGTGTGCACACGTGTGACTGTGTGTGTGTGTGTGTGTGTGTGTGTGTGTGTGTGTGTGTGTGTATGCATGTGTGTGTGTATGCACACGTGTGACTGTGTGCGTGTGTGTGTGTCCACCTCTCAGCCCAGGAACCATAGACTCTCCCAGTCTGTAAGGTGGAGATGCTGGTCAGGGAGCAGGAGTGTGGCTCAGCGGGGGGGGGTTACTGCTAAGCCCGATCCTCCCACTCAATCCCACTCTCTAACACCGTGGCGATTAGCCACATGATCCTGGCTTTCATCGATTCAGGGAACCCAGGAAGAGGTGGCCATTTTGACATTTATGCTCGGACTTGATTCATGGCACTTCTGAAGTTCCCGGAGGAGACAGCTGGTCTACACATACTGTACAGCGTGGGCTGATAATCAGCAGTGCCCACCCTTTGAATGTGATACGCTTCTGTGAGACTGATTCAACTCTGTGTGTTTTTTCTCTCTCTCTTGCAAGAGACAATGAGCCCTAGCCAATTCAGAAACTAATAAATATTTTTAATACACACTGCAAAGAAAACTGTATTGGAGTAATAAGAACGGCTACATACATACTGTATGTTATCTACTCGGTAATTGTGCATTTTCTGAACCTAGAATTGAACCTAGACTTTCAGAGTATTGTTCTTCACCTCTTTTGCAACAAAAATAAATAGTTTGTAAGATACTAACGCACTTTACATGTGTGAAATACTGTACATTTAATCATGCCAATGAAAAACGGCACCATAAGGGAGTCTGCTGATGTAAGAGAATGCCCACACTCATGATGGATGTGTTAAAAAGAACGCGTGTTTATTGTTAATTTCCCATTGGACCTTTCCATTGAAGCACCTCATTGTAGCCTTTCATTGTCATTTTCAAAGGAGCTAACGGATTATAACGGATTGTCATGTAGGATGATTGCTATGTCAATATGTTCATTTTCGATAGAGAAATTCAAGATGTGATAACGTTAGCTAGATAGCTTAGTGCTAAGCTACTTGCCAGGAATCAGGTTAAAGGCACTTTCTCAATCACTTAGGTGACGGTTAGACTGAACTGGCATGTTGCCACACCTGCCGAACACAACCGGACATTAATCTCTCAACGCGCCTGACAATGACAGAGCAGTGTTTAGGCGCCCTCAGTGAGTCAACTGAAGAGTTGGAAATGGAGGGATGGATGGTTGCTGAACAAAAGGAAAAGGGTACGGTAGGTAAACATTGTGCCCCTTAAAGCAGTGTGTGTCTTTCTGGAACAGTCACCCATGGATTTGCTGCTGTGTCCACTTTGAATTCTGAAGAGTAAAGTTTGGGCCCTGTAGCAGGCTTGTTGTCCTCTGCAGTCCCTAAATTTAAGCAGTAGACGCAGTGCTCACTTTGTGAGGGGGTCAGATATAATAACCTGACACGAGCACCTAAGAAACCTATGAAAATTAATGGACATTATATTCACCGCACAAGGTTAGAATAGGACTGCTATCGTAACTTACTGGCTCAAATAGGCCTACCTGTGCTTCCGCTACATTCTAGGCGCCTGTGGTGAACAACAAATCCACTATCTTTTGACCTTTTCACATACAGTGCAGTCCATAAATATTTGGACAGTGACACAATTTTTTAGCAGAGTGATGGTTTGAGGCTTGTTTTATACCTCAGACCCTTGATGACTTATGGCCATTTAGCCAACCATGTTCCATACTATTCCCGTGTAATTTGCATCTTAATCTAGTCTCACCCCCCCCAATTCCCATAGAGATCCATTCAAATGCAGAGAGGTTATAGTATCGCTCGTAAGAGTACCTGAAAATAAGATATCGAGTCTTTTGATGTTGTTGGGTCACATACATCAGGAAATCATGGCATGCAAAATAACAAAATATTAAATATGATGTGCTGGAGTACAAAACAACAGCAATTGTGCCACTGTCCAAATACTTATGGAGTGCACTGTAAATATATAATTCCATTATTTCTTAACATGATTATTATGTTATAATGAAACCTTTTTAATTTTTTTCAGTAGCAGTAATGTGCTTCAGTAGTTTTCTTTTATTATTATTATTTTACTTAATACAATACATTGCTCTTGATTTACTTAAATATCCATATGGTGAATAAAACGGTAATCTCTTGTACATGGTAACATAACCAGCTATCATAACCACTCATTGTTGCCAAAGAAATGTACAGCCGTGAGTGACCAATTTGTTTGCGAAGTACCCTGAGATTAGAGTGTGTTAATTGCGACTTAATTTATCGGTGCGTCAGTTTGTGAGGAAATTATGAGGCCACAGTGAAGGTTTGAGTAAACTATAATTACACCAAATAATTTCCTTTGCTGTGCTGCTGCTGGTGATTGTTCTCAGTGAGTGTGTACAGACTACCTGGGCTAAGTGTGCAGTGCTGGAGTTTGAGTTATGGTCATGATGGCACATTTCGCTCGGGGCTCTGTGTGCAGAGTAAACAAATTATTCTGGGTTGCGAAATAAACACATTATTTATACCACCAAGGCTGTCGGAGGCAGCGGGGACTCAATTAAGTTTTGCTCTGCGTTAAGATGCGTTGTCCTCAAACAGAATTAAGTAAAGCAATTGCATTTTCGTAATTATGTATTTTAATCCATACATATTGTTACAGCAGTTTCATATTTTGGAGCACTGCAGCCTACCTTGTACCATTTGTTTGTAACTTTTTTTTGTTGTTATTATGACAATTATTTTGCAAGTTATTGTCATAATACTTTGTTTAAGCTAGTTGAACATGTTTGTGATGCATGATTATGGTTAATTTAAACCGGATTTAAATCCTTCATGGGTCACTGACTATTTTCGCAAATGGACTGTAAAGAAAATATGGACGAAGTGACGTCACCCATTGACTTTCCATGGGCTTGCAAAAAGCGTTTTGAAGCAAAGTGCAGTTTTTGTGCTGCACTGTGGTACAAATCGGAGCCAGAGACTGCGCAGTAGGGAAAAGGGGGCACCCTTGTATTGTCATGTCGTCCACTAATCCTGCCCCCCTGAGTGACGTGCAGTGACACAAACTGTTCTCAATTGGTCCACAAAACATAAAAATATTGTCGAAATGACATAACTTATCAGATCAGCACATGGGGAGACATTGGGAGAAGAAAAAGGACCTATTCCTACTACATGTTCTTGTGGGAAAAAATTTTTGTATTTTGACCGCATTGGTACCATTGACATTGACCATTGGCTGAAAGACCTATACTGGAGCTACGCCCTTGACAAGATTAATAAGTGAACTTCAAAAACCAAGCCCGGTCTTTCTTGGCCCCTTGTTCATGCATGAATACGCATGAATCAGCCTTGCAGTCTACCTTCACAGATTGTTCCATTATCAGATGCCATTTTAAGCTGCTTGCGAAAATGTACTTTGAAGACAATTAAAATGTTCCTCAAAGAGAGAATTCCTGAAAAGAATACCATCTCCAGCAAGATTGGGCACGGACAAGGCAAACCAAGAATGTACACCGAATTGAACTGAACGCTGTCATTTTTGGTTCCACTCTGGTATTGCTGAATGCAGTTAAGAAGGCCTTGCATGTCCGCATTGATTGTGAGAGTCATGCGGTTCTTCAGAATGGGGACATGGGTTTCCCCTCTCGCTTGTTGTTTATGTGCTCAATTTTCCAAGAAATAAGAATTTCGGTGTGTGGTTTGTATTGGCTGGAGAGAGGAGGACACAATTGTGGCCTTGTACACTTCAGCACCGGAGCACATTGTCCATTATGAATGGTTTGTGTAGGTTGAGTGTGGGTGTGACTTTGGGCTCTCAGCCCTTTTAGAGCCGTTTCCTCAGAGGTCACAGGTCATGCAACAGTTTAGTATGCATGTGCAGGGCTACAATAACTCCTGGTAGGTAAAACAATTTAAATGATAGATATCATAAATTATATTTTAGGGTAGCTTAATTTGTTATATGTAAGATGACTGCCTCCTCGGACTGTTGGGTTCTTTCAAGTCTCCATCGTTGCAAGATGGCATCATTTGCTATCTGTTGCTTAATGCCTCATTTGTTAGTCACTGTTGAAAACAACTGTGGCACACGACCTTAGCAGACGCTATTTTTCAGCTGACTTTTTCCCCTGCGTTAGCCAAGTGAGATCCATCGCTGAGTAGAGCAGAGAGGATGGGTGGCAGTCCACAAATCAGCGTCACATTACTTACAGTTCAGGTTCATATAAGGCTTCTTGAGGGAGAAAAAAAAAACTGCTAGGCAGCCTCGTCGGTAGATGGGCGAGACGGGCTTTGTTCTGGTCTTGCCAGACTGACTTGCTGCCTCAGCTGTCTTTATGAGGGGGTTGAAATCTGAGGATTAGCTAAAGCTGATGATGGCTGAAACTCGGAAACGGCAGTCAGAGCCTCACAGAGTTATGCTGTCGTGTGAGGTACACGCTTGTAATCCAATCGAAACCCAGCAAAAATCTCTGACCACATTCCGATCCGCAGGTCACCATCAACGCAAACAAGGTCAGGACTGCCCCATTTCTTGCTTTCTGTGGAAACGGCAGAATGTTTGGTGGCCAGCATCTTACAGGAAGATGCAAAGTTGTGTTCAGCTCCTGGACAATTATTTCAAATATACGTACCTCCTTGTAGCCTATTGTCCCATCAGGATCGGAGTCTGAAGTGAAGTAACAAAGCTTTTGATGGTCCATCCATGGTGCATAATAAGTCTCGTGGACACTAAAGAGGAGTCTAACGATCTATAGAAAAATCCCTGTGCGACACTAAAGAGGAGTCTAACCATCTATAGAAAAGTCCCTGTGCGACACTAAAGAGGAGTCTAACCATCTATAGAAAAGTCCCTGTGCGACACTAAAGAGGAGTCTAACCATCAATAGAAAAGTCCC
Organism: Synaphobranchus kaupii; assembly: GCA_029718625.1. NCBI lineage: Eukaryota > Metazoa > Chordata > Actinopteri > Anguilliformes > Synaphobranchidae > Synaphobranchus > Synaphobranchus kaupii. The sequence continues at coordinate 29,909,948 of CM056377.1, forward strand.
TGTGCGACACTAAAGAGGAGTCTAACCATCTATAGAAAAGTCCCTGTGCGACACTAAAGAGGAGTCTAACCATCTATAGAAAAGTCCCTGTGCGACACTAAAGAGGAGTCTAACCATCTATAGAAAAGTCCCTGTGCGACACTAAAGAGGAGTCTAACCATCTATAGAAAAGTCCCTGTGCGACACTAAAGAGGAGTCTAACCATCTATAGAAAAGTCCCTGTGCGACACTAAAGAGGAGTCTAACCATCTATAGAAAAGTCCCTGTGCGACACTAAAGAGGAGTCTAACCATCTATAGAAAAGTCCCTGTGCGACACTAAAGAGGAGTCTAACCATCTATATAAAAGTCCCTGTGCGACACTAAAGAGGAGTCTAACCATCTATAGAAAAGTCCCTGTGCTGCAGTGGTGCATAATAAGTCTCGTGGACACTAAAGAGGAGTCTAACCATCTATAGAAAAGTCCCTGTGCTGCAGTGGTGCCCAACCCTGTTCCTTGAGATCTCGTGTCCTGTAGTTTTCCATTTCAACCCTAATTTGATACACCTGATTCCGCTCATTAGCAGCTCAAGGAGATCGCTAGCTGTTGAATGAGGTGTGCTTTGCTAGGGTGGGAGTGAAAGCCTAGGAACAGGGTTGGGGGCCACTGCTTTAATGGGTCTCTACAGTAGGGTGGTGCTGTCATCCAAATATTCCAGGATTCGTCAGAATATTAAAAACGTCCGACAATCAAAAAAATTATAATCAGCACCTTCACACTTCTAAGATGTCAAAAATGGCAGGTGTGAATATGAATGCTAAAAGTGTATATCTCCCCCACCGTCGCTGGTATAAACACTAATCTAATGATTTCCGGTTCCTGGAGGGATTTGGCAAGGTATTAGCTCAATCTTTCTGTTGCGAAAATGGATGCGAGTTTTGTATTTTTGAAAGCATGGGGACTGTGTTGCACAAAGCGAATGTGCTCTTTCTCTCAATACAAAAGCATGTCCAAGATAATTTATGCACAATGCGGTGTTTGCTCACATAAACAGCGACAGAATGGAAAAATAGAGTTTGTGTGCATGTAAACAGTGTATCCAGAATGTCAATATCAAAAATATTCCCAGCTTGTTAATTCAGTGGGAAGCTTGAGGAAGAAAATAATGCGATGGCAGAAGGCAGATCCTCTTAAGTAGCAGTAACTCTAAGGCGCTGAATCACTTGCATGGCTACACAAATCATTCCCAGTGCAAGTCAGGCGGCGTTTGTGAACAGAAGACTGCAATTATTTCACTACGGGCAAACTGCCTCCGTGTGATGGGGGGCAGGAGAGGGGTGGGGGCAGGGCTGTGCACAGACTTTTGGAGGAGCAGAGGCCCAAGCTGAGAATAAACACGCCCTGTGCACGCTTTGGCACGCAATACCGCCTCTTCAAATTGCACTTCACCATAGACTCCCTGCACACACACACACACACTATAAGTGAATTCACATTTATAGGAATTCACAATTAGGCTGTTAGGCGAGTGATAAAATCATTTTTATTTGCATTGCAATTGTCTACATTTTATCAACACAATTTCCAATTGCGGATGCGTGTTCTCCTCGTTTTCCGAATTAAAACTGAATATTAACAGCACAGATGAGCAATGTGCAGATTTTGTCATTTAAGCAGATTTTGTAATTTATCTTGAAGCGCAGGTTTTCTGAGATAGCTTTCAGCACAACCAGATATGAAGACTAGCGTGGTCGTTAACAGAGTGGTATCTTTTTTCACTAAGTGTACTTAGTGATTAAAACAGATTTTTCTAAGTTGAATTTATTGTTTACTCTCCCCAACCTGGTGTGAATAAGCTGTGTGTTTACCTGCCTATTGATTATTCAGATCATTGGCACACTTTAACACTTTGGTCAGTTTAAAGGGACGTTTTCCGCTCTGTCTTTTTTTAAACTCGCCAGCCATTCACAAAGAGCCGTCCCTGAATGAGCTTCTAGACTCCGCAAGGCATACACACTGCCAGTGTTAGTGCCCGTCCCTGTGCGGGGGGGTCCGAGGTGCCCGTTGGCGGGGCGCTGTGCCTCAGGTCTCCGGGCAGCTCTATTTGAGCCTGTCCTTGGGCTGACCTTGGTCTGCAAAATGCGCGCTGGTGGGTGCGGCGACTCGGACGCCTCGTCTCTGATGCGACGCGGCCGCTGTCTGCAGACATCTGTCCACGCTGATGACCAGACCCCCGAGGGGGTGGTGGGGGGGGGTTGAGACATTGTTCTCAGGCCTTGGCTTGCCTTAACCTACAGCATACACAAACATAACCTGTGCACTGAGCCGGATGTCGCCTCATAGACACAAGGGCCCGCGAGAACCGGCAAACAGAACAAAAGGTGTGCTGAGGTGACTAAAGCCAGAAATGATTAAAGCAGCGTCTTTGTCTTTGGTTGTTTGAAAGGACAGCTTCAGCTCCTTCATTCACTTAAAGGGAAGGAAAGTTATTAAGTTATTATTTATTTTTGGTTGTCTATTTTTTTTAGACTTATGACTACAAAAAACTCAATTCTATCACACGGAAGAGGGTTACATATTTTCATGTGTTGCGCACAGTTGCATTTCCGAGCTGGGAGAAATGTACAAACTGGAGACAATTCCACTGTTCTTCAAAGATTATTTATTAGGCTCCATTTTTACATGTATTGCAGTAAAATATAAATCACAATAGGAGTTTGCAGTTGGGGTAAGTTTGCATTTTACAGCCACGCACACACACACACACACACACAGAAAATGACTATAGAAACTACGTATACTAGGCACTAGGTATATACAGTACATGTGCATTTGGGCCACATTGTAAAAATTTGCTTAACAGAACATTGCTGAAACAAACAAAAAAACAAAAAACCCTGAATTTTACTTGAACATGTGTGCCTTCGGTTCACGGTGTGACAGCTCTCAATAACTATCAGACGGCTTGAGGCGTGAAAAACGCTTTGCGAGGGCAGGAAATTCTGACTCCCTCACTTCATTGCAACTCATTCTTTTATAAATAATACTTTAACTGTTTCCAGAGCTTGTGGGTAACGTAGTCAATTGAGTAATTATGAGCGACTGAAGGATGAGTTTCATGGAAGGCTTAGCAATGAAACGGGGCAGACAGAGTCTGTTCCTCCCCCCGGCGTTCAGGTTTGTGACCTTTTGCTGAACGCATCCCCAGTCTCTTCTCTCCTGTCAGAATTCATTCTCTCAGTCCTTACACACTGAATTGGTACAATCTGTACAGCAGCTAAAAAAAGGGCAGATTCTGGTAATAGTATTAGCATAGTAAAAAATAAGAAAAAAGGACTGATCAGCTTACACAGAAAATGCATTTATATGCACAAACACACACCCATTCAGTTGATTGACCCCAATCACCCCAGTGTTTGCAATTAGTGTTAACCTTTCTTTCTGGAGAGAACGTCAAGTGAATGCGAATGAGCTCACAATGCAATCTACGATGCGTATTTTTGACAATTGAAGTAGATTGTCACAGACGAATTTGGTATTGTATTTTTCCCGGAAAATAAAGAAATATAAGGGGAGACCCAACATCTATAAAACTGTAAGTGGCAAAAGTTGGATAAATGTCCAGCAGATTTAAAAAGCACAACACACTTCAATCCGAAGCGCAAGAGCCCTTTTAAATGATAACATTCACAAATCTTTTCCACATTTTTGTATTTTTCGCCCCAGGACTTTAAACTTATGTCATTGCACTTGAAAACCCTTGCCAGCTTATTATACTGGAAAAATGGCTAATATGTGCAAAGATATGGTAATGCCGCTGTTGATACAGCAACGCATTCTTATATGCTTGTTTTTACATTGTTCCAAAAGGATCCATGGTTTCCATACGGGGGTGATAATCTTCTAGGTACGGTTGGAAAGTACAAGGAGATTAAACCACACTGACTATATAATATCCAGATATACAGTAAGTGATGCAGCTGATGATTTTTTTCATCTTGCCATGAAAAAACCTGTTGAATATGTATGGAAAAGGATTCAGTACATGAATTAGACATTCTGAAAGAGGTGGCAGCCCTGAACGAAATGTCCCTCGTGATCTCGATTTCACCTGCGAGTTTAAAAATCTCTACAAGTTATGTCAGTTAAACCGTTTCCTTTACATCCGTCAGCTTCCTCTTATCAAGTACTAAACAAAAAACAAAAAAAGCTGAGAAATAAAAAAAAAGTGAATTTTTCTCAAAATGAGGACCTACAAAACACAATGTGCTTCTTAATGATTTTACCAACATTTTCCCTAGCAGTCAGTTATAAACCAAGTAAGCCATGATTCATGCATGCAGTGCAATGGAAACACACTAACCTTACATACAAAACCTAGCTGAGTTTCTTTGTAAAAAGTGGGTACAGGTTAACATGAAAACATCCAGACTTGGCAGACATTTGCACGCACACAACTTTCATCAATAAATAAGATTTCCCTTTTACATGTGTTATTTATTTGTTGTTTTGTATTCCTTTTATTTACAGTGCACTTGATGTTAAATTTACTGTTGTCCATCCTCATGTACATACATTCAACATAAAAAAGGCTACAGATATATTAATATTATAGCTGCAATGGTTATCATATATGTCATTAAGATCTTTGTAAAAGCATCACCCCCACTCTCTCCCATTAAAATGAACAGATACAGTGTATAAGTAAATATTAGAGTAATATATCCATATAAAATGGGCAGAAATCACCCACAGCCAAGGGCTCAGAGCTTCACAATGTCATTTAAAGCAAAAATTCCTCACTTGCTCAATGCACACATTAGGACTCGCTTTAGCACCAGATACTACTCAGAAAGTCGGGTGGGTGGAAGTGTTAGAAATTCATTACCGCCTGCCCATGGATAAACGGACCGTCTTCTGCTGCACCCTGAATTAGACCATCACATTATGACGTCTTGTCACACAGTTTGTGAAAGGTTTTTCGCAGTTGAGATGTGCCATCTTGGCATGTCACATCCACTGACGTCAGTGTGCTACCACTAGCATCGAATAAAGCCAGTTCATCAATGGCTCCCCCCTGCTTTATGGCCCTCGTACTGATGTTTCCAATATCAGAGGACATTATGTTCCCACTAAACCATGATTTAATTTTGTTTATGGAAAGCCCCCAGTACATTGTGACTAACTCTAAGAAAAAAAAAAAAACATTTATCGAATGAACCCTACGTGAACCTTTCCATTTGAACAGTCTCCTGTGTCATTTAACAGAGAACATCCTTCAAATCGCACAGTGCTGCAGGCCATCTCCAACTGTGGAGAAGAGCAGGTAGTCTAATTAGGAGTTAATAAGGTGCCTGGAAATAACTGTGACTTTGAGGTATACTCTGAAGCTGGCCAAGTGTGATTTATTGCTTCCCAACAAGTGTCAGTCTCCAAGACTGGAGCACTGTTCAAATTTTCCTGTCTCGTATCGGCAATTGAATTAGCATTTTGTTCGCAAGGTCGGGTGGCATTAAATCTCTGTAACACCTTCTAATCCACGTTCTGGCTGATTTATCCAGCAGCTTTGTATGCGTTCATTTCCTACAATTGTGAAACAGAATGCAGTACATCTCCTTTGGCTCACTCTGTTGGGCCAATGCCATTCTTACATCCTTTAATTCTTGCAAATGCCACAAAATAAAAACACTAAAGTCTAGAGTAGCATTTGCAAAATGTGTGCTATCTGATATGGTTGCTGTCGAGAAAAACCCTGGACTGTGAAAAGCCACCCGCCTCTCAAACCAGTTAAAGATTAATGGCAATGTTTGAAAATCAAACTAGAACAGCAACAAGCCAGGAGTCATCAATAGAATGCTAACTCATTAGAGGTCAATTCAGAAGCAGCTGTGGTAAAGTAATATACATTACTCAGAGGGTCAATACAATTTTGAATCAATCAGCCAAAACTGAAACCCAAAGATTAATTTTATGTTTTACAGAAGCCAGTAATAGGGAAAGATCACCCCGGGAAAAGTGTCTTAAATATATAGCTGATGTATAAGTGCACACAAATCACAAGTCAACATGAACTCAATATTCCTGCAGACGCAGTGTTTCTGAGTAGTACTGGACAGTTTAAAGTGCAGTCTTATTACGGTCAATGAGGAGCTCATATGATATGTACAAGCTGTAGACAGTTTTCAAGGGGGTTCCACCTTTTTACAGAGGACTTATATATGAATATGTAGATATATTTATATATTGCACTAGAAAAATCACAAGATGTTTACAAAAATAAGTACATAAATAAACTCTAAGCTAAAAAAACAATGTGTTTATTCAAGTTCTTGGCTTAGTTGCTATTTAGGTTTGTGCATGGGAGGGACTCAAATATTCAAAACCACAACTCCTATCATTCCGCAAGGCCAAAAAGTGCAACTTCACTGCATTGTTGTATAAATACAGCTTTTTTCAACAAACAGTAAATCAGTTTTGCTTAATTCAGCCAATCAGTCTATACATTTATACAATTATTTGCTTGAACTGGTCATCAGATAGCTTTTAGCTTATTCAAAAGATTATAAAGAATATTAAGAAACACACCTGGCATATATAGTACACATTTTGCTCCCCTGCACAGAACTAAAATCAACTAAATATTGCAGAATCAGACTCTACACATATTTATAGCATTGTGTCCGCGACCCTGGAATGCATCTATACTTGCTGGCACTCTTCCATATGATTATTGTGTTCCCCTTTGGTTACCAGGGGTTTATGGGAAATGAATGATTCACATGAAAATTAAATGCTTAATAACAGGCACAACATTCTAAAATGAGAGATGATCAAGAACAAGAATGATCATCGTTGGAATCCACTGGAGAGCGGTTTGGCTTCTTTCTTTCTTCTCGACACCAAGGGGTTCATTCTCTCAGTGGTAATAAATTCATCAAGGGGCAAATGCAGTGGTGTAAGTGGGGTTTCATGAAATCAAACATGTATGGAAATACTATATGATGTCAGGGGCTCATTGATTTGAGCCAATCACTGTTCAGATGTGGGAACAGGTCAATGATTGACAGCTCATTGTAGCTCCACCCAATATGAAGTTCATGAAACCACAGTCTCCCGTCACTAAGTAAAAACTGGAGTTTTGTGAGAAAAATGGATTTTCTGAATATTAAAACCCTTTCCTCAGTACTGTTGCTAGACACAAAGGTGCAGGTAGCAGTCCTTGATCTAACAAAACCCCAGTAATCGTCAATGCTAACAATCCCAATTTCAGCTGCAAGCTAACTTGGTGAATGGTGCAGAAATGTATAACCTTTATAAATATAATCTTCAGCTTCTAGCAAATGTTACTTAATAGCACAAATGTGTCTCTAATTTGTCTGGTCACTCTGGCATGTTCTGCTTTACAGTCAGTTATTGCTTCAGTGATTAGTCTCACTGGGAATTTGGTCAGGAGCCACACACCAAACCAGCGGCATGTTCAGAGGCAGAATTTACATTGTTGTGCTCAATCAAATCTAACGTCTATCGGAAGGGAGCCATAGTACAGTTTGATCTTATTTGATCCTCTTGCTCTGACAAAACAAAATAAAACAGAAAAGATCACATCAGCTTTCTGAATGGGTTTAAGTGATCCCGCTCAAACTTGCCCTCAATTATAAGAAGTCCTGGTTCTAAAGGAAATATGGAGTGACTACCTTCACAGGCTCTGGAGAATGCCATGAAGCAGGCAGTGTGAGACCCAGTCTCTAATGTGGTTTTCATGGTGAAGACTCAAGAGTAGATGCTCAGGGGGAAACAAAAGGGGCAGAAGAGCTGGTGAATAAACAAAAATAATAACACACACCTTTCTGCACAGATTTGTTTGTTTGAAGAGAGTGTGACCAGCACACGCTGTGACGTCAAACTGAATACAGCACTAATTACAGAGTCAGATTCAAATAGCTGTAGCTGACAAACGCGTCAAAGATCAGTGCATTGAATAAGCCTGCAGCAGTTACTTTTGGCCACCCAGCTGTCAGATATGGATGAATCGAGCTGAGGCCGAAGCTCAAATGACTGCATGACAACACTTGGGCTGTTTGCGCACATTACATGTTTGGAGATAACAGTAAGGTCTTCAGCCTGAATCATACCCCCAGGGAAAGATGGGAACTGGTAGCAACCGCATGGCTTTTACCCTTCTTTACCATCTTAAGAATGTCATATTTGTTACAACGTTCACACTTCTGGGTTTTGATTGAACACCTATGTTAGAAGCACTGCTCTACAAGGTAAGACCTTAGCCCCAATGTGTCATGCCAAGTTCCAGCTAAACCCTGCTATGAGGTATAAAAAGAAGAGAACGAAGACGGCAAAAGAAAAACTCAGGCGTAATGAAGGGTTACAGTTCCCAATGCAAGAGCTGAGCACAACTTGAGGACTTGGCTCTGAACTTATTCCCAACTGCAGGAGATGAAACAAGAGGAGGGCAGCGAGTGTAGAGGCAACAGGCCTGCCTGAGGAAGGAGCATCACCCACCAGCTTTCAACACAGGAGCGATGCTGTCCCTGAATGGGAGGCGAATGCCCCTTAAACATGGGGACAGCCCAACACGATGGCACTGCACAGGTCCCGGGTTCCCTGTTCATTTCTACAGCTATTTTTAATGGAAGAAACAGGAGAATATCACACTCTTGTGCAAAGTCGTAAAGAGGTCAAAGCGTTCGACCGTTGCAATTTTGTCATGAATAGAAAAGGGCAGTAGCTCTGAGCTATCCAATCAGGGCCATCGTTTGTTAAGTCAGTGTGCTACACAGGCCAATCACTGAATTGGAACGCCAGTCTCAGAGTAACTCGGTGCTGATCAGGAAGATCTTGTGGCAAAGACTGGCTCCAGGGCGTCCCAGACAGATGACAGATACATGGGACGAGACGAACGGCTTTCGTTTGTGAAATTAATGAACACATGAATGCACTCGCGGGCAGGAAGGTAGATTGGTGATGGCCCTGCTCTTGTGGCTGTTCGACTGTGCGTTCAGACTAGCTTTCTACAATCACTGTGCAATTTATGTGCAAACAGAACCTCGGCACTTTGACCACTCTGAACACATGCCTTTGGTTCCACTATTTATCAACCTAATATACAGAGCCTCTTCCTGATCCACTGCTGCTGGGAATACATCCTCATCAAGGTGTCATCGGAGACAAACTGCCAGGCTCCCATAAAGGCTGTTAGGGGAATATTGATAGGTACACTGTATATGGACTAGACCTATGAACTGCTATTGCTGTTTGTTATAAAAGATGCATTTGAGACCATTGTGGATTTGTTTTGTTTTTCATTTTGTACTGGAAATAAACACAAGATGCTCTCCTCACAAAAACCTCAAGTAACAATATTCTTTTCTCTTCACGGAGGACTATAAAAGGTCTGGATAAATCTGTTGCAGAAAGGTAGTGTGTTCTATTGCAGTCTTATCCAGAGTGTCCAGTTGGTCTCAAACAACCTTTTGTTGGCTGACAAGGCAAGCGACCTTTATCTCAAAGATGGGACCCCCAAAACACAAAGGAATAAGCCCGCCCCCCCAACCGAATAAGAGGGGGAGTAAAAAGAGGTCCAACAAAACTATGGAAAAATAGAAAATGAGGAATAACTCCCCACTCTTAAATGACATGAACAAAACAAGGAACAAACACACACACAGACTAATAATATGGCTTCTAAAGTTGGAATAAAGGCAGTTAAATGAATTTCCTTATTTTGTCATTTTGTTGTTGTGATGTTTTTTTCTTAGTTGACACGGACACATCCCAACATTGTGTTCAAGTTCAACTTTGGTCTGGAGAAAATACAGTGAAGATTAAATTGACAAAAATGTTTCCCCCCCCCCCCCCCCCCCTTTTTTTTTTCTACATATCGATTTAAGATCGACCAGCGGTCTAAAACACTAGCTTTTTTTTGTTTTTCTTTTTTTCTCTAAAACAATACTAATATAACACCTTTGTGAGTAGAACACCTATAATTATTTAGCTTGTTTATACAGAAAAAAGAAGCAAAAAAAAAAAAAAACTTTTGCAAAGCGTTGAACTTCATCATTGTGATCTGAGGCAGGTCCCTGATATGTCCCAGCTCACGCTAGTTTGCATTGTTTTGGATTCTATACAGTAAGTAACTGATACATTAGTTATGTTTTTGAATACACTTACAGTTAAGAAAGCAAATTAAAGAGGCATTAGGAGGCAAGTTGTGGGGAAGTGCTACCACTAGGTATCTACGTGTGTGGGTGGAGTAGAAACGTTCCACCGGTGTTCATTATTAATTGTACAGACTTTATATTGTTATTAATACAAGTCTTATATTTCTTCTTTCTCCCTGTCACCACGCAGTCAACATACATTCGGATTGTAGGATTGAAGGTGTAACAGCGGCAGAGGCATTAAGGGGGGAGGGGTGGAATCCCTTTGATCTCGCAAAAAAAAAAAAAAAAAACCCTCACTGCTCAGGATTCCCGAAGGTCACAAGTTGGAAGATAGCCGCGATCTGGCAGTGTCCGTTTCGGGGAGGCTCCCTATCGAATCTTTCTTGAGCACCCCTGAGTCCGGCAGGCTGGGCCCCAGCCCCCCCGCCAGCCCTGCTGAGGCGGCCGAGAGGGGGGCGCAGGGGAGGAAGGAGCCCACCGACATCTGATGGGGCAACACCATCCTCTGGGGCACGGGGACCCTGAACCCTGTGGCCCCCGACGTGCCCGCGTGGGTCTGGGGGGGCCCCGATGGACGTGGAAGAGACGCGGGTGGACTGGGGTGGGCTGGGGGCCGCCGGCTGGCCCCCGTCGTGGGGGAGAGACGGCTGGGAGGCGGACAGCGCCCGGGCGTCATGACTCAGGCTTCCGGTGTGCAAAGAGTGGGTGCTCTTGTGGGCGTGGGGGCGATGCGTGGGGCTGGGGGCCCGCTGCTGGACCAGGGACAGCTGGGAGCCCGAGAGGCCCCCCATGGGGCCGGAGCCGTACTGGAATGTCCGCCCGCCGGCCGCCAGCGGACTCTGCACGGGCGGGCTGGAGACGGCCGACGTGAAGGCCCCGCCCGAAATCTGGGCCTGGGCGGCCTGCTGGGTCTGGAGGGGCGACATGGAGACGGGGCTGGAGAGGCTCTGGACCACCTGGAAGCGGCGGACCATCCTGGGGGACTGCAGAGCCAGGGGCCCCGCCAGCGGACTCGCTATCTGCGGGCAGAAGCTCATGGCCACGGCCTGCTGCAGGGTGGCGATGGCGGAGCCGCCCTGGGGCTGGCCCGGCGGGGCGAAGATGCCCCCGTGCATGGACGGGGTCATGGACATGGCGCGCGGCCGCTGCAGGTCCACCTGCTGGACCATCTCCCGGTCGTACTTGACGATCTCCTGGATCATCTCGTTCTCCCCGGTTGTTGAAGATGCCCGAGTTGAGGTCGTGCTGCACCTTGTGCATCAGGATGGAGTTCTTCTTACCTGCGGAGAAACACATCAGAGGAGGAGGGCCCCCTCTCGTCAGGTGACTCCCCCCGATTACACGCCGTCGTTCCGAATCGACGCCTGACGAGCAATTAGGAACGATGAAACCACAAAGTGCTGAGGTAACATGGACGCCCGAATCCCCCCCCCCCATGTGTGTGGCAGTATATCAGCCCGGCAGGGGCGGAGCTGAGGCCCGTCTGTCAGGGCCCGACCCCATCAGGAGAGCCGTGTTGCATCACAATGTTCTTTCTGCCTTCCTACCTGCAGCTTGTCCGTAATTGAAATCGCAGTCAGTAATTTCGCACTGCGCTGAGAGAATCTGGCCTCTGAACCTGCATTATTGGAAGGTGTGCACGCGCGCGTGTGTTGCGTGTGCGAGCGCATGTGTGTGCACGTGTGTCTGTGTGTGTGCTCGCATAATTCTCCCTGCTGTGCCCACTTTGCAGACCTTTCGACTATAGCGGGAAACGCAGCGGTCACATGAACGCGGTGCTCTCGCAGGGGCGGGAGGGTGGGGTTCGGGGGCGTTCTGCAGAGTCACGCCTGGGCCGACGTGCGCAGGAGCACGTGCAGACTTGCCCGGCTCGCGCGGGGACGGCCCGGCGCTGCACATGACAAACACAAAGCCCCGCGACGAGAAGAAACCAATTTGGCAGCAGAAATTGCCTTCTTCACGGAGCTCACAGAGGCTGCCACTCACATGTGAGGATCACCGCTCTCATCTCAGAAGTCCCCGATTGAAAACATTTTTTAAAAGCATCTTGTAATTGCATACTTCCTCTCCGTATTCTTTTTTTTTTTAATACATTTTCCTACGTGTGCCCCGCGCCGCCCCCATTCATCAGGGATTTCAGTGAACAGAACATGTTCTATTTGTCTTTCGACATCACTTTGAATCAATGCAATGCCATCAATATGACAGCATGAAACTGTGTTATTGTACCCTCACAGTTAGAGCGGGCGTATAGGAAATTATGTTTTTAGGGAAAAAAGTATGCGTTGCTTCAAGTCCACAGCGTCTCCAGTATGGCTGTTTAGCAGCGTTTGGGTGTTTGCCCCCCCCCCACCCTCGTAGTCCCTGTGGGCCAGACTGTGGCCTGTGCTGTCCTGCCCAGGTTAGCGCCACCGTGTGTAGCCTACGCTGACATGAGTGGGAGTAGACCACACAGGAAAACCCCACCGCCACTGTCGCACGCCCTCTCCGGGGGCGCTGAAAGGCTGGAGAATGTTTGCATTTGAAAAGGTCTTAGCATGCAAGTAAAATGAATCCATTTAGTCAGCCATTTTTAATCCCGCATTTTTATTTGCCTCCGCCGCGAATACGACGAGCGCGCGCTGCCTGGCGGAGGCTTGACGCGGAGAAGGCTTGCGAACGGAGGCGCGGCGCGGCGCTCTAAATCCGCTGGAATTGGAATCCCCGTGAACTGTGAGGTGGCGAGCCAAATTTGTTCATGTATGGAATCCGGCTGCCATGGCAACGGCAGGCAGGTGGCGGATGCAGGCCCCCTTTGTAAACATCTGATGTGAACATGTGACATCAGCAGCACATTGACCTTGGGGTAGGGGGAGTGGGAGGGAGGGAGAGGAGAGGATGGGGGCTTCACTGTTCAGTAAATTATATGTTTGCAGAGAGGTGCCTGAATGTACAAAGCAGGTGCTTCCCAAAGCCTCACAATATCAACATCAAAGCCAGAAAATACAGCTACAGCAGCCAGAAAAAGACCTTCACTTTGTATTGAGCTTATAAATAATCATTCAACAAAGGAGTACTTCATCTGTAAATCTATCCGTGGCCTTCAGTGCTGTTTTCAAGCCTTTTCAGAAGTAATCTAACAATAATTGTGGCACTGCATCACCTGTGGCCTCTGTGTTACTCTTACATTACATTAGTCATACATATAAACAGACATATCCCGATTACGTTTAGCACAAAAGTACTCTAAAGTACTATATTGCAGAAGATTTCCAATTTAATCATCTGGTGAATATCTCATGGCTCAGAATGAGTTGTTCTGTTTGGATGGAATGACCAGCCCTTACAGAAATGGTTTAAAAATAAAAAAATAATTAAAAATATATATATAGTAATATCTGAATGTGTAAATAATTTGTATTATTGGCCAAATATTTTTTATATTTTCTAATATTGATGTTCCAATTCAGTACATTTTCAAGGGATAAGGGAGTACAGATGGGCCTGATGGTGGGGGCGGGGCTTATACCTATGCGGTCGAGTCGGTCGATGGCGACGGTCTCAAAGGCTCGCCTCATCATGGGGTACTCTTCCAGCACCTCGTTGAAGTTGTCCACCGACAGCGAGTACAGGCGGCAGTAGGTGTCAGCCCGGACGCTGGCCGTGCGTCTTCCTCGGGTCAGCAAGCAAATCTCTGAGACGGACACGCACAGCAAACACATTACTTTCACTTACAGTACAATCAACTTAGACTATGGTTAATTATGTGCACACAACTGCATAAGATTACATTCATTCATAAATTCCATCCCCTTTTAGAGCTTACATTAGTGAATTCATGCTTGTAGATTTCAAATGATGTAATTTACTATTTCTACATTTTTTTCCTCTCCCTATTATTATATTTTCTTTCTTTTTTTTTCTTAACTTTTTCAATCTTTTAAGAACTGTTTTTATTGTTTGTGAAGCAGGTTGTGTAGCACACTTGGAAAGTGCTATTTAAATAAAATGAAGAAGAATTAAAGTAGAAATAGTAGCAATAGTAGTAGTTCTACTTTAATAGTAGTAATACTACTAGCAGTAGAAGTCAGACTAGCAGGTGGTGTTTGCTGTACCTGACTCTCACTTAAGGCTTGTATAGAAACTGCTCCAGCTTCTCTTGTTCATGTTCGGAATCTGGCCTATTTTATTTACTTAATCTCTGAACGGAGGCCTCTGCATGCTAACCTTCTCCATAGTCAATGAACAGAGAGAAACCAGGGCAATTAACTACAAGAACAGTCATGTAAAAGGTCAGCTTTTGCCAGCCGCCTACACACACTATTATGCACAATGGGACGTGATCCACACACAAGTTATATTTCAATGATAACCTCTTCATTAACCTCGCTGAAAACAGGTCCCTAGCGACGATATTCAAGTTTAACTTTCACTGAAGTCGCAAAATAGCTCTTTTCACAAGTGACGATTGAAACACGACCTTGACAGACAGCTGACAGCAGGCAGATTTTTATATTATCAGATATAGGCCTGAGTGTTTTCCATTTAATGCACACAGTGACACAGTGGGAAACAACAGCCATATGGACACCCCTCAACACGACGTCCTCAATATAAAAGCCTTTATATCGGCAACCAAAACAGCCATTATTTCACAGCCTTTAATTCTAATTATTAATTCAAATGTCAACCGTTACTTATCAGCACCAATATGGCTGAAACATTACATACATACAATACTCATACAATACTCATAGGCGCTGTGTAAAGCAAAGCATTCTGAACAGTCATAAAAAAAACACTCTGTTGCCATTTTCATATGTCACTGGCCTGAGCATTTTCCACATGCAACAGACAGGAAGCCATCGACCACGTAGACCACGAAGAACCACCAGGTGTTGGGAATCGGATCCCTGCCTTTTGGCAAAGAGAAACGTTTTCGGTGTGGCGTAAAGGCCCGGGCTGAAACATTATAAATTGCACTGTCACCACAGGTCTTCACAGCTAATTAGATGTTATTAATGGCCTGTATGAGTTCTGTACGTGTGCTAGGCCTTCCGTAAAAACAGCTTCTGCCTTTTCTCAGCCACTGGATGTAAAATCGGCCACCCCAAACCTGCCCTGGAGATGGGCAGCACTTTTGGGTCCCCAGACAAACTCCGAGAGGAGCCTGTGAAAACTGGGACAAAGCGTGCTGGAGGGGGGGACACTCGCACGGAGTCAAATTCAAAATGTCAGCGTGGTTTTATTTTCATTACGTCGCCGCCGCCACTTTTATACAAACACAACAGATGCGGTGACACGCCAAGAGTAGCTTGACACCAGCTCGCGGTTCAGAAGGGACGAGGCAAACCAGCAAGACGCATTGAACATCCTGGTTATTCAACATCTGGCACGCAATGTAACGTCGGGGCGCCGAGCATTTCGATAACTGAGGGCGAGGGCTGGAGGGCCACTGTTGCCAAGTTCAAGATGGGGGACAAATTTGTTTTCTTCTCCCTGAAATAAATCTGTCATGGAGCGTGTCACAGTTTCAGATTGCAGCACTTAGCAGAAGCATTTCCAATGACATTACTTCATACACAATATGCAAGTTAAAAACAAGTTCAGTGGCCATGATTTCATAAATCACACATAGGAAAGTACTCAAGAAAACAAACCAGTGTGCCACCTTACAAAATGATGCTGCATGAAGGTAAAATTAAATGAAATGTATATTTATTATTAAAAACATGAGCGATAAAGTCCTCACAGTATACTGCTCCCACCATGTCAATAAACACTTTTATCTTGGGAGCAACACAGTGTGCAGACCTTCCTTTATCGCTCATGGTTCCATTTCTGACTGGAACCTGTTGAGATTTTGGATATGCGTGTTTGTCTCCCTTTTATAATTAAAAACTAAATAAATAAAAAAAACACATTTTTTTGTAACAAGTGACACATCTTTTTACATCATTTTACCTACATGCAAGATGTCATAAATCACACATCATCACCTTACTGTAATGGCAACTTTTCCTTTCTCAAATACATTTATAATGGGGCACTATATCAGAGATGGAAGGAAAGCCAATACGATTACCATCGTCATTAATATACTATGGTACTTCCGAACCTAACAGGTACGTACGATTATGGCTTCAGAATACAATTTGCTATAAAAAGGAAATGTGTGCTGTTGTCGGCCTGCATTAATGCCGGAAACCTGACGAAAGAGGTCACAGAAACCAAAATTGGGGTCAAGTTAATTTTGCCGCAGTCAAGATGCAGTCAGGAAATTAATTTGAATTCAAGTCATTAACTGAAAACTCCTCACAGAACAATAGGCCCATTTTTATTCAATTTGATTCACAAATTCAATGACAATAACACTTGAAAAGAACAAAAGGAAAGAAGGCACAATGGACCACACACACTACGCCTAACGAATCTGGGACTGGAGAGCCTGGTTTGCGCTGTACCTCCAAAGTAAGAGCCATCTGAGAGCTTCATTCCCATGGTGCCCTTGGTCAGCACGCTCACCACCCCGTGCTGGATGAAGTACATCTTCTTGCCAATAGTGCCTTCCCTAATGATATAGTCTCCGGGCTGGAAGACCTCAAAGCGAAGTTTGGTCAGCATGGCCGTTACAAAATTGGGGTCAGCGTTTGCAAAGAGGGGCATGGATGCCACCAGCTTGCGGCAGTTGAAATTGACGATTTCCTGAGAAAGAGAGGGACAATAAAATTAAACTACCGCATGAGGACCTCCATCTAGTTCCAGGCTATATCTGAAAGCGATATCATTTGCAGTCATTTGCATATTTGCTCATCTATTGCAAAGTCTCGCAAACGTCGTTTCTGATGTTGACAATGCTTTATTTCAATGTACTGCAGTGCATTCAATGACTTTAAAGATACTTACTCCTGGGCCCATTCTCACCTCTCTTAACGGCTCATTAAGCTCCTCCAGGATACTCTCCTCATCGAACATCTTGCCCTGATATCTGTGCTCGTAGTAGTCATGGATTTTCTGTCGGAAGTCTGCTGGCAGCTTGTGGAAGGACATGTACTGCTCCACTTGTTTGTACTGAGGAGAGCGAGCAAAAGAAAGAAAGAGAGACAAAGAGAGACATTATGAGTCACTAAATTTTCCCACATGTGAATGCAAACAAGGAATATTAAGATACAACTATGAATTATTGAAATATGTTGCAGCATTCTGAGTTGACACATCTGCATTCATTACGCTAGCACAGCCAGGATAAAAAAGTTTTAATACTTGTATTTAATATTTTGAGGAAATTCTTCAGAAAAGGGCAACTAAAGGTCAAAGCAGCCATTCAGCAGACAATATTTTCAGTGGAAGCAACTGCTAAAAAGAAAACTATATTTATGTTAAAAAGCTAAAACTTGAAAAATGAACCACATATTCAAGAATTTACTTTAGGTGTGAGAATTATACAGTGTCAACACTGAAACATCTCTACATGTAGACACATTGTAAAGAAATAGAAAAATGCTGTTACTTATATCTTCTGTTATTATATCCAAGGATTTATTTTACATGGACAACATCTTGTCCTATTTTCAGAGGCAAAGGCTCAATGGATAATATCTGCCGTATTGTAAGGACAGCACAGAAAAATACACCTGAAGGGAAATCTTCTGACCTATTTATAGTAAACATACTTTCAGATGAGAAATGGTTATGGCCAGGGAAAAACACTGCCAGTCTGATAAAACCTTGGGAAATAGACGTCTTCATGCTCCACTCTGTGTGGAAAAATTCACTGTGCCTTGCTTGATTAAATGTGCATCAAGTGACAGACTGCCTACACAAAAGGTCCTGTAAAACCATCACAACCAGAATGGTTCTTTTTTTCAAACAAATGTATTTTCTGTTGCAGGAACTCTGTTTTGTTAAAAAGGAAATCAGAAATGTGGTGAGTAAGTAATTAATGGGGCTTCCTTGCAGTCATGTTTTCACTATTTACACTACTGAGTTAGGTAAAAGTGTGTGTGTGTGTGTGTGTGTGTGTGTGCGTGCGTGCGTGCGTGCGTGCGTGCGTGCGTGCGTGCGTGCGTGCGTGCGTGCGTGCGTGCGTGCGTGCGTGCGTGTGTGTGTGTGTGAGAGAGAGAGAGTGTGAAGAGATTGGATACCCTCCAGAGAGAAGCAAAAATTACAAATTAATCTTTCATAATATTTAAGTGGCATGTACAGTTTGCACTATTGCGCAACATTGAGGTCATGCTACCTCAAATCAACTAAGCCAGTGTCATGACATCACACATTCATGTCAATCATTCTGCTGTTATTTTATAAAAACTGTTACACCATATGTAAGCGATCCAAGATTTTTTCATCAATGTGAAAAATAAATGAATATTAAATATATTAATGGTAAGGAAATTGACACCCGTATCCATGTGCTGCACAGCACTGACAAAAAAAAAACCCACCTGCCTTCTGCTGATGCAGCTCACTTGGTGACAACCACTACTTAACCTCAAGCTCAGAATCTTCTCTGACAAAAATTAAAAAAAGCATAAGGAGGACCCTATAAATTCATAATAAAAATAAGGGCACAGAGAGGAGCACTCGAAATGTGAAAGCTCCCGTGCTGACTCAGAGCAACCGTTTAACCTTCACAAGTGATTTCTGACATTGTGGAGGAGCAGGGAAGAGGAGGACACGGCAAGTACATAAATACATAAACAAAAATGGCAGGAAGATATAAAGGAAATAGTCAAACTGAATAATTCAAAGGCCACACAGACTGATAATGGTCCTCTTGTGAAATCCCCACGGAGGCCAAAGCAGGCAGGCTGTTACATAAACAGACTTCTCCACTGTGGCCCAGAGGATGTGGATCGGCTTATTAATGGACCAGCAGACCTGGGCTGTGAGTCATCACCATAGACTGAAAAAAAAAAGAAAAATGGACAAAGGGACTGTGACGTCACCCATTCACTTTCCACGGGCTTGTGAAAAGCGTTTTGAAGACCGCGGAAGTGCAGTTTTTGTGCTGCTAAATTGTACAAATTGGAGCGAGAGACTGTGCAGTCGGGGAAAGGAAGGACCCTTATATGGTCATGAAGTCCGGGCCGAGTCCGAGTCGTCCACTAAGCACATGAGATACCGCCTCCACCGAGTGACATGCTGTGACTAGGCAGTGATACAAACTTTCCCCCAAAAAATATTCTAATATTTCCCAAATGACACAATAACTTACCAAATCTGCACATGTGGATATATAAGACAAAGAAAAAACACCTACTACATGTTCTTGTGGAAGAAATATATTTGTATTTTGTTTTATATTGACTTTGTATTTTGACCTTGTATTGAATTGCCTCATTGGTACCATTGATTTACATTGAAAAGTGGGCTGAAAGACCTGAAAGATACTGGAGCCAACTGCACTGGCGCTACTGGTGCTCTCAACAAGACCAGCAAGTCTCAGCAAGTCTCAGCAAGTCTGGCCTCTTGGTCATTACCGGTGCAGAAGCACTGGACCTTTCATGGGAGGTCTGGAGCATATCCCACAATCCAACAGCTCCTGTGCAGGGCCTGGTAAGCCAAGGATGAGCAAACTCTTCTCTCAGACAGTTACAGCTGACTTCTTATGGACGTTCCCATTTGTGGCCTATATTTCCTGTTTTAAATGCATCAAACTGGATTATATTTCTAATTAGACTGGTGAAAGAAGGGAGAGAAACATTCCACTGCATGTGTAAGCACTCGTAAGACGAAGGAGATCTGTTGGGTCATAGTGTTTTACATCAATGTACATACTACGATTTATATTACATAGTAGATGAAATATTAGCACAGCTAGATTGCCTTGAACTGAGATTAAATTTGACATGTTCTAAAAGCAGAGAAAGTGAAAGCCAATTTTTGAGGTTCATTTTCTGAGTCCTTGAGGAGGATATTTTACCGCCCTTCAGTTATCTCAGCAACAGCAGGGTGAAGTTAACTCCATTTCACGTTCACATGCCAACGATGTTCACGCGACTCTGACTCCTTCACAGCTCTACAAATAGTGCCGCCCTTGCCCTTTTCACTCTCAGAGAAAAACACGATCAAATATTAATGAACACTAAACTCTGAGGTCCAATACATCCCGCTCCCCCTTCTGCTGGTGGTAATTATCATCACTCTGCCGTGCCAGTTAGCGCTTTACATTTAGATTTAATGTGACTGTAATTCAATTTGTCCTAAAACTTTGAACTCGCCGCTATTTGTACAGCTAGCGCGTCCGACGTAGCCTACTTTCTCTCGAAACCAGTTCTTCTCCGAATCGAGATTGCGAGGATTATTTTTCCCTCCCCAGCTTCACTATAATCAAAGCTTCAACTTAACCCGCATCAGATGTCAGATGGGTTTTTCAATATTTATTCGGCGAAAATCTAGTTCATCCATGTTCAACGGCAATTTTTGAAAATGCGGGAAGAGTCAAACTCATCTCTGAGAGCACAGACACAGCTAATCCTGAAAGCTTAAAAGATGTTCTTCAAAAGAAAAAGGTATATTTCCTTGACCTTTGGTTCTCACAGTTAGTTATGAATCGACATTTAAAGTCAAAGTGGTTTCTAGCAGCTGATCGATTTTCTGGCTGACCTCATAATGCTCATATGTGAAACCAGGCATTAAAAAGGTTGATTATGGGGAACTGTGAGGGGGCAATAATGTATATTGCACAAAAATGGAAAAATGTATGGATGAGTAGAAATGCACTTCACTTAAAACAACATGGTGAAATGTAATGGGAGGGCTAAAATGAATGCACATAAATAATGTAGCGCAGTGCTCACATGTAGTGACAAAGGGGCGTTGTATCATACTGCACACATACAGATAGCTCATTAAAAACAGAACTGTGTACGCAAAGCAGAGGGTTCCACAGTGGTGTGGTTCATTCATCCATTATTTAAGCAAATGGCATCCCAGTATGTACAGGATAATGTATAAAAATGACTGACAGGCCTGGTTGTCCCATAATTACAGGGCAGCTGCAAGTGAAGCACTCAGTGGCTTTAAAAGTCAGTGATTGTTGTGACATGTTTTATCTTTAGTGGCAAAGACATCTAAACTCACTGATATGTGAATGAAATGGAGGTGAGCAGTGAATTTCGATGGCGAGACATCACGGTCATCAGCAAAGGGCAGCAGTGGGCGGAAATGTACACTCAAGGATTGTGTTGCATGAATTTGAAGCCAAAAACGATGACTGCAAATTTCAACCTGTGATTAAGAGAAGGTAATCTCCATAAAAAAAGTGGTTTAAATATACTTCCCAACACCATAACTTTGCACTTGTGTTTCCATTTTTGTGTTCGATATCTCAATGCTAAAATGTACGGGAGTGGTTACAGCAACACAAAAACAGTCTACATCATGGTCTGCCAGCACAAGGTGGCGACAAATTAATCCACTGTATGTATGGAAATCCTGTTCCTAAAGCCAGTTAATCTGATATGTTTTCTTTTTTTAGACAATCCCGTTTTAATTTTAATCTAAATTAATTTAATTAATTGCAAGGAGTTAAGGTTTCTTCTCTGTGCACAGTGCCAAAGGCCTCCTCTCTCATCGCTGTGGTGCCTGAGACAGAGACAGCAGCGCAATACTTTAACTTTTTTAAGCAATGGACTTCCACACTCTAATTTGATTCCAACCCCATTGAAACAGTCAAAGATAGCGTCGCATTATGAAGTTTGAGTAATGTGTCCTTCAGAAACTACAGTCAGGTGCCAAAGAACATTCAATTCCATTCAATTTTAATCTATTTGTGTAGAACTTTTTACACTTACACTGTTACAAGGAAACTTTACTAGGAAAATTAGGAAAAAATAGAGCTTGAACCCACCCAGCAAATGAGGAAAGAGCTCCCCGGTGGGAAGTAAAAACGATCAAACAGTGCAGGCGAGAAAAAAACTCCCCGGTGGGAATAAATGTCAGGAGTACTGGCCAGCCCCGTGTCGATTATTATTATAATTAGGACTATGACATCACTGTAGGCCATTGCCCATCTTATTCTAATAATGACAGCTTTATTCAAATGGATGCTTGTTGGATCCAATTAAATATATGATCGGGCCCTCAATGCCTTCCTCACACCCACACCCATACCCGGGGGGGGGGGCGGGTAATGTTTTGTTGACTGAAAAATTGTGGGTGCGATGGAATTCCCTAACCAGCATCCCAACTGGTCTAAAAATTTGCTCTCAAGTCGAGAATTTTAGAGTCCTTATTTCATGTCACGTCCGCGTTTAGGTCTTGTCACTTTGTAGCCATTGAGTACAGCAGTATTCAAAGACAGGCTTTCACCAAAGAGCCTCTTCTAATCCGTACAGAATCTCTCGCTAAACAGAGTGCCGGGTGACACATTAAATACGCCGCTGCAGTCGTGGACCAAATAAAAGCGACGGAGTGTATAAAAAGGAAATAAACAAGGTATCATTTGGAATCCCTTTAACTGAAGCTCCCCCTGCCATACTTTTTCCCCGCAGTAGCTATCGGACACACGAAGACCCCGAAAGTTCACCGCGCAGGAGACAGTTAGGGTACCGCCAGAGACGGAGCCTTAACAGCTGATTAATAGACGAGCTTGTTGTTTGCTCAGGCTGATTAATGATGGCCTGTCTGCCTGCCTGTTCAGGGTAGTGCGGCTCTTATTCACAAGCTCTGAGTCACTGTATATCCGGAGGCCAGTGCTGTAGACACATCCGACGCTTCTACAAAACGAGCTGGCGGTACGGTCCATACAATAGGTTCCCTGGCCTACACACGCACAAACACAGACGCACACATACGCACACGCGCACACATACTGTATATATTTACTTATCCGTTTTAAACAATACACTCTCCAGATAGCATTTTCCCCCCTAAGGAAGTCAAACATATCTACATAAAGAGATGATTTGCAATAAAGTCGAATTGAATGGAGTGATCGATGTCACGTCGCACGCTTTAAATCCAATATGATCGCCCCATATGGATTTAGCATGATGTTCATGAGGTTTTTATAGGCCATAAAGTCACCACTTGACTTATATATACTGTATGTATAGTGCGTATCTGTCACTGCCATCTGCCACGTGCCAAGGCACGGAAATTAAATTGTCATCCTACACTATGTTATAGAGCCACAGTTGCCTGCGGGTAATGCAAGGCATATTGCTCATACTGAAGAGGCCTCCACCTGAGAACATGCTATTCTTTCCTGGGTAAGTACATCATGTATATTTGTCATTAATTTTGATCAGGGTGACAGTGTGAAAAACACAATGCAATCAAATTTGATATAGAACAGCACGTAGTGCACTCCACCCAATCATTTCTGCAAAGCCCCTTTCACATGAGAGAACAGGGTGTTGGCTGCAATAATAAATATGCTGGGTGGATATCTCCGAAGGTGAATGCTACTTGTGCACAGAAAACATTAAAATAAGTCAACCAGGGTGTCAGCCAGCCATTCACAATATGGCAATAAGCCATTGCTATAGTCCAATTTTGCCTACAAAGATGGTAGAAAGATTTTTTTTGCCTACAAATATGTTTTTCTTGGCTCGCCGTTTTTCATCCTCCCTCAGAATGCTTCCTAATATGTTTCTGAAACTCACTTCAAAGAATCAGAGTTAAATATTTGGTCCTATTCATTTTCTTAATTAACTGAAGCACAACATTATCTTGTTGTGTAGTTGTGTAGTCATTAGTGTAGTTTCATTGCTAAATAAAGTTTCATATTTATACAACAGCAAATGTTCATTAATAGTTGATAATATTAAATTGTATAATAGTACAGTATAGCATATATAATGAAATAGCTTTCAACCAAGACACACACACCATTCTTAGCAAAGAGCCATGGCTTGGTTTTTGCCAAGGTCTAAGATATGACCGGATCCACAGTGCACCCATGCCAATACGCAGAGATGCGATCAGCAAATTCTCTAAAGACTGACACCTTTTGAAGTTCCAAGCAAAACCAATTTGACATCAATATAGTCAAACAGCCCTCTGGAAGAGGTAGGCTATTACATAATGGTTAATGCCCTCTGCCGCTGTTAGCAGATGGTCCGGCAGGCGGCTCTCAAGGACATTAGTGTGGGGGTGTGGGGGCAGGGGGTGATGAACGGGACAACACCGGGTGGCTGCCTGATGAATATCCCCCAGTCTGGCGAGACACTCCACTACATCAAAGCCCAAACCCCTGGTATCTCTCCCCTACCACCCTCAACGCCCCCCCTCCGGAATTCATCAGCCACTCCAAGGCAGCTGCACCCCCACGGAACGCCAGGCCAAAAAAGGCCCTGCGAAGACCCGGCCGTCCCGCGCATACCGCTGGGGTCCAGAGGGAATCGTCTCATGCACACACTGCATATTTAAACCTGGATGCACTATACACTGCACCGACAACATTTTGATAAGCGAGACAAAAGCCACTTGTTGACAAATGCATGAAACGTAATGAGAACAAGTAATGTTTGCTTTTGAACACTATGAGCTTAAGTCGCATTTGGTGACAGATGTTTTGTATCTCTGAAAATGTTAATGGCACAAAAAAATGGAGCAAATTACTCCCGTTAACTACTAACAGTGGTGGGCCAGGTAAACAACTTGAACCTGTCTCTTCCTTTTGCATGATATGCAGAACAGCGTCTGTTACCAAGATTGGTGCTGCTACTGTCAAAATATTTGGAGTGTTCAGACAAATTCGTATAGGGCCTTTCTCTGTTTGTTATCTGTTCTATTCTGTAAGACGGCTCGACGTCACATTGTTAATAAATAACTAGCTGAGGCCCGGGGGAGGATGTGAGGAGTTGTGACTGTACATGTGACTGCGTTGTGTTATTATTTCAAGCCTTATCTAGGAAGTAGAGCAGAAGAGCCTGACATGTCGGGCAAGAGAAAAATGAGCCTTTTTTTCTGACTGAGGAAATGTTGCCCTGTACATCATACAGACGTGCATGTTTTACGAGTGCTGTCTCGCAAAACAATTTCCAATTTTATGCGTGTATATGTGGTATGTATTCTCATGTTCTATCCATCCTATGCCCAAAACCCTACTGAAGTATATTTAAAAGGAATTTAAAGCTGATGTCAGCTTTGTGAAAAAATATGCAATATTTGACCAGACATATTGCCCCATATCCATCATATCTGCCTCAACATGAGATCTGGGCATTATACATTTTTTTTTACTCCTGAGGTAGTCTATCCCTTTTGAAGCAAGGGGGTTGAATACTTTTGCAATTCACATTTTCTGCTTACGTAAATTCCATAAAATTACACAAATATGAAGAACTTTCAATTCAACTGTGATGGAATAGAGGACCATCAGATATAGCCAGTTCTCCTCAATTAGGTGAGTAATAAAATTCTTTTAATTTGATTCGCAAAATTTTGCACATTTTAATCAACATTATTTAAAATTGTCGATACATGTACTCTTCGTTCTCACACTCAGACAATATTCATGGAAAATATCTGCAATGCACACATTTTGTAATTTAAACTATCTTGAAGCGCAGTTTTTGTTAGATAGCTTTTATTGCAGGTTGTGCCGAAAGCCAACGTGGCAGTTAACAGAATGGTGTATCTTTTTCATTAAAGGGTTAGTTTGGAATTTTGGACATAATGTCTCATTTACGACTTACCCATGATGTTGTTGATTGATGGAGACCATTTTCAGCTGATTCCATGCTGTCCTTCTTGAGGACATACACACGTTGCTAATGCTAGCGCAACTCTATGGTAACCGGTAACATCCACTACCAAACGCACTTAAACACTCCACAGTGCACCCAAAGCAAATAAAATAGGACGACAGTCTATCGGGGTTAATTTAAGTGTTTATACCATCATTTTTGAAGTCAAACTATCGTTGAATCCTTTACTTTGTCCAAAATTCCAAACTAACCCTTTAAGTGTACTTCATGATTAAAACTGATTTCTCTAAATGGAATGTATTGTTTAATCTCTTAACTGTCTGTCTGTTTACTTGCCAATGGATTATTCAGATTGTTGGCACACTTAATCAAGGAAAATGATTGGAAACAGGCTGAGACCAATAATCAGTTTAAGGGGAAGTTTTCTGCCTCCTCAATATTCAGCTCAGCAGCTGCCACTGAGTGTGTATGTGTGTCTATGTGTGTGTCTGTCTGTGTGTGTGTGTGTGTGTGTGTGTGTGTGTGTGTGTGTGTGTGTGTGTGTGTGTGTGTGTGTGTGTGTGTGTGTGTGTGTGTGTGTGTGTGAGTTCAGATGCAGGGCAAATTTCGCTTCACAACCACAGACAATCTCTACAAATATTCTTCCATCTCCTCAGATGGATCTCCTCATGACAGGTCTCTGCACTGCCACCCTGACTCTGGCGGCAGGCCTGCAGCGCACTCTAAAATACCAAGGATCACTCACTGCACGTCTCCTCCTCCTACTTCACTCTGTGACCTAGAAAAAATGTGACAAGCTCCCTCTCAAAAAACAACACAAAAAAAGATTTAAAAAACAGACCAAGCTGTCTGCAGACCAAGATAGAAACAAAGCAATGCAGAGAAAAGGCCAGACGAGAAAGAGAGAGATAGAGAAAGAGAGAAAGAGAGACCTGAAAAGATTCATGACCTTGCCTCTTCTCTGTTTAAAAAATGTGCTCCAATGTAATGAATAGTGAACAGGTTCTGAACAATCACTCGAACAGGACAAGGGCTGGAAACTGATGATGAGGTTCCAAACAGAATTAAGACCACTGGACTCCTCGCATACACAACATGCGACCTTGCACCGCAGTGTTCACCATGGATACGAACAGCAGCCTATTCCCATATAAAGCCCACGCCGCTGAGAAGCCTGTCCCAGCAAGCAGACACCTATCGGAACATTGACCATACCAGCAGGCAGTTCCCAGTGCCTGCGCTGCGGCGGTCCGCTAGCAGGATGACCGTTCGGCAGCCATTTTGCGTCCCTTTTTACGGCCGATCCTCATGTTGACACGCCGCCACTCACTAGCAGAGCGTCGTAGCGCCAATTCGCGAAACGCTGGTGGACTGACAGGTGCGCCGCTGCTGGGCCACTAATGGGCCGCGCGGGGGGCCACTGCACGTTCGCTGGCCGCTGTACAACTGACACCCCTGGGAATGAAGAAAACACCGGCTGGAAAAGACATTAGCGGGGACAGTGGGGCGCGCGCAGATGGATGAGGCCGCCTCGGAGCACCTACCTTCTCCTGGTACTGGCGGCGGGAGGAGTCGAGGGACTGGATGAGGGCGGTGGCGTGGCCGATGAACATGGCGTAGCAGGTGGCGCCCACGATCATGCTCAGCATGGTGAGCCAGATATCGGACATGCTCTCCGGGGCCTGACGGCCGTAGCCGATGCACAGCATGTGGCTCATGGCCTTGAACAGGGCAAAGGAGTACAGCTCGGTCCACGAGTCGTTCTGCAGGGGGGGGAAGAGAGAGTTGGATCCTGAGTAAGTCCACATTTTAGCTATTTACACAGATGACATTCATTTTTACATACAGCTCTGGAAATAATGGCGCGACCACCCCCACATTTTCTGAGGAAGAATCGGGGTTACTCCACCAAATACTGATTGTTGAACCCTTCCTAAGTGAATACATTGATATTTTTATCATTTATTTACAGGTATAGACTTGTTTAGTTTGCATTATTCAATGTATAACAGCGCTCTGTATTTTTAGTATTTTGACCAGTTGTCATGTTCTGCAAATAAATGTTCTGCATTACAATATTATTGTTTGAAATTAAAGTCAAATGTGGCCAATAATTCATGAAAGAATATCAAAAGTTTTTACACAGAAACATGCCATCAATTGGGAAACTGAAAATTTGATCTCTTAATGTGTTTTTTGGAGTAGCAAGCCAAGTTCCCTGACCAATGTGCTGCACCGCCTACTGCTGTAGGTATGTATTAGTACTACAGACGTCCCAAAGTTGTGATCATTCCAATCTTTTGGCAAAGTGAGCCCCTTGTTCATACGAGCCTCTAAAGAGGAGCCATTAAGTCTGTCTTTTCAGAGCGCATCTGAGAAACTGTATACATTGACAGTCAAGCATAATTCCCCATGCCAGATTCATTATAAACGCTCTTTCTCGGGCCTTAAAAAGGATACGCTGCTTGTTTATCTTGGGAGAGTGATAAACAAGCAGCGTATCCCCCCCCCCCCCGGCTGTGCTCACTGATCCGCACACAGGCTTCCCTCCGTAAGGTACAGTGCCTTCTCCATCTTCATGTTCTTTCTACGTGCTCAGTCGGGCCTCGCACATTTCGCCAGGTTTGTTCTGCGTTCAATTTGAAATGGGTTTTGGGGATGGATTTAAGAGGAGAGGAAAAAATAAATGGTAAAAAAAATTGTTTTAATTAAACTTAACTTCAAACATGGGAAGAAGCTGCGGGTGAAGAACAGACCGTGTAAAGGGGAAGGACAGAGAAACGGTAAAATTGCACAGAGACCAGGCGAGCCCTAAGCACTTCGGCCCTGAAGCGGGCAGCGGCAGCTGCGCACCAAACATGACCCCGCGCGACCCCCGCCGCCAGCCTGAGGACGGCTCCTCCAGTCTCCACCTGGGGGCCGGAATTCGGGGCTCTCCGTCACCCGAGGGCATGCTGGGAACAGAGCCTGGGCCCGTTTGAAAGAACACCGCTACATAAATAAACACCCCCGTCCGCTGTAGCCAACAACAGCGCTGCTCGGGATTAGCAGCGGCGCGCCACGCCTCGTCTGCATATCTGCCACGCGGCACAAGGGAAATGGGCCCAGCGGGTATGGCCGTAAAGTCGACCCCACGGTTCTCTCTCCTCTGTCGCTTAGCGAAAGAACGCGGCGCTGCGGGTCAGCACTAGGGTTTTTTTTTTTTTTTTTTTAAGCTGGTTGAATGTACACATTTTGCCAAGGCCTCCCTCTCGTTTCAATTACAGGCGCGGGAGCAAGTCGCGCCAAAAATGAGCGAAACATTCGAAGTCTGTGGTGAAAGATGGATAAGGTGGACAAATATTACCAGATAAAGTGGAGCCAGAAGTAAATGTGACAGATATTTGTTTCCGTTCTTAATCGCAGCCACTTTCTACATCTTATCTGGGCGTGCAACGCTCTTTCCAGCTTTAACACCTTCGTGAAGTCTGACAGCACTGCCGTTTCCTAAGCGCCGAGCAGCTGTGATATATGTTTTTAATCTCGGTACAAATGACCAAACATTCCTCCCAGCCCATTCATCTCGAGCCACGGCGCATTAGCACTGCATTTCACCCCCTGCAGAAGTGCTGGTTTGGCGGTGATTTTTGCCATGCGCTGGCAGGATCCACCGTTTAACAGCCAGGCCATGATCTCCGTTCATCAACGATGCTCCCTAATTTGGTCCCCTAGGTTTTCATGCAGGTCCAAGGTTCTACTTTGATCAAACAGGAAACCATCAAGAGCCACTGGGCTGCTATGACAACAGTCCCCAGCATCATTAAAGTTTTACGTTTGGCTCCATAATATTACGAGGGAAATGGTGTAACATTCTGTCTTTTTGTCTTTTAGTATACTCAGTCCAATGTTAGCTGTCCTGTTGTTGATGTACCAGATAGTTTATTATATATATTACATTATATATATTTATTATTATAACACAAAGACGCACTAATCATATTAATGAGTCACGATGAGTCGATGGACTTTCGTTTCTTTAAAATTGATTGATCAAGTTGATCCATTTCACAGCAAGAATTCAATTAGTTCTACTGTAAACACGACAAAATTAATTAGATAGCCACTCATACACATGAGAAGGTGCAAACGTAAAGAAAACGAATTACCTGATGTCAAGAATCAGAAGACCATAAATATATGCCACCCAGCTATGGAGCCTAGAGGAAATTTGGTTCAAAGCAACATGACAACATGGAAATCTTCAGAATATGTGGAACATAATGGGATGCTATAAAGTGTATGCAGTTCGCATGTTACAATGAACAGACATTCATGCTACAGTGAACAGACATTCACGCTACAGTGAACAGATGCCCTAGGACTATGTAAGAGGTTTATACAATGCAGTCTTAGGAAATGAGGTTGTTCATACTGAAATGGCCATCAGCCAGGAACATATACAATGGTTATAATCAAATACACATACAATTCAAAACAATTTTATGTAATTTAACTGGAACATAATTGTCCAATGGGAGCTGAAATTAACAAGTCTGACATAGCCAGTAAATAAACCAATAGATAAAGACCATGCTGTACCCTACAGTTATTTCTTAACGTATTGCAAGATGTGGAGCTACACCAAAAACAAACTAAAGGTTTTGTTTGAAGACAAATTTCCATTAAAATGGAGTATTCCATTAAAAATAAAAAAAATTTTTTTCCTAACTGTGAAATGTGAAACTGAAAAGAAAGTACCAACACACAGCTATCGTGTACCACACTTGACTAAATTCACACTTCTGACCACATCTTTCCTGTTAGACTGACCGATGTGGTCATGGTGGTAATGTTGGTATCTCTAGCAATTAACCTCCCGCTATCCTTTATCTCTCAACAAAAACACGCACATACACTGCTTGGTTGTACACAACCCATTAGCAGAGAGCTGACAACAGCTGTCATTTAGAGCTTGCATTATGAATGATTAATGCAAGCACTGGTTAATCAAAGATTACGTGTTTGTGACGCCCCCCAGGACAGGCTTTGACCTCAGTGCATCCTGTGAGGCCGTGACCGCCGTATCCGTGGTGATTTGCGCCAGCCCCCCGGGGTACAGGAATGGGTGGAGGAGCGGAGATGTAGTGGCCCGGCGGGAAATGCCCAGCTCCCTGGCAGCCCCGTGCTTGCCTGTGACGGATTGTGTAATTGAATAAATGGAGGACGTCCCAATTAGCTGTAAAAGCACGGGAATTCCTGTAGTGCTGCCTGTTTGTATGTGTGTGTTTGTGTCCGTGTGTGTGTGTGTGTGTGTGTGTGTGTGCATTTGTGTGTGCGTGTGCGTTTGTGCGTGCATGAGGAGTGTGTATTTTTTATCAATTTGTATCATTACTTTGGTGAGTATTCTATGTAAGTGTGTGCATATGGGTGTGCATGTGCGTATGTATTTTTTTATGTATGTGTGCGTGTGTATTTTTTTTATCTTTTGTGTATAATCTGGTAAATATTCTATGTAAGTCTGTATATGTGTGCATGTGTGTGTAAGCAAAACATCTCACAATATATTTCTGTTTCAGTTATCACAGGAAGTCTGTCCATATGGGGGAGACAATGCAATGTGTTCCCCTCAACAGACTAGCTTGATAGATGCTCGATATTTACATACATCTGAAAACAAACAATCATCCACATACTCTATCTAGATTTGAATCCTTTTGTGTGATTGCAGGTTTCAGTGTGGATTCAAAGAAAATTATTTGTGTGTGTGTGTGTGTGTGTGTTTTCTATTCTGTAATCTGGTCTCAGTGTGGGTGCATAAATAAGATCCCACTATAGCATACAGATTAATCTATTTCAGGTTTCAGAGGGAAAAAGCTCAATCGGGTACAGATGGATACGAGAGGATATCAGGTATTATTCTGACTCAGTGATGCATGCGTGCGGATTTACTGAAAATAAGGTAAGACGGATTCCAAAGCACCTGGCATTGATTTATGTAAGAGGGGCCGCAACATAGGCCAAACCATTATGAGACGACGGTGTCATCCGAACAATTCATCAACAACTGGGATGTAATCCCTGGAAAACATCTAAGGACTGGGATATCCAAGAAGAGATGCAGTCAACAGGAGCTGTCTGTAGTATTTAAGAAACATTGCAGGTCATCATTTCACACCATGGGGGGGGGGTGTAGACTAGTCAGAGGACTGACTTTCCACAACAAAATCTCCCTCTCAGAGAATTAGCGCCTTTCACCGTGCCTGAGGGTAGCTCTGCAGCTTTGTTGCTGTGCAGCGCTGAAGATGGATGAACAGCTGTGCGGTGGCGATGGCGAGTGGTCCACCGCTCAACGCGACGCGCTGATGAGCGGCGTGGGAGATTAATCGCCTCACGCTGCATCCTTCGCCTCTTGAGAGGTCGCAACCTCGATCACCGAGCTGCGACAGCAAGCCAACTCGGCGGCTAACATAAACTAGCGCGGGCCGATGGGCTTTGCAATGCACGTGCTACCGCGCGCTAGCAAGAAACCCGTTCGCTGTGCATTGGGGGGGGGGGGGGGGGTTGGGGGTCAGCGCCTTCGCAAGACGGCACGACCCCGTCTGGGAGAGGGTCACTCGACCCCTCGCCTCCAGAGACACAAAACCAGGAAACCCTGGAGAGAGCGGGACCGTCGCGCGGGTCCGTGCGGGGATGAGTCCCACTGACACCAGCCCACAGCTCCTCTCCCGGGTCCCGAAACCATCTGCCACACAGAGCGGCTCCCTGCGACTTTGGAAGGGAGCCATGGGCGCTCTCTGCGGCCGCTGCCGTCTGCAGGCTGCGTGTCCGTCTGTCTGTTCCTCGCCCCTCAGCTCTCGTGCTCCTCTTAGCCTAGTTCACTGAGTGAGGCCCCCAAAAAATCCCAACCTGCCCTGAACCCCATCTGTAAACAACCTCAGCTGGGAGCTTTATGTGCTCTTTAACACATGCACAGTCCCGCTAGCAAAAGCAGGCAAAGGGTGCGTCTGTGCGTATGTCATGAGTGTGTGTGTGTGTGTGTGTGTGTGTGCGCAAGTGTGTGTGTATGCGTGTGTGTGTGTGTGTGTGTGTGTGTGTGCGTGCGTGTGTGTGTGTGTGTGTGTGTGTGTGTGTGTGTGTGTGTGTGTGTGTGTGTGTGTGTGCGCGAGTGTGTGTGTATGCGTGAGTGTGTGTGTGTGTGTGTGTGTGTGTGCGTGAGTATGTGTGTATGCGTGAGTGTGTGTGTGTGTGTGTGTGTGTGTGTGCGCAAGTGTGTGTGTATGCGTGTGTGTGTGTGTGTGTGTGTGTGTGTGTGTGTGTGTGTGTGTGTGCGTGAGTGTGTGTGTGTGTGTGTGTGTGTGTGTGTGTGTGTGTGTGTGTGCGCGAGTGTGTGTGTATGCGTGAGTGTGTGTGTGTGTGTGTGTGTGTGTGTGTGTGTGTGCGTGAGTATGTGTGTATGCGTGAGTGTGTGTGTGTGTGTGTGTGTGTGTGTGCGTGTGTGCGCGAGTATGTGTGTATGCGTGAGTGTGTGTGTGTGTGTGTGTGTGTGTGTGTGCGCGAGTGTGTGTGTATGCGTGAGTGTGTGTGTGTGTGTGTGTGTGTGTGCGCGAGTATGTGTGTATGCGTGAGTGTGTGTGTGTGTGTGTGTGTGTGTGCGTGTGTGCGCGAGTGTGTGTGTATGCGTGTGTGTGTGTGTGTGTGTGTGTGTGTGTGTGTGTGTGTGTGTGTGTGTGCGTGAGTGTGTGTGTGTGTGTGTGTGTGTGTGTGTGTGTGTGTGTGTGTGTGCGCGAGTGTGTGTGTATGCGTGAGTGTGTGTGTGTGTGTGTGTGTGTGTGTGTGCGTGAGTATGTGTGTATGCGTGAGTGTGTGTGTGTGTGTGTGTGTGTGTGTGTGTGCGTGTGTGCGCGAGTATGTGTGTATGCGTGAGTGTGTGTGTGTGTGTGTGTGTGTGTGTGTGTGCGCGAGTGTGTGTGTATGCGTGAGTGTGTGTGTGTGTGTGTGTGCGCGAGTATGTGTGTATGCGTGAGTGTGTGTGTGTGTGTGTGTGTGTGCGTGTGTGCGCGAGTGTGTGTGTATGCGTGTGTGTGTGTGTGTGTGTGTATGTGTGTGTGTGTGTGTGTGTGCGCGAGTATGTGTGTGTGTATGCATGTCGTGTGTGTGCGCGTGTGTTGCTCATGCTGCCCCAGCAGGAATGAGATCACCTGGAGGAGACAGAAGGCCGTGTCTCTCCGGCTGGTAGATTAGGCACCAATAAGCACGGGGCCTTTTTGAAGGCCAGGGACAAGACAGACGACAGAGTCGTGTGATCAGTGATATCAAACGCTACAGATGTGAGCCTGGCTTCAAAACAAATGCAATGTCACAGAATGGACCTCAAAGACAAAGGCAGCGTTCAGCAGGAACAGAATTTAACAGACTTTCCAGTTGAAAGGGTAAGCCTTTGGCTACTCAGATCAGAAATCTGTTTGGACAATTAAACTGTCAATCAGTATTCTGTGAGAATAGACATTACTGATTTCTAGAGCTTTTATATGAACTGTATGTGAACTCACGTAATCACGTAAGCTTACTACTAGACTACTCAAGTGAAGAAAATTGAGACTGAAAATTAGATTGTGAAACAATGCAGTTTAGAACTGTTATTAATCTCGGGCCAACACCCCCTTCATGAACAATCCACAAACCATTTTAGGGCCTCGCCCATTCAAAATGATACCCGTGTGTGTGCACTGAAACAGGGGTATCACCTATTTTTCTCCGGCTTTTAAAATGTGAGGGATTGATAGTGCTATAAATTGCCCCCCCCCCCCCCCCCCACACTTTTTATCTGCAGGTGAAGCAGGGGAAACGGAGCGCGGGTGTGACACTATTTCTATGTCTATTTCATACTTTCCTTTTGTTCTTTCATCCCGCTATCTCGCTGTCATCAACACATCTGCAGACGAGTGTAAACCTAACTTTTCATGTCTCCGATCTTCACACGGTTTTCTGATCAAAGGGATTTGAGTTGAGCGAGAGGGAGAAGAATTGTGTGCCATGCGCACGTTCCTCAGGAGATTTAGGAAGAAGATGGTTGTGGTAATAACAATATGGTTGTTGTTATTATTATTATTATTATCATCATCATCATTATGTGCCCTTCAAAGTAAAGAAGAACATATTATAACATTACGAAACAATGCAAAGGGGAACATTCTGCACCCCCCCCCCCCAACTTATCGTTATCATTGCTTGATGGGTTTTCATCGAGCCTGGCGGAGGGAGTGGTCAGGGAATGACAGCAGGGGGCGACGGCGGGCACATACCACCATCTTGTTGAGTGACACCCAGCAGTCCTCCGGGAAATCCTGCAACATGGGCACCAAGAACTGCAGGCAGCCGTCCCAGTGGCACAGCAACAGCATCATGCCAATCAGGTTAAAGATCCGCATCACGGCGCTGGCCAGGTCATAGGTCATGTGGAAGATCTAGGAAATAGAGAGAGGAAGACGGCAGAAGGATGCCAGAGAGACCAGCGAGAATTAATGACCTTTCCTGTTCTTCTGTTGCAAAAACGAATGTGAGAGAATGTCATTTGATACCCAAAGAGCCCCAGACATTTTTGGTTTTACATTCAGACATGATAGCCATGCTGCTCGCAGGTGATAAAGAAGGCGTACTTAGAGATGAATTATTCACCACTCACACCCACATTTCAGATGGCTAGGACATCTTACGCAGCACACTCCATAAAGCTGGAGTACAGGTTGGGCAAGCAAATGCGAGTCACAGAATAACAGCACCTCGTAGCTCCTCATTCACAGTCTAACGACAGCACCCCATACCTCCTCATTCACAGCCTAACGACAGCACACTATAACTCTTCATTCACAGCCTAACGACAGCACCCCATACCTCCTCATTCACAGCCTAATGACAGCACCCCGTAACTCCTCATTCACAGCCTAACGACAGCACCCCATACCTCCTCATTCACAGCCTAACGACAGCACCCCATAACTCCTCATTCACAGCCCAACGACAGCACACCATAACTCCTCATTCACAGCCTAACTACAGCACCCCATACCTCCTCATTCACAGTCTAACGACAGCACCCCATACCTCTTCATTCACAACCTAACTACAGCACCCCATACCTCCTCATTCACAGTCTAACGACAGCACCCCGTACTCCACATTCACAGTACATGTGGTCCCTATTTAACTCATATGAACTCTGTTACAGTTGACTTGTACAACTACTTTCTTATTACTATTTTTCTGCCAGTACATATTTCAACAAGATTAAGCACTCATAAATGTCAATTCATGATTTCCATGGCAGCATTATATTGGAATTTGATATTTAGGTTATATCTGGTATTCTGTCTACAAACCCCAATTCCAAAAAATATATTTTCTTTGTACTGTTTTCAATTAAATATTTGTAAAAGAAATGCTTTCTGCTTTTATGTGCATTTTACATACTGTCCCAACTTTTTTGGAATTGGGGTTTGTATGTTGTAACCAATATTTGGTATTTGTATACACACAAATGCCTGCCCGCAACTTTTTTTCACTCACACCCAATTACTATCCACTCATATCAATCACACACCACCCGAGCTGATCATGAACGTGATTCCTTTAGTCCGTTAGAAGTGCCACCTCGATACCAGACATTTTGGCATCTTGTCTACGATGAGTGGATTTATGTGAAAAGACGTCTTTATAAGCAGACAATGGAGCCAGACTTGGGTAAGGAGAGACAGCCTGGAATTAATGAGGGGTTGAGGACGCCCTTGTGCCAGGAGCGCCTCTCCGATCCAACGAAAGGAAACTCCTGTTCGCCTCCAGCTGTTCTGTTCTTTTCAGGGGCTGGATGTAAGGATGCATTCTCTAATGGCTACCTGCTGGTATTAGATTTACCAGGGGAACATCTGCGCGCGGGGCGCTAGTTTGCAGCAGGGGTAGACGCGGCAGGGGCAGGTCTCCTGGCTTGGGCCCAGAGCCCGCCCTGTGAGCGTGGAGGGGGGTGGGTGGGGGGGGGGGGGGGGGGGGGCGGTCAGGGTGCAGCAGCTCACTGTCAAGCCTCCATCCTCTCCACATGAGAAAACAAAGCAAGCCACACCTGAGACAAGCCTACCACTCTACACACCAATGTGGGGCCAGGAAGAATGGAGAAATGACAAAGATCCTTTTTGTCATTTTTATTACATTCGCATGGCCTGCTGTGTCTCCACCTCCTGAAGACAGTGGGCAGTGGGCTCGGTCTGTGGTAAACCTGACTCCGCCTTTCCAAGCATCAGGCACGTGTTTGCCTTTCAGGTCACACAAACGAAAAGATTTGAATACATTTAAATACATTGTGAAGATGCATAGTGTATTCAAAGCATTTTTTTTTAACCAAATGAGGTCTGTTAAATCTTAGATTCTCCCACACCGTCCAGGCCTCAGGCTTGCTTCTGCTCATGGTTCCATTTAGAATTGAGCCAAAAATGTCCCTTTTTTGATGAGATTTATTCTCTTATGTATCCATTCGCCATTGTGTCTGAATACGCTGACTCCCAGTTCACATCTAAAAGAATAGGGCCTGCCAGAGACCGTTACCGTCAGTAGGGTCGAGACGGTCACTTCTCGATGCGCTGTAGCCATCGCACGCAAATCGCTCCACTCCTCTCCGGCGAATGCTTCTCCGTGATGCCTCTTCGGTCAGGGTCTCTGGATCTCTGAAGAGGGACAAACCTAATGGAACGCCGGGAGGCCTTCGAGCTTGAGCAGGCGTGATTAATGATCCTGAACGAGCACGGGCGCTTCGGCCAGTCGTCAGCCTCTCCTAAGGCATTAGTTACTGTCAGGGAGGACAGATCAATCACACAGAGCCTCCTGCCCAAGCCACTGATGGGACAGCGGTGTGCATTACGAGGGACAATCTCACCTCACTTTCCTCCCAGCAAGCACCACAATGGGGATGATTACTCGCCATACAATTTCTCCTTACTATATGTACTAGATGATGATAATGATGGTTATTATGTTGACGGCAATGATGATTGTTATTATTGTTGTTGGTATTCGTTTTTAATTATTATTATTCACATAATATTTTACATGTTTTCGATTGACACAGCTGGTTATTTTCTGATAGTTTCAGGTTAAGTACCAGATTAAGCACCAGCACTGGGGTATCCAACCTGCAATTTTCTGATTACAAGCCCGGGTCACCACCCATAATGCCGCAGGTTGATTTCAAGTCATTTTCAGCACACTGGTGAGTGCCTTTCTGGTATGATCTAATAAATATCTGCATGGTCATTTCTTTTTAAAAGGCAAGCAAAAGGGTTAGAGAGCAAGCAAACACAAGCCACGCTAATCAATTCCCTTGTGACCTAACATTGTGGAAACAGTGCGGTAGCATATAGCTCGGATGCCTAGCGCCACACATTAAGCCACACACTCCCCATACGGACAGCAGATGGAAGAGACAGATCCAGGGAATTGCTTTCACCATTCCGGGCGAATTAGAATCTTTCTGGTGGAACTGGAGGAGGCATCTAGGAACATACTGCAAATTTCAATCTCCAGTGCATTTGGTTCTACCATACAGGAGGAGCTGATGAGTCTGGCCTAGGGCTCCAGGGTAAAGTTCCCAGCACTGCCAGCTGCAGACACGCTCATTCTTCCTAATTCAGTGTGATAAGGGCACACACATTATCACACCAAAGTGGCAGTAGTAAAAGGTATGAGACAACAACACAGAGAGCGCGGTGTATTTTCACCAGTGAACACCCTGCCACCCAGCACATTTGGGTAAAGTAACGATTTACAAAAAGGGTTTTGAAGGCTTCACAAAACAGAGAAAAACAACTGCAACTATGAAATTACGCTTACTTATTTTATTTGCTTAAAATTATGAAATGTCATCTCAGTTTCACATTTTATTAATGTGTTAATGAATAAACAAAGAGAGCACTTGCTGCCATAACTAGGAGTTTAAGGTAAATCCTATCATTAAAAAGCATCCAAATCAGAACCATAATTACCCTAACTGCACTAACCATAACCATAACTGCACAGGGCAAGCCTATAAGAATGTAACCTGTAGTATTTAGCAAATAATTAATTTCCATGGAAATGTGTTTGCATTTTGCTGAAAGACTCCACACTATGCAGTGCACCCTCATTATAAAAATTCCTATTGGGCAAAAGGGTCCTGGGTTCGAATCCTGGCCAGGGGCCTTTCTGTGTGGAGTTTGCAATTTGCATGTTCTCCCCGTGTACGCATGGGTTTCTTCCCACTGTCCAAAGACATGTTAGACTAATTGGAGACTCTAAATTGCCCGTAGGTATGAGTGGTGTGTGTGTGTGTGTGTGTGTGCCCATCCAGGGAGTAGTCCTGCCTCTCGCCCAATGCATTCTGGGATAGCCCGCCCCTGCGACTTTGACCAGGAATAAGCGGGTTAGTTAATGGATGGATTGTAAATTAGAATCTAACACTGCATATTAGAATAGTCATTTTTGGTACTGTAGCACACACATAGCATGCATTCAATACCTGCTCAGTGACCTCATGGTTACTTCTACAAAAACAAACTCTAAACAGCAGGAGCATGTGAACATAGTCAATACTCATATAGACTACCATGTCTATGTCCCCCATACTTTACAGGATTTTTACATTTTTTGATAAAAATGTACATTTTATTTTATTTACTTATATGGGTGTTTATTTTTTACATTTTACAATATTGACAAGGAGTGTTGGCTTCAGAACGTTTGTTTGCCACGTTTGTTCATACAACATAAACTCATAAACTAAACTTGCAAGACAGGAGCAAAAATAATTATTGATGTGTTTTTCATTTTAAAAAAGCTAAATCAACCGCGGTGGTGCAGCGGCGCAGCCTTTCTGTCGGTGCGGTTGCGCCCCCCCGAGGATCGGGGGTTTGATCCCCGGTCCTGCCAGATCCGAGTATGACCCGGGCCTTGAGGGAGTGGCAATTGGCGGCTGCTCCCGGGGTGGGGGGACTCTGAGGGAATCGTCGCACATAAGACAGCCCTGGGCAAGCTGGAATCACGGTTATGAGCTCGAGGAGTCGCGCCCTAAAGAGGACCTGGTGCCCTCTTTCCTGCTACCGGACGAAGGGGTTGTAGTGGCGACTCTCTAGCGGTTGCTACACGGGGGGGAATTGAATTGCATAGGGTCAAACCAAAAAGGGAAAAATCTGGAAAAAATAAGAAAAGCTAAATCAGCTGAGGTTTTATCCATTCACAAAAAAAATAAGTAAATATCACCAAGAACAATGGGGTTCTGGCTATTCAGGTTTAGTGCACCAACAGGTTAGGGTCGGACACTGCTATTAACTGTAGCCAGCGATCACCACACTTGATGTATCAACTTATACATCCACTAACTGAACAATTCGATTTATCATTGCCTTCTGTGTAGAATTATACATGAGTTGCTCCTCTTCACAAAGGTGGAGACACTTTAGATTTAAAATAGCTACAGACCACCACGAGCCCTTTTACACTTTTATAAAGGGTCGTCTCACAAATGTTCCATTTCTTAATGAACTTTCAATGTGCAGTTCCTAATTCTGGCTGTAAACCAAATACCACACTCAGCCCCAGTCATTACAAAGAACATACTAGAAGATTCCATAGCTGCATTTCTATTGATCTAACCAAGCCAAATGGTGATTTGCCTGATCAGTCAATCACATTAGATAAGTTCAAAGTAATGCATTATAGGCATAGACCAGAAATAGAAAACTAAAAGTGTTGAAATGGGAGGGCATCTGTCTAAACATTTGTAACTTGAACACTGATTTTTTTAAAATGATTTAACCAGTGCGCAACAATAAAAATGCACATTTACGGGTTGGTGACACAGGACTGTTCTTTCATTTTGTAACTATTTTTCCACAATGTGGAATATACATTAATGTACTAATGGCCCTGTATTATATATTGCTGATAAGAATGGATCACAAGCTGCTGCTTCTCTTCAGAGTGATTTGTATATGACAAGATACGGTCTGTTGTTAAATTCATGCTGAAAGTAGCAAAGCATTATACCATGTTATTTGTTGCAAAAAAAAGGATCTGTTGCATCTGTTGGTAATAAATGGTGCTTCTCAGGAGAATGTTAAGGTTTAAAATATTTAGGATTATGCGGGCTAATACGGAATTAACTTTAAAGAAACATATTGATAATGAAGTTTTAAAAACGAATATATATAAATAATATATTTGGGAAACTGAAAAGATAGATCTGAGACATTTTTCGCATTGAGAACAGTAAGACATTTGTCACATGACTACTGATGCTTCTGATGGCTGTAACAAAGATAATTGTCAAAATGCAATCAAATCACACTTACTAAGAACAGGACAGGTGTGCGTTAGAATGTTTTTGAATATTTGCCATTGGAATGATAATAGTGGTTATTCTCCTATAATATGTGGGAATATTTGGATTTTATGTCCCAAGGGTGCACAAGCTTCCAGGCAATAAATCATTAAATTAGTTTGCCAATCCGTCTGAAGGGCATCAGAAGTGTTCTACATTTGTTTTGGAGAGACAGTATGCATGCAATTCACCGCCATTGGTTATTATTCTGCTTTGCTTGTGGCTCTGTTGTCTGTTGCGTTGTTTTCCTTTATTACTTTGTTTCCCTCTTAGGGCCACCTCAAAAGCAAGATGCTGTGCCTCTGGGGTTTGGTGCCGGGAACCAACATCAATTTCTAAGCAAAAAAAAAAGCCCTCTAATATACAAGATCAGTGTTCTAGCCTTTCAGCCCTTAAGGGATA
Organism: Synaphobranchus kaupii; assembly: GCA_029718625.1. Classification (NCBI taxonomy): domain Eukaryota; kingdom Metazoa; phylum Chordata; class Actinopteri; order Anguilliformes; family Synaphobranchidae; genus Synaphobranchus; species Synaphobranchus kaupii. The sequence goes on from CM056377.1 coordinate 29,951,521, forward strand.
AGGGATTAAGGCTACAGACAAGGGAAATGTGATCCTAGAGAACACCCCCACCCCCCCTGACCCCTCCTCCTCCTCCCCCCAACCAGAGATGCTTTACTGAAGACGCGACTCTGAATACATGCCTTTGTCTCATTCCAGCACGAGGGACTGGTCCAGATGTGCGCGCGTAAGTGCACAGTCTCCAGGGGAGGGGTCCACGCTTGTTACAGAACTTGTATCCTCATTTAGTGAAAGGTGAGCAGCTGCCTGGTTTCATGCACAGAGATGTATGAGAGCCACTCTGTTGCGTGGAGTTGATTTGGTAATTAAGGGTCACGCTTCACTCAAATTACAACTCTGTAATCAAGAGAATAATAGCTCCATTAAGCCAACAACAGAACACACACAACTGAGTCATCAAACGACTCTAGTTGGGGCAAAAAGAATTTGATTTCATCAGTGGAGGTGAAAAGCTTGTGCTTTGGATGACTCGCGGCTCTCAGGTTAACGCATGAAATAGCGATCCCAATGAACAAGTTCAATTTGTATTTAAGCTGACCGCGTATCATTGCCGTTTTTTTACGATTGCAGTTCAGGCAAACCCAACTACTGAAAGCTCCATCATTTTCTAGAGCAGGGAACTGATTAATGAACGGTGTTTTTGTTTGCGTGCTAGTACTAATAACTGTGAATCATGAGCCTCCTGTTGCCGCTAGCGTGACTGCGCCTGGACACACTGCAGTCTCGGTCCCGCAGCACCATCGTTTCAAACACTGAGGGTAGGCTGCTTCCTGCTAGCAGCACCATCATTTCAAACACTGAGAGTAGGCTACTTCCTACTAGCAGCACCATCATTTCAAACACTGAGAGTAGGCTGCTTCCTGCTCGCAGCACCATCATTTCAAACACTGAGAGTAGGCTACTTCCTACTAGCAGCACCATCGTTTCAAACACTGAGGGTAGGCTGCTTCCTGCTAGCAGCACCATCATTTCAAACACTGAGAGTAGGCTACTTCCTGCTCGCAGCACCATCGTTTCAAACACTGAGGGTAGGCTACTTCCTACTAGCAGCACCATCGTTTCAAACACTGAGGGTAGGCTACTTCCTACTAGCAGCACCATCGTTTCAAACACTGAGGGTAGGCTGCTTCCTGCTAGCAGCACCATCATTTCAAACACTGAGAGTAGGCTGCTTCCTGCTCGCAGCACCATCATTTCAAACACTGAGAGTAGGCTACTTCCTACTAGCAGCACCATCGTTTCAAACACTGAGGGTAGGCTGCTTCCTGCTCGCAGCACCATCATTTCAAACACTGAGAGTAGGCTACTTCCTACTAGCAGCACCATTGTTTCAAACACTGAGGGTAGGCTGCTTCCTACTAGCAGCACCATCATTTCAAACACTGAGAGTAGGCTACTTCCTACTAGCAGCACCATCGTTTCAAACACTGAGGGTAGGCTGCTTCCTGCTAGCAGCACCATCATTTCAAACACTGAGAGTAGGCTACTTCCTACTAGCAGCACCATCGTTTCAAACACTGAGAGTAGGCCACTTCCTGCTGTGACTGCGGCCTGCATGATTGCCACTAAAACATTTCACTCCAAAAGTAGATCCTGCGTTTATATTATCACCATAAGGACTACTGAAACTCCCGCTAGTCTGCCCTGTATTAACTGGCTCTGTCTTAGAACGGCACACTCAAGGTAAAGCAAGGCGATAGGGGTTAAAGCAATTACTGGATGTGAATAGGGGAGCGGCGCAGGGCATTAGCTTAGCCACTGAAGAAAGGCTAAGAAGAGTGGAAGCCAATGGAGGGGATATTCAGAACCGCCACATGACGACATCAATATTTCTTCATGGATTTACACCTGTCGGAAGCCTCCGTGACCCAATTAGCCTCGGTGCACAAAGCCAGAACGATTCTTTAAAACAAGCAGCAGTGCTGTCTACACACTGGAGCCAAATTCTGTCAGTGTGACTGTTCAGTGTGAACCATAGATGTGACATATGTCATAGTTAGTGGCACAATTTTTGAGACCGTACCCAGGTAAGATGGTGGCCAGTAACCATGGTTTTATATCTATGAGCCAATCATCAGCTATCTGGCTTCTGAAACCCGATTATGACATCACAGTGGTTAGAAAGTACATGATATTTTTGTCATAGGTTGCCATTATATCTGTACCCAGAGGTGCGTTCAAATTCAGCGAACAGAGTCGAACGTGCGTGGCAAACATGTTTTCTTTGAACGGTTACATTTGAACGGCTTTTTAAGAACGTTCCAAATTGTTTGCATTGCTGGTATCTTCAATTGAAATCTCCATGGGAACACATTTCCCTCAGTCCAGCGTCCATTTTTGTTCGCCGCAAACTACCTTTTCAGACCGTTCGCTTATGTTTGCAAAGTTTGCGGCGAACACAAAGCTAACGGAAAAAAGTTTGAAATAGTTTGCAAACGTTCGCAAACATTCGTCTTGTTCGCTGAATTTGAACGCACCTCAGGTAAGATGGCTGCCAAATTGTTCCATTTCAGAATTCCAAATTACTATTACATTACATGATAAGTCACATCTATTGTTCTAAATCTATGCCCTCACCGCCATCCAAAAACCATCGCCTGTAAAAGTGTCTTAAAGCTCTGCACCTGCACTTGAATAATGAGCTGCCGTTCGGATTATACATGTTTTTGTTGAAGACACGGCTAAACTGGTGAATGGTGAATGCATTTATGTTCTCCCAGACTCCCCCACTGTTAATCGCTGTTGAAAAGAGCATCGGCTAAATGAATGAAACGTAACACAGCCTAATGAACTGAACGTCTGTTTCGGCGCACAGCGCGGCTCATATTTTTTTCCGGAAGGACACAACGCCCGGCAAGATGTACACATCTCATCGCATTTTGTTTGCACATCTGAATATCGCTAGGCCCCATATGGCTCTGAATCCTGTTTGATGTTGTTTGATTTCTAGAATACTGAGAGTGAGAGGGCGAGATTGAGAGAGGCAGAGTGAGAGAGGGATGGAGGGAGAGGGCGAGGGAGAGAGAGAGAGTGAGGGAGAAAGAGGGAGAGAGGAAGCAAGAGGGAGAAGCAGAGAGAGAGAGAGAGAATCCTATGTCTTAAAAAGGTGTCTGGGGGAGCAGCTGACACACAGGTAAATTGCATAGCTGTCCATTGCATCCAGATCATGGAGTGTGTAGCACTGACAGCACATTGGTGCATGTCTACCTGGTCTCCCATCACAGTGCACTGACACACACACACACACACACACACACACACACACACACACACACACTCGATGCCTCAGGCACTGCTGGTAACAGACTTCTGATGAAACTGCATTATAAATGAGCGTTAGTGTTGTAAGGTGAAGTGGAACAATGACTTATTTTCCAGTGATTTGGATGTGATGCAGAGTTAAAGAACTGCACCGAGGGATGAAGAGATGGACCAGAGCATGAAAGAGGAGGAAAATAGGAGGAAGTGATCAGAGGGAAAGAGTCACCGAGACACGGCTGCCTCCAAGGAGCTTCCTCAGAGTGCTGCCGCCAAAATGAGGCCTTTTAACGTTTTCTCTTCCACTGTAAATATATTATATGCACCAAGCTGGTGATCACAAAATGGAGTATGCAGCAAGAACATGATAGCCCTCCAAGTGTTCTCAAGGAAGGGGGGAGGAACACAAATAATGACCCGTGCATTTTAAAGTCCCCGGCATGATGAGTTTTTTTTTTAATGGATGTGTAGAGTGACTGTAAGTAAAGTGAGGGCTAGAGGGAGAGGTGGTCAAATGAAATATGATGGAGCAGAACAAACCAAAATAACATACATGCACCATGGCGTCCACTTTTTTTTTTTTTGCGAAAATGTGATGGTTGTTAATGAATTAAGCGACCCGGGCGTCCCCCCACCCCTGAACCCTCGTTGTCTATTACCAGGTGTGCCCCAGGGCGTGGCCACTTGGGGTCTTTACTGTCAACCGTCTGCGTCTGATCCCGCCCTATTGTTTTTGATTGCCCCCCACCCCCCCAGCTGTCTCACCCCAAGGGTCCAATCATGATGCTTTAGGCTTAATTGCAGTGGGATTACATCACTTTTCACATTTAAATTTTTTTTATTGTTTTGTGGTTCTTTTAATTACACAAGGAAGACTCGTGGGTTATTGAGGGTGCCATATTGGACTGGTCAGGTCACAACTGAAATTGTCCATTATAGTGACTAAAATAGATAAATAAGGGGCTGGTCAAACAGACAGACGTCAGTGAAATCTGCACAGGGATTTTAAAAATAACTTTTTGTTATGTTGCGAACATAAAAGTCCAATTTCCAGAGCATGATCAAAAACAAAAATAAGACAACGTTGCGACTTGCAGGGAGGGGGGTGCGACAGGCACAGACTCCGTTAATGAAATCTCCCGCGGTAAACAGCGGGAAAGAAGAAGAGGCAAAGCGACGATGATCCGAGCGCCGCGACTCAACCAGGCAAAACTGCCCAACATGCGAACCAACCCATCAGTCCACCGCTGTGGCTTTGCATGTAAGTCTGCCGTTTCTGCCCATTTCCCTCCAGTCACGTTTTATTACAAATCAATGGCTCTGAAAAGACGGAGAACAGGCGGAACGGTGAAAGGGAGAAGAACGGTTCAGAGCGTGCGGAAGGACGCGGCGCGGGGAGGCTGTTTTGAGCGGCTGTCCGAACGTCTGACACTGCAGCGCCATGACTGCGTGGGAATAAAACATGGAGCAGACAAAACACTGTCATGGCCAGGGGTGGCACTGGGGTTTTTGGGCCAGACCACCCCAGGTCTCCTCATCCCTGCATAATTACTGTAACAACAACATATTTTTTTAGGTCCCCTGGCCCTTGGAATCATTACCCCCCCCCCCCCCCCCCCGATACACCACTAATGGTCATGGTCCTCACATCAGAGGTCCCTCCGTTCCATCGGCTCCGAGGGGGAATAAGTTCATAAATTCTTCAGTGGGTGTGGCTCAAACTTTTGTATTTCACTTATTTTTTTAAAAGAAAAATATGAAACTGTTCTGTAGCCTACTAAGCAAAAATTGAAAAAGCCATGTTGAGCTCAATAGGCCTGAAGCACCAGCATATGGGCACTGGTATTATTTAACACAAATCGACCTGAACCGACTTCTCTGAGGGCATAATTTCTATTGTCTCGGCGGCGTAGCCTGTAGAGCACTGTCCACATGCTCACTGCGAGCCGCGACGTCGGCGGTTTGAATCCGACCGTGTGACCTTTGATGCTGTAGAAAAAGGTTCTAAGCATGAGTACCAGCTCATATAAATCTATAGTTCTGTTATCCGTTTTATAACTGTAATGGTAATGCATATGACTGCTGCCTCTAGAACAGGTTTCTCTTGTAAAATAGTTTAACCTCAATGAGACAAGTTGTATAAATAAAGGATACATAAAAAATGACGAACACACAAATTCACATATACATGGTTGATATTTTTATTATATGCTTCGAACAAGGAAATAAAATGGAATAATATAAAATATATGTCAATAGAATTTTTGGTGACTTATCGTAGAGTATCTTTGCATCCAATGTATAATATAAGAACATTATTCATATAAATGTCATGCTTTTCATTATCTTAATTAGTATAGGTTTTTGAGCTACACAGTGTTAATTCAACTCTAACACCATTTATGCCCACTGGATACACTGTACTCTATCAGTGTAAAAATGTTCTGTTCCACAATTGATTTAACACTAGGAATTTCACTATATAGAAGCAAGTTATAGAGGGTTCAAAGGACAATCCTTCTGGAAGACCTTTTGGTGACCTTTCGGTGGCCATTTTAAACAACACCACCTGTGAGCTAGCAGAAAACCCCTCAATGAGGAGTAGAGACCCCTGGGAATCAGAACAGCTCATTTCCACTCATATACAAGCTAAGGTCCCATCATCCTCAGCTGTGCCTGGTCAACATGGGGGCTGATCAGCCTCAGCTGTGCCTGGTCAACATGGGGACTGATCAGCCTCAGCTGTGCCTGGTCAACATGGGGGCTGATCATCATCAGCTGTGCCTGGTCAACATGGGGGCTGATCATCATCAGCTGTGCCTGGTCAACATGTGGGCTGATCAGCCTCAGCTGTGCCTGGTCAACATGTGGGCTGATCAGCCTCAGCTGTGCCTGGTCAACATGTGGGCTGATCAGCCTTAGCTGTGCAACCTGGACATGTGCGCATGTTTGTGAGAAACCAGATCTGCTGACCCCAGGTAAGGAACTGATATGGTCAAGAGCATCTTACTGAGCATGTTATTTATGACAGGGGTTCTCAATCCTGGTCCTGGGGGACCCCTGTGTATGCTGGCTTTCGTTGCAACCGCAGTTGCAATCCCAGAATTTTAACAAGCTGTTAATTTTTCTTAATTAGGTGCTTGTCATGTTTGGAGGAATTATTCACCCTCTTAAGCCACATTATATCAGAAATAGCTATGGATGCCATGTAGAATAAACACCCCATGTTCACATTGTGCTATATTATTTAAAAAAGATAAGAAAATTATTTAACAGATCCATTTAAAGACTGATTTTAATCAATAGGCTCCTAATTGGTGAAAGTGTGGACACATGGCCACTAAAATTAACCATTTCGTAGATAATGAAGAATTCAAACACAAAGCAAATGATAACGAGCCAAACCTGCATTGTCTTAAGCTTAAAGAAAAAATTGAGTTAAACACATGTGTTCAACAACCTAATTAGGAGCCTATTGATTCACTTCACTCTTTCATTTGAGTGAAAATACATTATTTTGTAACCTTTTCTTATGTAATTGTTGCAATATAGCACAATAAGCACAATGTGAACATGGGGAGTTTGTTCTACATGGCATGCATAGCTATTTCTGACATAATGTGTCTTAAGTGGGCGAATAATTCCTCCAAACATGAAAAGCACCTAATTAAGAAAAATTAACAGCTTGTTAAAATTCTGGGATTGCAACTGCGGTTGCAACGAAAACCAGCATACACAGGGGTCCCCCAGGACCAGGATTGAGAACCCCTGATTTATGAAGCTATTAGAGCTGTGAAAATGTTGCACATTTCTCACAATTCTCATAAAAACCATCTCACAAAAATGTCTGTAATAAAAAAACACACCCCCTTACCAACCATTTTTAGCAGGTTTACTGGCATTCACATTTGGACGTAAACGTGTTAAACAAAGAGGCTATGAAAAAAGTGGCCTCCTGGGTGTTCCTATCTTTTCCTGCCTCTCTCTCACTTTATGGTGAGGCTACTGAATGCAGACTGGTCATGTGATAATACACCTTTATCAGTACATTTCAATGGGAATCAGCAATGCTTAATTAAGCAATCAATTATTCGCTTCTCTCTGTAAGATGTGCAGGTCGCATGTGCCATTTACCATATCAAATTTGTCATTTCCATGCAAACAAATGGGGGTTTTGGCTATATAAGAAGGTATTTGGAGGATACTATTTTAATTAAAATATTCAGCTAGCAATTAAGTCTCATGACTAACTGCTGAGATTATACTAATGTGGAAAATAACTAGGTACAGTATATGCACCAGAATCAGCACCGTCTGTCCCAGAAGTCTAACAATGGTACAGGGCTGTCAATACCTGGGCATCTGGGTAACTGAGTTTTCATACCCATGGGATTTATGTGATAATAGAGCTTGTATGTGTATGGTTGATACAGCCCTGTAGATAGTCATGAAAATCCACTGGTATTACAAGGCAAATAATTAAAATCAGTGAAAGTGTAGGCTAACAGAAGACAGAATGCTAAGAATCCAACTGACACAATAGGTCAGTGGAATGGCACTGTATACCACATGCTTTTTTTCCTCAACAGTCACTAAGAGCCCCTGCTAACCAGTGTTGCCTGCTGCATTGGGTCTTGCATGATGCAGGGCTGCAACTTTTCTTATCTGCCTCATTCTGCACTCCATCACCGCCTTATTCTCTGCACACCTGCTTTGCTCAATTCGAAATGCATTGCTTCGTACCATTTGTCTAGTCCAGTCCCATTAAGGTGAAACAAACAAGCCCAACTATGTTGCACAGGAACCAACCTGTAATGTAACCAACTGTCACTTCAGAGAAAAAGAGCCGCTGAGAGCTGTAAGAACCCTCCCCTCCACAATGAACAAAAGACATTCTGTACAAGGGGCTATAGCAAATTGATAGAAAAGCAAATGATTCATTAGTAAAGCAGTAGAAAAAAATTACATTTGCTTTCTGCCTCTGTGAAGCGGATGAGAATGCATTTATGCAGGGCTCTCTGAGCAAATTGGTGAAGCATTAAAATATGGGACATTCCCACAGAACGGCGCTGTAAGGGATATGCTCACTGTACTGCCTTCAAACCCACTCAAAGAATAACACAAGAGTTAAAGCTGGATTTCTCATACATTTCCTTTGGAGACTCGCTGTTGACAGCATGCCATAGTTAATGTTAGGCTTAAGCAATGATACTGTATGCATATTAAATGATTTTGGGACTGAAGACAGCATTATGATTCAAAATATTCCACACTGATGGAATATGCCAAAATGAATTCTTTCAGAGCACCCAACTCCACACACTGCTTCTTTGACCTGGAATCTAGCCAACTTTCTTCACACAGCTGGGCAAAGTGCCCAAACATGTCATTCTGTTTACCTCTTCTCATTGGTGGGTGCTTATTACTTCCCATTGGCAGGAAATGTCCCCATTGCCCTTCTTACTCTCTTCCCATTAGTGGGAAAAGTCCCCATCGCCCTGCTTACCTCTTCCCATTGGTGGGAAAAGTCCCCATCTGTCATGGTTATTTGCAGCCTTTGCATTTCTACGTTTTGGTTTCCTTTTTGGCATCGTCAGGGCGCTCTATCTGATTTTTTCCGCCTCTGTTCCGATATTCGTATCTTGCCCGACAATTATTCCATTGACCTGTTTTGCGTTTCCTGCCAGCTATAAATACCTCAGGACTTCCGCATTTCCGCACTTCGATATTGTCTTTGCTATGTTGACAACGAAGTCAGTAAGGTATAGGAATTTCGGTCGCTGCATTTCTGGTGCGTACGAATAGGAAACGCAGCAAGTCTGGTTATAAGATTTAGGATTAGATTGGTTTTCAATCAACCTTTCCAATCTTTCTTTATCCTTTATTCTTTTCACCTGTTGCCAGTTGTGTTCAGCTCTTTTGCCACAAGAGCTTTGGCTAACAGGTCTTTTCTATTCTTTTCCTTCACTCATTTTATCGAGTTTTTGTAAGGGGACGTGACGTGTGAGGTGGGAGGAGCCAAACGCAGCAAGGGGATTCTTTAAGCCCTAAGGCCACTAAGGCGGGAAACCCCGCAGTTAAGGGAAGAGACAAGACAAGACCACACGTACCAAAGCTACAAACCGGCTCACTGTCACACACTAAAGAGTAGAAGCGCAAACGCCAAGTTTTCAGCAAGAAAACAAAATAAGCCAAATGGAACAGAGCACAAGGTTCCCATACTTCTTCGAGCAAAGTGACAGAAGAAAGAGCCAGAAACAACAAACGCCCTGTCTCGGCAACGAGACGCATAAGAACAGGCGAGTAGCATAAAAGGTAGGCCTACACATAAAACACAGCCAACAAACACTGAAAACTAATAAGCATTAGTATACAAGGAGGTGAAAAGGAATGGAGATCTAACGTTCCAAGGCTACTCTCAGGGACTCGCAGTCAAACGCAAACCTGTCAACAAAAACGCCCAAGCTCCATATAAGGAGAAACATACCTGGAGAACGAACAGAACTATAGTTCCGAACAAAATCGTCCCGCAAGTAAAAAGGACGAAACAGAACAGCACCGGAATTACCCGCTAAAAGACCAACACGAGTTTGATAAAGAATAAAAGCCCTGCCTCTTGGTAAAGAGGAAATGTAACAAGGCGAAGGAACAGATATAAAATTCCATGACTAGTTTAATAGGCTCGCAGTCAAATGCAACGACCAGGAAGCAGGAACAGAAAAGCCAGGGGAGATGAGTCCTAATAACTACATCTACATAGGCAAATACGCCAGGGGGGACGAGTCCTAATAGCTACTTCCACATAGGCAAGTACGCCAGGGGGGAAGAGTCCGAATAACTACATCCACATAGGCAAGTCCCGCATTGATCGAGAAAACGTAAAGGGGCAAACGCCCGATCTCCCAGGAGAGAGAAACATTTTACAGGCGAGCCGACGGAGCACCGTCATCCCATAACTTTACTAGAAACATGACTAACGCAAGCTTAATTGAAAACACACGCCCTAGCCTCTCAATAATGGGAAATGTAACGAGGCAGAGGAACAGAGATAACATTCCATGGTTACTTTCATAAATGCGCAATCAAACACAAACATGTCCATAGCATCGTCCAAGCTCCATATAAGGAGGGACACACCCGGAGAATGAACAGAACTACAGTTCCGAACAAAATCGTCCCGTAGGTGAAAAGGACGAACAGGAACAGCTGTAACAAAAGACCAACGCAAACTTAATCGAAAATAACCGACCTGCCTCTAAGAATAAATAAAACCCTAAAGTCAGTATGATACAAACGCCCTGTCTCTTAGTAAAAGGCAATAGATCTAGGTAAAAACGACAAACAAAGGACAGACCAGAAAGCGGAGACTGAAATGAGCACACCAAACAGGAATTCAACCTGAAGCTCAAAGCACAAAGACCAGTACCGCAAAACTCCAATAAAAGCACAACGGAGCAAAATGGTCTCCTTAAAAACCTAGATCTAATCATACGTTTAAAACTTTAAAAGGGCAAAATAAACCACACACAAAACAGCACAACTAATACCAGAAAATACACCACAGAACAAACAATCAAACAATCACAATGAACAATTAATATCGAAGCCCAGAACAAAAGGAACATGGGCTTAAATAGCTCACCGGCATTACATCCAGCTGTGAACGCTGATTACTTACTCCGTGGAAAGAAGGGATGGAGCCAAAACTCCACCAACGGAGCAGCGCCCACGTGTGGCGACCGAGGAACACGACCGCAAGGGAAAAAGGGTCATAAACCATGACAGTTTTGTTTTGGTTCTCCACCTCTTGTTACGCCAAATTATTTAGTGCGTGAGGTTCTTTTGTTAGTTATTCTTGCTGTTTATCGAGATCGCCTCAGTTTTTGGAGGTTGCTTTGTTTTTGGGAAGTTTTGTTCCCGAATCTGTGTTTTCTCAGTCCTGGTGCGGCTACTTCCGCGTTTTGTGGTGTATCTCTCTAGATACGCTTTTAGAAATCCTTATCGGTCGCATTTGGTTCTACGAACCTTACACTCCCCCTTACACCATCGCCCTGCTTACCTCTTCCCATTGGTGGGAAAAGTCCCCACCACCCTGCATACCTCTTCCCATTCGTGGAAAAAGTCCCCACCGCCCTTCTTACCTCTTCCCATTGGTGGGAAAAGTCCCCACCGCCCTGCTTACCTCTTCCCATTGGTGGATGTAGCGGATGAGTCTGGAGAGCCTCAGGAGCCGCAGAAGGCTGAGGATCTTGGTGAAGCGCACGATCCGCAGCGCCCGGGCTGTTTTATAAACCTCAGAGTCAATGCCCTTCTCCACAATGAGAAAGATATAATCCACGGGAATGGAGGAGACAAAGTCCACTACAAACCAGGTCTTCAGGTACTTCTTCTTGATCTTATTGGGGTCGAGGATAATCTCTGTGTTGTCCTCGTAAACGATGCCAGTGCGAAAGTTGAGCACCAGGTCCATGAGGAAGAAAGTGTCTGATACCACGTTAAAGATAATCCAGGGAGCGGTGGTCTCGTCCTTGAAGAATGTGATGCCCACGGGGATGATTATCAGGTTGCCCACCATAAACATGAGCATCGTGAAGTCCCAGTAGAACCTGGGATGAAAGGGAATGAAGGAGAAACCAAGAGTGAGAGACATTAACCCTTTAAGGTGTAAGATCACAAATACGTGTTCTTAACATTCTAATGCAGATGTAACAATCACTACTGAAAGCAATGGAGTTCTAGAACACTGATTTAGAATTCTGAAAAAAACATTTCAAAACATTATAATCTTTAAAGGGTTAAGAGAGAGACAATTTAGAAAATGAATGTGGTCTCCTGGGAGGTGACATATTGGGACTTGTCTCATAAATTATAAATAAGCAGAGCTGTGAGAGAAATCCAGGTTTAATGGTAAAAGCAGCTGATCTGTGCTTACCTGTGTAATAAAAACACATTTCAGTCTAACATGATGTCTCTAGGGCCGGGCCGATGTGTGGAGCGGATGGAGCAAGCTCCTTCTCCGACTCCCTGTTCCAAAAATCCGTTTAATATGTGGTCCCCTGATAGGGGACGTATCAGATATTAAACTGATAAGAACAGATACTACACTTGATCTTAGCCAAAAGGCCGAGAAGGGATGGCCCGCAAACTGGCCCCTGCCCTCTTCCGCCCCCCGGGGGCTGCTGATACTAGGTGTATCCCAACAAATGCTTGCATAAATTTAGACTTGGCCTGTTTTATTATGACATGCAGCCCATACTATATGTATGTATTTAATCATCCATAACTTTAATTATAGATCTCTTTTTGCATAACTATTTCAGATTATTCACAGAAAAACCTGATCGGTCCATCTCCTGTTGGCTTTGTTATCATATGATTATTATTGTGATATATTTCCTATTACTAGGCCTATGTTCTAAATTTTGTAGGAGCCTTCACACTGAACGTTTTCAGCACTGCTCCTAAATGAAACGAAAGACGCTGATCGCACATAATCCTTGACATTTGAAAAGTACACCTCTGTTGCTACTGTCGCCAAGAGCTATCCCATCCGCTATGAACCTCGGCAGATCCGAAACAATGTAGGCACACCCTGCCAATATCCTTGATTTCAAGCACGCCGGGCATTCCTGCACATTAGCGGACAGCACGGGTGTCTGTAAAATAGGAATACGGCCAGAAAAAAACACCTTTCAGATGAGTCAGAGATCCAGCGTTATCTTCCTCTGTCTGCAAGGTCAAAACAAGGGCACTGAAACGATATGAGAGAAATTAAACCGGAGATGCCTGGCGAATTGATTCTAAACCGGGCAACAAGGAATTAAATAATCGAGGGACACAACAGACCCGGACAAGACACTAAGTAGGCCCTATTTGTGACCTCCAGGGAATAGCAAACCAAATTTAAGTATAGTAGAGGAAAGTGCAGCTGTTTATATCCCCTTGCTTTGTTTAAGGGTGAGGTACACAATATAATATAATATAACAAAGACATATTATTATAATATTGATATAATACATAGCCTGACGAGAATAAAGTTGACCAGGCTATTTTACAATGTTTACGAGAGTGATAGTGGAGTAACTAAAAACAACATGTAAAAGGAGAACTTCAGAAATGCTGAAATTATTAGTCTAAACATTAGCCTAAGTTTACATAGTAGGCTAAATTATGTAAATTAGCCTAAATTTACATGGGCTACATAGTACGAATATAGCCTAAATGGCTACACGCAGCGCCGATATGCCCAATAGGATAGATAAGTTTAACAAATCAGTAAGATGCAATGCCACTTAGGAAACTAGTCGGCTAAGTGCATTGCTGAGTCATGTCTCCGTGACTAATGCAACGTGGTTTAAACCTCACTTTTAAGTCCAACAATCTCATGAGAAAAGGAGATGCATTCGATCGTCCTAGTTTCGAACAGCATGAGCAGGAACGAAGTGTCCTTTTCAGTTTTTTTTATATGGGAAAGGGTCATATCGCCTTTCGTTGGGAATGCACTGTAGTAAATATAGTCCCAGAATGCACTGTAGTAAATATATTTAATTAAAAGGCATAATCATCCCTCTTTCATGAGTTTTAGTTTTATTTTTGTTCGATCTGGATAGTAGCCTACAATAGCATGGCTTTCTCTTTTCTGGGAGTATCCTAGGGCTTCTTGGATTTACGCGCCACTTCCCAATCAAATGCAAATTAGTTTGACGTATTTCGCTGAAATGGATTTCTAGGAAAAGTATTAGCGCGAGGGGTTCAGATGATCTGGTACTTTGAGGAAAGCTTTCGTGTGACTCCCTCGAAGAGTAGTCCCACGACACATATTTGTCATTAAACACTACTCGGTGGAATTCAGTAGGCTACTGACAGGGTATAGCCTATAGGCTACATCTCGGTGACATTTACTGTGTCTTGTGGGATTTATTTTGCTGGCGGGACGATCTCAAGAGGCCTGCAAATTAGCAGAAGCTCTAATTAACAATAGGCCTATACGTAGCCAATATACCTATGCTTTATGTGGAATTCATAACCATGAGTGCGCACATGACAAATAATGAGAACACATACTCTAACGCTGGCGATGTCACAACCACACGTATATGAAGCAATGTGGAATATCTCCATTAATGATCGGACATTAGACATGCACCTGTAATGTTTAAATTATGCAACGATGAAGATCAATTGGGTTCTGATAAAAACGCATTCCTCTCAATAGTAGACGTACGGTATGTACGGCATTTACAGGCATTTTTGTGATGTAGTGGGTGCTGTCTCTGGTGCTGAAGTCCAACATTAACCATCTAAAACTTTCCTAAGCAAAAACAGGGACCGCACTGCATGGCTAGCCTTATCTGGCTGGTCTTCTCTAATGACTGAATGGTTCCAGTTTCATAATTTTTCAATTAACTTTAGCAATTAGTATTAGTAGGCTAGTAGTAGTAGTAGTAATAGTAGCAGCAGCTGCCACAACAGCTGAAACAGTAATGAATCTGACTCTCTCATGAATTATTAACTTAAATAATATTTCATATAGTGAGGGCTTAAATAATATTAACACAACAATGCGTAAATTGAAATGTTTTTGCTTGAAATGCCCTCAAATTCATTCAATAAACCATTTATATGCTGAAGAAACAGACCTGTCAGACAGCCCAATGGACTCGTGATTACTGGCAATGTTTCTGCTATAGCAAGACATGAAGTGATTCTCTACAACACAGAACCTCAAGAAACGCAGGAAGGGACGTCATAATAAGCCAGCGCTTGTAGAGCCGCGCATATCCACCCAGTTGAATTGTCATTTGTCCTTACTCATTCATTGAGCAAGTGTTTAGGCTATTTATACAACACAGTAACAAATAGTAGAACTTAAAAACTTTAAAAAAAGAATTTCTCTCAAACTAGGAAAAGTGAATATTGATCAATCTAGTTAGGAGACTATTCTGGGCGTAAAGTATGCTATTTGGTGGTAAAATAGTAGGCCAATACCAGCTAAAACTATTCAGCTGTGTTGGGCAAAAACTGTAAAGGCATACGGAAATGTAACTATAAGCAACATGACTTCAGAAATTTACGCGAGCAAAGTCGCCTGGAAAACATGCTTTTGGTAGGCTATTTGCATGCTCGGGCTTCAAGGTGACATTATGGAACTGAGTGTAAACCCACCGAAGTAGGCAAGTTCAAAAATAATGTCACGCCTTCTCGTGTCTGCTTGAATAAATCCAATCAACCAAATCCCCATCACACTTCCCATATCAGATCAATCCTGGGTTTTCAACAGGGGGTCCTCGAAGGTACTCTAAGTAGTACCTGGCCAAACATTATGTGCAATGACTATATAGATTTGGGAAATATTTTAAAAATATATTTACAAAACAATTATAATTATTTATTTATTTATTTATTTATCCATAAAAAATGAAGAAATATATATATATATACATACAGTATATACATATAAAACCCTTTTAACTTATGATGGGGTCCCCTGAATAGGGGTCCCTGGATCAAAACAGGTTGAAACCCCCAGACATAAATGATTCGATTTAAAAGCAGTAACTCCTAGGAAACAAATCAAATCGTGCACCTGCACTGATGAAACAGGGAAAGCCCTGAACAACTTCTTTACATATTATAATGACGTGGTGATGAGACAACAATAATCAAATGGCTTTTCTGATCTAAAAAAAAAAAACGTTTGGGTCAGCTGCGCGGGAATTATTTTCTGCTCGGACCCATCTTCTTGAAAGTACTTGCTGATACTTTTTCTCAGTTGAATTACTTAAAAAGTTTGGCCCAGGGACAATACGTTCCCATTTTGTTCACCCAAGCATGTGCCCAGACGTTTGGAAGACTCGGCCTACCGTGAGAACATTACATTACATTACATTTATTTAGCAGACGCTTTTATCCAAAGCGACGTACAGTAAGTGCGTACAGAGACATCATCAAGATCAGTACAGAACAGACAAGGCAAAGCACATCCTTCGCATAATGTAGCAGCTATCCCTAGCAAACAAAAACAAAAGGCTTCACATATGCAAGTAATGGATCGTGATTCTGTCTAGGTTACAGTACATATACAATTACTGTTTGATTTATGTTTCTTGTTATAGATTTTCCTTTCCTGAGAGGGGTTGAATTTGAAATGGATTATGAGGAACAGTTTTACGCACGAGGCCTCTGAACGTTGAAATTGGCGCAGGTCCATGATGACAACTTAATAAAAAATAGTCTACTATTACCCACAGCTATAGCTTATCCAGAAATTGTCAGACTCATCCTCACGTTTGACTGTTTTCCCAACATAATGAGTGCTGTCTCGATATAGAAGGGCATTACGACTCCAGAATCAAGCATAAAACAGAATAATAAATAACAAATAGAAGCTATTGAACATCTCACATTTGTATCACAACAGCTATATAACATCTGATATTTCTATCATATATAGTGTATCTGTCAATAGCTGTTATGGATTCTAAAGACTCAAATTCATATAATAAATTCGAAGAATCCGGCACATAAAACTGCTGAGCCCCTGGGAGTCAGAACATATTACTAAACATTAGAAAAATGACCTAGGAGGACCGTTACAACTGTTTAAATGACCCAGGGTCAGTTTCACTAATCGCAAGCTCAATACTCCGAATGTCTATTCTCGGAAGCATCTCCACATGTTGATTCTATGGGTCAAATGGTAGCCTATTCCTTGCATGCGACTGACAAAACAGTGCAATTAACCCTTACCTGAAATCACTATAAGGGTGGATAATCCAATTTCCAGCCGATTTAACCCGCTCTTGTTCCTTTTCCACTGCCTTCTGACTTCCAAACATACGCAGTGAGAATTTATTAACTCCTGGCTGTAGCATGGAACTAAATTGTCGTTGCATGAAAGTCTGGTTGTCTCTCGGGTCCAGATCATCGGGAACGATCTGTGGTCCATCCTCGGACTTGAGAAACGTGACCGAATTCCTAGACTGTTGGGTCTGGGTCTGGCCCACACCGTGCACAGAAGAAGACGCTTTCCTACTTGGCGCGTTGGAGAAGGAAACCCTGGAGTCCTTTTTCTCATAGACACCAGTGGCAGTCGAAGTGGCGCCGGTGCTCGCTGTCTCGCCCCCCTGTCCTTGTGTTAGAGAGCCGGCAGGGGTGGTCGATCCGTCCATGCTGGCTGTAGTGGAATTACAGGCACTTCGCCTTTTCCCGTCCTCGGTTCCAGCTACTCCAGCACTCTGCTTTTCTTGTTTAGAAATTATGGAAGATAAGCTCCCTGTAGTGGCTGGGTCCCTCCTGCAATCTCCGTTTTTGTTGCATTTCATGCCTGTGACGGTAGCCGTGGTGTTGCTACCCTCACCTGCAGGACTATTAGCCACACTGGTCACCGCTACTCCCGTAACTGTGTCCCCTCCTCCCCCTTTGTTGGTGCCACCAGGTCCAACACCATCTCCCTGGCAAGTCGCAGCAGATGTTGTGGTGCCTACAGAAGCAGAAGGTGTAGACCCCTCGCCTTTCAAGAGGCAGAGCTCATTGTTGTTGGAGTTCTTGCTCGCCGTTGACGCGGCTCCCCCTCCTGGCGTAAAATTCTTCATTCTAATACTACCACCACAACCTCCGCCGTTACTGCTGCCACTTCCACCGGCCCGGCGCAATCTTGGCTGCTGGAATTTGGGCTCCTCTTCGCCGTCTTCCGCTTCGTCCATGACAGCGCTGCTATCCGCTCCGGGCTTTGGACCCGGACCGAGATGGGCGGCAGCAGCAGTAGGAACGAGCGCAAAACAGCTTTTGCTATTATTCCCACCAGCACTACTGCTAACCTCGGCCCCAGTCGCGTTGCTATGGCTCCTACGGCTGCAGCTCCCTTTTTTTTCCCTCCTCGCAGCAGACCCACCAGAAGCCCCTTTTTTGTCCATGATATTGAGAAGATCAAATTCTGGTTCCAATTATCTTAAGAGAAAACAGACAGTGAAATACAGAGGGAGACAGATAACAAATGATTTCTTGGTATTATTTTTTTTGTTTTTGTTTTTAAAATACATTTTCCTGGTCCTTCGCCAGAAAAACTATAGGTTACCCTACTGAACGGTGTTCTGGTGTTCCAAGGTTAGGTATACACGCGCCACAGTGTTAGTGTGAAAATTGATAGGTCTATTCTTCTAAATGTAATGATTGTTAGAATTTGGGGAATAAAATATCAAATTTAGAGACAAAAATTATATACTGTTTTTATGACAGATAAAATTTAAAAATAGCTTTTAAATTGTGAGGCATGCAGGCTAAATCACATGTATTCAATATGGACAACTTTTAGAAATATTGAGCAGATTTTAAATATATAATGACACTGGAGAAATTCGACTTCGAGTGCGTGTGGACATTGAGTTACGCCTGAGTCATGTATAATGCACTTTTGCAGGAACCAAGCTCTTTGTATTAAAAAAAAAATTAAATCCAATCCAAAAGGTATGCACGATGCCCCAACTTCAGATACCCGTTTCTTGAGGGTCCGCGTCTAGAACTTTATATGATGAACTAGCGCTCTCTGGTGTACGCTTGCAAGAATGGTAACAACGACATATGCCCTGTATCAACGTGATGCTCAGTTAAAACATAAATCAAAAATTGTGCTACATAGATGACTTGCCTTGCATGTATTTTCTAATTAATTATATATATTTTTTAAATCAAGTGTGTAAGTGTCCTCCCTCTGAAAACGTATTGCAGAGGTTAAACATATTTACCCTGAGATTTGCTTTATATAGCAATAACGGTGCAATTCAGAGGGATGGGCTGATATAGATGATAAATGATGTCATCAATTCATTGGCACCTGCACTTTCCCATTGTATCTGTAATGTAATATAATAAAGAACAGATCTTCTCGATGATTATTTTTATTTTGGGAAAGAAAATGTATGTTTAGGCAGGTAAGTTTGGAATGAGGATTCATATTATATACCTTATTAGTTTTTTATACATTTGACCTTTATTGATGTGGGCAAATCACTAACTCATTCCAAAGAAAGGCAGCAGTATGACTAGGGTGCAGAAGGGCGGTAGTTAATCATGGGCTGAGATGGGTACAACTCGTACCCAGAAAGGATCAAATACCTTTTAACTAACACATGGCTTTGACAGAGATTAGTGCCTATTTTTTGGCATTGTGCACAAGACAGACAAGCCAAACGGAGATTCATCATTTCCAGATCACTATAGGTGACTGAGATGTGCCGATGATGCTAGGTGAAGACAAGCGGTGATCAGGTTCTCTCTGGTGCTGCTTGACTTACCTTGACGGAGGCGGCCTGTGCCAATGACATTGAAAGGTTGTAGGCTCTCGCTGAGCCTGTGAGTCTTGTGAGTTCCGGAATGCGCTGGCGGCTAAAGGAACACCCCAGGTATCGCTACGGGCTCCATCAGCACCTGACTTCTGCTGCCTTTTTTTAGGATGTGGTAAGATTTTAGAGGCCAGAGTAGCCCGGGGAGCAGTCGCACTCAAATCTCAGCAGCAGCTGCCACTGCCACTCTCACTTCCTGGTATGACATACTTAAGCACAATTCTCAAGGCTCATTTGCATAAAAGGCAGAGTTCCAAGAAGAAGAAAAAATGTAGCTAAATTATATTGGACAGGTGCCGACTATCTTATATACCAGCGGTGACATACATCCCTTTGCGCTGGTATGTTTTCTCTGAGGGTAGGGATGAGCCAGACGAATGTGAAACATTTTAGCCGTCGTCTGGGCCCTTATTTTCCCGCTTGCAGCGCCGTAAGGTGACGGGGTGAAGGGAATCTGGTCCTGCAGAGGAATATATGGCCTCGGTCTCCACTGAAGCACAGAGTGACGGTCTGGTAAAAGGATTCCACTCAGTGTCACTCTCAGGGAGATAAAAGGCTCAGATGAAAGCTGGACATTCCATTTATGCTGTAGGGAAAATACCCCCCCCCCCCCCCCGAGTTAATGGATAACCAGCAGCATAACCAGCAGCACGTGAAAGTATTCAGCCTATCAGGGAAAAATGTTAATTTGAGGGTATTTTCATCCATATCGGATGAACCGTTTAGAAATTATAGAACCTTTCATACATAGCCCCCCCCCCCATTTTCGGGCATCAAAAAATATTGTAGTTTAACATAATGTAGAATAAAGTAATAATTTTGAATATTTGGTCGCATATCCTTTGCATGCCACGACTTCCTGATGTCTCTGACCCAACAATATCAAAAGACTCTTGATATCATATTTTCTGGTACTCTTACAAGCGAAACTATAACTTTTGAATGGATCTCTATGGTAATTGGGGGGTGGGACAAGATTTAGCTGTAAATTATGCTGGAACAGTATGGAATAAATGGTTGGCGAAATGGCTGTAAGTCATCAAGGGTCTGACGTATCAAACAAGCCTTAAACCATCACTCTGCTGCCAGATATGCAGTAGATATGGATGGATCACTTTAACAGTTGTTTCTCCTGACAACTTTTCCTATTGAACTCTATGGAAAAATAAGTTAGGAGAAGAAACCCTTCAAGTTATCCATTATACTACATGCAATTAATGGATACCACAGCATGAGAATAGTGAGAATAATGAAGTTTAAACAGATAGAAGATGTAAGATCAGGTAGGCTATATGCTG
The DNA here is from genome assembly GCA_029718625.1 of Synaphobranchus kaupii. Classification (NCBI taxonomy): domain Eukaryota; kingdom Metazoa; phylum Chordata; class Actinopteri; order Anguilliformes; family Synaphobranchidae; genus Synaphobranchus; species Synaphobranchus kaupii. The sequence continues at coordinate 29,972,418 of CM056377.1, forward strand.
GAAGAGTCTGGAGAAAAGGCTTTAATGTGTTAGTGTGGAGAACACATCTGAGTCTTACATTACATTACATTACATTACAGGCATTTAGCAGAGCACTTATCCAGAGCGACTTACACAACTTTTTAGCATTTTTTACATATTATCCATTTATACAGCTGGATATATACTGAGGCGATTCAGGTTAAGTACCTTGCTCAAGGGTACAACGGCAGTGTCCTACCTGGGAATCGAACCTGCAACCTTTTGGTTACAAGGCCAGTTCCTTAACCATTATACTACACTGCCGTGGGCAGTGACTGAGCATAACAGTGATTTCAAAGCTGCCTGCCAATCATCCTCTCCTTCATGCAGGGTGGGATAAGGGGGATAATCTTGGTCAGAATGCATCTCTTCACATGTGACACACAGCCCTCCCAAGTCTCTCTTGGGAGGGCTGTGTGTCACATGTGAAGAGATGCATTCTGACCAAGATTAGAAACCTTTTAAGGACACATAATTAACCGCAGATAATTAAAGGACTGAGCGTAAATATATGGGGGGGAATTAATTTTTGATAGAGAGGAGTCTCTCTGGATAGATAAGACAGAGACCTGGGGCCCTATCTTATACCCGGCGCAAAGCGGCGCTAACCCAAACGCAAGTGTCTTTGCTATCTTACACCCGGCGCTAGGTTCATTATAACGCCGAACGCTTACGTCCTTTAACTAGCATGTATTCTTGCGCCCATTACAAGTGAACTGGGCGTGTTGGTCTTAAGATGAGGAGTGGCCAGGATTCTTTTTGGCGTATTGCTATCTTGAGCCAGCAGAAAGCGCTTGCGCTAGAACCACCACAAACCTGGTCTAAAGTCATGTCGCAGTTGTTTACATGTTATTTTAACGGCGCATATAAGTGCGTCTACATAGGTGTGTGCACAACGCGCATACCCTCCTGCCTGTTACACACAGGGTGTGCACAGGCATGACTAAAATATCTAGATCACAATGTGAAATATTATTATTGTGTAGGCTATATCAAAAATGCATAATAATAAAAGGTTCCATAGGTCCACATACCTTTCCCTCGGCGAAGGGAAACAATGCCACATTACATTGCTCTCAGCCCACTCCATCAACATCCAGGTGATGTGCGATGGTACGGGACAATGGTTATCCATTAAAAAGGAGCTGATAACACCTATATCAAGCCTAATGCGCAAATTGTCATTTACACCTAATGCGTGAATTGTCATTCAATGGAAAACTTACGCACTGCAATAGACGGACTTTTGAGTTCTGAAAATGCGCTTCAGACGTCATTAAAATACAGCTCTGTTTATCTAGGAATATAGCCTGTAAGTAAATAGAATGGTTTGTGACTGAAAAAAGTTCAAAACCATGTCCAGTGAATATTGCTTTTACTGTTTTTCAAATAGCCTAGGCTACAGCGGATTCGCTGTGCATAGCCTACATAAGGTTTTTTCGATAGCCTATGGTTAAAAAACGGAGATAAATGTCATCATGTTAACTGAATTGTAACCTTAACTATTCTTTGTCCTTCATATTTTATTAATTACAGTGACAAGGTTTCCATACCCTCAGCTTATTAAAACCCCGCTGATTTCACCTGTTATTCCATAACTGAACAAAAGATTTTAAAGAGAACTAAGCGGCTAATTAGAAACTAAATTTGCAGCACGTTACAAAATTAATTTACAATTAATTTTAATGCCATTATCTGCATGTGCGCTTTACAGGAGCAGGTCTGTTTCCTCTGCTGTAAATCACACTTTTCACGGTCTTCCTGGGAAAGTGGATCGTTTTAAAGCATTAGGCTACGCTAGCAGTAAAATAGGTTGGTCGCATTTCCATAAGCAGTACATTATAAAATAAGGGAAAATATGCTGAACCTATGGGTTGCCAACCTGACAGATTTATTATATTTAGTGTCATCATTAAGGCAAAATAACGTTATTTATGTTAGTAATCAAAATTAGAATGCAGGTAGCCTAATGAACTTCGGATGAAGCTTGAACATGAGTTCATTGCATAATCAAACGAAATTCGTTAAACAAGCAGGCTAATTTGGCGTTTTCTAAGGTGAGACGGAAGCAATTGGTCGCTTATTCTCAGCTGTTGCAGGTGCTTTTAACGAAATTTAACCGCATATATTTTGTAAACAGCACTGTCAGGAATTACCGGGAACTCATAATGGTTAGCCCGAATAATATTGATCATAGGCTACTATTGATCCATATAGCCTATTCCTTGATCGCACTAAACACGCACAAGCATGTCTGTTTTGCCATCATAAGCAATCCGCCAAGGTGGAAAAGCAGGCTTTTAAAGGGAATGGGATATAACATTTTGATTGGTTTATTGCATGTCACGCCCAAGACACACCTATAATTAATGAAGAGACTAGGTTCAGCCCAGTTGCACCTTGCGCTGTGCTTAGCGCCCAAAAAACACGCCATTAAAATAGCAAAAGTGGACTTGGACACGCCCTAAATGGACTTAGCGCCATGCGCTTAGACCAAGCGCCAAGATCGCCAAGATAGGGCCCCTGGAGATATAACACAAAGGAAGGAAATATAGTGCAGTCTGGGAACACCGTCTTTACAGTGACAAGAGAAAATCATTGTTCTAGAAAGATTTGTGAAATTCCAGCATGAAGCACTGAAATGTGTTATTTATCACACTCCACACCACATGCAGACTGCCAAAGCAGCTAATAGAGATGTACGGTAACCTTGTCTTTGCACCTTATGGTTACTATCAGGTTAAAGGTTTGCCTAAGATTGACTTTGTTTTCACTATGCAATAAAACAAATTAAAGCATATGCCTACATGTGTAATATACTGTGCACTGAATTAATTAAAATGAATTGTCAAGCCCTTAGAAATGTGCAATAGTGAAAAATTGGAGCAAATAAATTCAATTTGTCCCTTGTGTTAATATATGTTCCAAATGCTTGCCAAATTGTGAGAACATAAAAAAAGAAAGTTCCAAAAATGTAACTTAGCCTGTTGCAGAAAGCACCTGATTGGATTACACAGTGTAGCAAGTAGCATGTGGATGCACCAGATTCTCCTCAATTTGTTGCCAATAAACAAAAGCAGTCGGATTCATACAGGTTGCAATGGCGCGTAGGAAATATTTCAAATTGGGTAATGCGTGTAGGACATTTTTCATATTGAGTAATGATAACCCTTTAGATGATTTGTCATGCTCTAAAGTTTCTAATTACGAATGTGGGACATCAACCTTTTTAAATAAATTTTGAGATTAAGAAATGTTTTATTTAATTTTTTTTAGTAACTGTCTGGCGGAGATGGTGGAATCATAGCAGTGGGAAAGTTAATGTGGCAAAATGTATTTTAATTAGATTCTGGTCTTTAAAGAATTTGTGAGATGAGGACATTTTGTGACATCTGCTTCTTTGTGCGTGAATGTGCTGTTAAGAGCAATTAAGTGCATAGAGATAGATGTCAACACCAAGTTTTTTAAAGTTCTTGACTATTGGTAAGTATGTGGGTAGAACACTTTTGCAGAGTTGAGATAAATCATTGTAAATTTCTCATTTATTTAAACAGCCTGATATGACACTTTGCACTTTGTCACATTATCAGTACATTTAGAACTCTCAGTTCACTTAGCACATACACTGTATATATCATATTGGGGCTCAAGACCACAATATTATACCTATATGTATTTGTTATATATAATTTTTGTAACAAAAAGCCATCCCATCCCCCTTTCTTACAGTATCATATAGGTGAATATAGATCATAAAAGATAATATATAGAACAATATAATAAGTGTTTGGAACTTACCAAGAAAAATAATTTGTGAATGGCCTTTCTCTGACACACGTGACTACCTCTGTACTTTGGGGTAGTGTAAATCTAAAAATAACCAGGTGAATAAATAAATTACAACCCTTTGAAACTGAATTGGCTCCACATCTTCCATTATTGATTTAGCTCACAACAATCTGAAAAACCGTTGCTAATTTTAGACTACCAGGGGATCATAATGGCTGCCTTCCATAGAAACAGGCCAGATAATTTCAGGAACATTTCCAAAGGCATTACAAAACAAGCCTTTAGTACACTGAATAAGAATGTCGATAATGATAACTTGTGGAAAAAGGAGGCACTACTGCACATAAAAGAAGCTTCTTGCAGGCTGACGATAAAAGTGAATTTTTTGTTAGGTTGGTATGTAAAAAATGGAAATTGATTTTAGAAAGCCAGTCTTGTGTGCCACAAGAGGTGGGGTCGCGGTTTGCCTTTTTGGACTAAGACTTAGGGCTTTTCGGTTTTCCTGCAGAGATCTCCAAAAGGATCACGATAGAGGAAAAAGCAGCTGCACTCTGGCCTGTTTCGGAGGGAAGAGCCACCACAGAGTTACCAGCTCTGGAACAAGGCTGATCAAAGAGGTGGTTCTGGGAAAGAAAACGGCCTACAGTTAGCATGGTCCAGTGTTTTAGAGACAAATGGGAGAAGACACATGAGGGGAGGGTATCAGCTCGTGGGATTGTCTTCTTCATGCTAGATTGATTGGGTCCTTTTTCCAGCTCAATGACTGCACAGCTCAGGGACCACAAAGTTGACAAAACACTGACTGGCAGAAAGTCCTCCTTTATAAAATGCTCTGGATTAGATTTTTTATGACACCTTTGACAGAAGGAACAATCTCCAGACAGAATATATTTCAACAATATGCTTTTTGTTAGGTGAATATAGTGTGCATACACTGCATTGCAGTGTCAGGAAGGGCACGCCGACAGACCACCATCTTTAGAAAAAAAACAAACCCTTATTTTCCCCATTTTATAAATTTGGAAAAAAAGAAATGTACATACAGTATTGGTCTGGTGGCTTAAAGTAAATGTAAAAAGCTTTAAATTTAAAAGAGAAGCGATTGCACAGGGTTTCTAACAGTGACCTACACAGCCCATAATATATTACTGCGCAGCTTAAGTCCGTATCAGCTTGTGGGAAATCTGTTAAGTCTCTTTGCAAGCAGCCAAAGGAACAATCTTAAATGTGCCAAGAAGCGTTATGAAAAGTCCAAACTCACACATGCTGTTCCTGGTAGAGGAGCTGTGGCTCGCCAAACCTAGAAATTTCCCCACTCTCAGTCCTACGCTGGGTCCGAATCAGAGCCCTATCTACTGGCGTCCTGTTTACGGTGTACTAGCATGCTGTGTACTGCTTACTGCATAGGGACATGCAGAATGTTGAAAAAATCCTCTATACCATCATCAGCAAAAAACCGGAAATAAGTACATCATCCGGGGGACTTATAGAGAACAGAGTACAGTACATATAGAGAACATTCCAGCTACTTAACTTCTCATCCAGCGGACTAGCGTACTCAATACTATAGAAGGGCATTGATCTAAACACAGCCCTGCCCTCAGACACACTGCCTTTTATTCCTTTTTGTTTATAGAGCCTTCTGTAATACTATACAATGAACCTTTCTAGGTGTTGGCAGTGGCCTTTCCGCTAGGAGACTGACTACATTCCCTCCACCGCAGACACTCCACTGGGGAGGTCACCATTCGGAAAGTAACTTACAGCAGTGTCGCATTCCATCATCGAGGGTGGAAACTGAGCCCCACGGCGTTTCGCTGCTTGATGTTTGTGAGGTTAGGATCTAACGAGCTCACAGTGCATCTTTCGGCAAGCAAAACGTACAGCAGCCTCAGCACAGCACAGCGCGCAAATACAACCCACGCCAAAATCAAATCAAATAACTTTATTAAGATTGTGCAGGTCATTACAGCTGAGTGTTTAAGCCATTTGCTTGTGAAGTCAGGCAAAAATAATTAATATTTATTTCTAATTTTTCTCAAGATTTAACATACGTTTCAAACGAAAATCAAAGAAATAACACACATCCAGTCACAATACTAAGTGAATGCAACTTATGACTCCTGAAATGTCTATCCAAAAAATGTTTTTATAATTTTAAAAGAGGGGGGGGGGGGGGGGGGGGGGGGGGGGGTAATACCAGGTGACAGCTTTTGCTAAATCACCTTTGGCTAAAGATTTCATTCAGAGGCTTTCAAGCAGAAATCAATATACTGGAATACAACAAGTATTACTTTGCATCTGACATTATATCACCGATTTGTTTTGCAAAGAGGTAAAGTGCCCAATAATACACCTTTATTCCCCTTGGTCCATTTACTGCCATATTGAAGACATTCATTGAGAAATACAGAAGCAGAGGCAACGTGATTTGAGATCATACCTCACACCTTAAAAAACAACATACCTTAAAAACTATATATAGATTAAAAAAAAATAATAACTCTTCAGTGATCCCAGGTATTAAGATGTAATGCTAGACTTAACATAGTATTAGTTAAACGTACACCACAAAGACTGCTTGTGGGCATTTTGTAGGTGCTGCATTGTATTATTTATTTTTTTTAAATACTACAGTTATATTTAATATCAAAAAGGAAATAAAGATACCACATCAAGAAAAATCAGGTGACGTTAAATAAGGCTTTAAATAGAAAATTCTGCCACATGTGAGGTTTGTCAGTGTCCGTACTTGTTCTTCTACAGCCACAGGAAAGTTATTGCATCAGCTACAGACAAATACGTTTAGTCCAGTCGATTCATTTGAGTCTCCTCGGGTTCCCGAGGTGGCTAGGCTGCCACAAATGACTGAGGCTGGCTAATCTGTGCACGCAAATACAACTGCCGAGGACAAGAGAGGAAGCAAACAAAAGTATATATCCACCAAATATATCATTGCCACATGTATATTTATATAGTACAGCGGCTTCACTATGAACACACAGGTTTTTCACTAAGAATATCATGCAGAGCTGCTTCACACAGACTTCCGTTTCAAACACATTCCATGGCAGCACATTAAGGAGTAATATTGTTGATAAAAGTTAATTTCAGAGAAGGGGGGGAAAAAGAAAAGCTCATCTTTTCAGGGCACGTACTCTAAGAACAGAAAGAAACTTTCAATTGCGGGGCGCACTAGATGTGCTACTCAGCAACTTGACGCTTTACTTAGAAGTCTTGAATAGTAGTCATCGGGATAACTGTAAGGAAACGAGAAAAAGAAAGATAAAAAGGTTGACACCATTTCCTGCACAGGGACAGCCAATATTCAATTAGAATTATTACTATGGAAATGTACCCCATTCCAGGGTTTCCCAACCTCTGTAACAAGCCATTAATAATTCTTAGACACTTTTACCCCTATTACGGTCACATTATATTGTGTTAGAAAGAGCTATGCATGCTCCGAGTATGATGAGTAAATGGCCTGTATTCACAAAAAAAGCTTTCAATCAGATCACCCATTATGATTTTCTGTAACGCGCTATATATGGGCAGGCAATTCCTTTAGAAAGGAGGTCACATTTTCAATTGATCAAAATATAAACTGATGGGTGAGACCAGCGAGGCCATAAACGCTGGAGGCATGGAGACCGGGTCGTTGACACAAAGCCAACTGCAGAAAATGAAGAACTGATAAGTGAGCCAAATCTGCATTGTGTTATAGAAGAACGTAATGTGTTTTCAACAGCCTTAATTGAACCAGAGATGAAGGCTGCAACAAAAAAAAAAACATTTTCAGCATCAAGCCACCACGTTCTAAAACGCAAAACAGCAGCATTGCGCTTAAAAATGGTAGAACATCAATTGGTAAGCAAAAGTAAATGACAGAACACTAAATTAAATGGCAGCCATTGTGCACTAGGAACCAGGCTGGAACGTTGTCGTGTCAACATCAACATATTTTACTTTACACATAAAGGGCCTGATTTACTAAGACCTTTAGCATGTATAAAACCTTTTAGCACACGCAAAACCAGTGACGACCTCTCTGTTCTGCACCAATCATTGTTTGTATTATTAGTTGCGTGTGCCAAAAGGCTTTTCACCTGCTAAAGGTCTAAGTAAATGAGGCCCAAAAAGTATTAAACTCTCGTATTCAACGTTTTCAGCCTAGTGCACTAGTCCATGTGGTACAAGGACACTGTCTGTGGAGACCATGTTTCCCTCTCACAACGTGATCAATATTCGCTCAGCATTTTGCGAGCGGATTTTGGTTAACGCGCTTGTTAGCATGGCGCCAGGCTTCCCACTGCTGCTCTGACACATCAGCAGTTTGGTATTATAGCTGGCTAACAGGTCTTAATGTTCACCTCAGGTCTCAGGGCAGCTAATGTAGTATCAAGCTGGTTTAGAGGGAACAGGAAGAACGGGGCGGTTTCCTCGGCTTAACAGACTCATTTCATCTTCGCAGGCAGCTTTACCACACACTGCCAGCGGTTGTATTATAATTACATGGTAGAAGCTGAAGCATTGCATACAGGCCTGGGCATTTCAGGACTGGGAGACACCCACCTCCTTCCTGCACTTAATTGGAGTTCCTTTGTCGGACATTTTTCTCTTCGTGGTTGGTGGAGGAATTGCTCTTCCTGGAGAAGGAGACATTATGGTCAACTGCACACATAGATTTACTCTCTACGTAGTTTTTATGTGTGAGGACCCCAGGAAGACTAGCAGCCAAGGCGTCAGCTAATAAAACGAACAAACATGCGTAGAAACGTTAAATTGTTAATAAGCGCAAAACATAGGGAATGTTTACTTACAGAGGGGCGGATCCTGAGTCATCATCTGACGGACAGCAGCGCGGCACCAAGAAAACAGGAAGAAAATGAAGTTGAACCAGGGCAGCGTATGGACAAAGATTTTAGATATATGACAAGATACGCAACAGGCGCTTTTCCCCATTGGATTTTTTGTCCACACAGGAAGTGATCAGGAATGCGCAGTAGTGTTTTCAGTCAGCTTAGCAACTAAAGTTACATAACGTATGCTTAGAGTGGCGTGCATCTGACCGGTGCTAGCCCGATTTAAAGTAGGTTGTCGTTGGATAGTCAAAATCATAACGGGTTGCAAGTAGTAGTACAGGGTCCTGACAATCTAGACATATATAATCTAAAAAGAAAAGGGAGACACTTGATTTCGTTTGTCAGATAATGACCCGTTTAGCAAACTGTTTTGTAAAAACTCCATTGACCGCCACTCATTCAATGAATGCCTGTTGTCGGTCTAATAAATTCCAAGTGTGGACGTTCCAGCTCCGCAGTTGGACCTCTTGAGCCACCTACCCTCTTTGGTATGGAACAGTGAAACCAGCTATGAATTGAAGAACAAGCTTTGAAAGAAATGGAGCGCATTTGAACTTGCTGGCCCAGATGCACAAGGTCCAGGTCTATTGGAGACCCATCTCAGGGCTGCATTCCGTGTTAAATACCTATACTGCGGTTATATAGGGATAAATGTCAAACACTTAAAGTTGAAAAATATTCAATTATAATAAACTCATCACACTGTACTTATTTTTCACACCATTCATAATTCAAAAATTAAATTTTTTGTGAGAAAATATGACAATGAATCTGAACTTCTTAATCTCTTCAAAATGATGAAAGATCATGCAAAAAAATTAATAAATGTTGCCATGACAGCATGTACACAATGTTGCATCCACATAGTTAAAAAAATAAAATAAAAGCTTTGCCATGAAGGAAAACTTAAGCATCGGGCAGGTCTTTGATCTCACCATAGAGACTGTACTAAATATGAACTAGGCCAGAGTTACTCTACCCTGAGTAACAGATAAGATTCATGACATCCCAGTGATTCCACAGTCAAAATGACCTTCATGCAAGTTCACCATCTCAAGATGCAGCTTTGCATGCACGATGGCCCAGTTAAATCTAAAAAAAATTAATTTAAAATGCATTGCCATTCTACTTTAATTGAACGCAATCAACCTATGTCAGATGTAAAATGAACCCTTTCACTGGTGATGGATAAAAATCACAATAGCTAGAGGAAAATGGTTTTTTAAATTTATTTATTTATTTATTTAAGAATACTTTAACTTGACAATTATTCTTAATTTTATGTCAGTAAAACCAGTGAAAGAGTTTCCCATTTGGCATTATTTTGTAAGTGGCTAGTCTATGAAAGCAGTGCATTCAGACTTGGATAGCTTTCCCATGTCATCTCGGATAAACCACTTCAGTCTGTCATGCAATTTTGATCACTTACCATAACGTAATATAAAGCAGCAGCAAACAAGGAAATAAAAATGTAAATAATAACTGTCCTAGCAAAACAGAACTAGTAGAAGCAAAATATTATAAAGGGACTGAAAAGTGTGAGAACGTAGACAGACAAAAAGTTTACTTCTGCACAAAACAGTTCAATTACTATTCACAGCCTTAACACAAGAAAGGTACAAGATTGGGGCACCATAAAACGTTTACGTCCGCAATAATTCACAGGCAAGGGAGCCAAGGGGCAGTGTAATGCATCTTCTACCACTAGAGGGTAGTATAAATTAACAACATAGCCTGATTAGCCTGCGTGTATAAAACGGTTTGCACTTTACTTGCACAACCATGATTCATACATTTGCTACGAGCACATTTCTGAAAATTTGTGCTTCCCCAATTTAGAAAAACCGACAATTTCAACATGTGTACAGCAGCAAGACACCCAGCTTGCGACACATACCATCGGTAATCTCGTCTGGCTTTCTCCTCTTCTCATAGATGAAGATGATGGTGACGAGGACGATGACCTCGGCCACGATGCCCAGGAAAGGCCAGAGCGCGGCTAGCCTGCTGCGCACGCGCAGGTGGATCTGGTCCGAGGCCCCGCCCATTTCGTTCTCTCCGAAGCACATGTAGTCGCCCATGTCCTGGTTGATGTCCAGGTCGTAGATGAACAGGCTGGTCTTGTTGGGAGTGCTCTTAATCTCGTACTTGTCGGTTCCATTAGCGATAGCCTGAGAGTCAAGCGCATCAAAGGCGCAAAGAACATGAAATGCACAGCTTACCCATAATCATAAGCTTATCCTTCATAAGAGGGGAGGGCACTTTCAAATCCAATCAAATCAAATTACATTTTCCTAACATTTCATCAAAACATCCATTATGCGATTCAGTCAGCCACATACCAAAATTGTTCAGTTCGGTATAAAGACTTCAACAAACCCCTACTATGCAATAAAAGGTATACACAGTGCTGTAAATTGTACAAATATAGCGTTAGTAGCTTCAAACCTACACCAGTAGTAAGATTTAATTTAAGTATGTTTAATCTCAGGGCAATAGAAAACTTAACCAAAGGAAATAGATCAACTGCATTAAACTTAACGGTCCTGGTCAGTAATTTCCCCCATTAGCCAAGTACTAAGTGTAGCAATAACATGAAGGTTTCAACAACAAACAAAAAATGGGAACTGTTATTAATGACAGCAGTATACAGTAAAATTATTCAAAGTCCTTTCTCATATTACGTACCAAGTTAAAGAGCCTGAATTCTGAATTGCGCCATAAGGAAGGAAGTGTGACGCCTTAAGGGACATGAAAACCCTTTTGCGATTTGTGTCACACTCACACATCAATTCCATCTAAGCACACACGTCTCTGTTGCATTTTAATGTATACAAAACAAAACGCCAAACTGTTGATCGCAATCATAAAAATCCTGGAAGGGGTTTTGGCGCATTTAGTACGGAGGGGCTGTACCAGTTTCTCTCCCTCGTCGCCGCGGATGGCGTACCACTTCCAGTCCGTGGGCAGGGGGTAGCTGTGGCTCACGCACACCAGCACGCCTTTGTCCTTCTCGTTCCCGTGTTCCGAGTGCTTGTACGCAGAAACATGAGGGGCAGCTAGAGGGCACAAATGTTTGTTTTTGTTTTCACTGGATACTTCAGAGAGACTGCGCAAAGCTGCCCGACACTCCCACTCCCACTCCCACTCCCACTCCCACTCCCACTCCCACTCCCACTCCCACTCCCACTCCCACTCCCACTCCCACTCCCACTCCCACTCCCACTCCCACTCCCCCGCTTCAAGCCTGAACAAAACTGTAATTGCATTAAAGTGCGCAGATCACAGTACTGATGCCGCAAGAATTTCTAAGGGCAATCAAGGTACGTTCTGATAAGATAAAATGCGCAAATGTTCGTTTTGTGCATTTGCTGTGTGTGTGTGTATCGATGCATAAAGCTTCTGTAAATCGTAATGCATTCGTTTAAACATAGCTTTCACAGATTGGCCCTCATCTTACAGGCTTCCTGATTTGCGACTACAACGGTAAACTTATGAACAGGACACTTACTTTTTACTTCAATGGTTTCTTTGACTTCTGGAGTAGAGAGAAAGACACAGGCATACTCTCCTCCGGAGTGGCTGTCAATTTTCGGCAAGCTAATGCAAAATAATAGCGATAATTATCATCATCGTAATTATTATTAAACAACAATAATTAACCAATTCAAACTGAATGACCCCACTACCTCCTTGAACAATTTGTTTTCTTTAAATTCCTTTGAATACTTCCCACCGATCAGAGGTGGCATCCATCCAATAAAGTCATTGCACAATACGCTTCACATGTTTTAAAGGGGGGAGCAGGGCTACAAAGGCTTGCATGCAACAAACCACACCTCTTCCCTGCCACTGTAACAATGTCGCACTTGTAATGGGCCAGAGGCGCTCTCGCTCCGCCATTTCCACCCAATGAAGGAATTGAGGTCAGAGCTGAAAGTGCGCCGCGAGGAGGGCTAATCCCGCCGCAGAGCGAGGCTACAGGCAGCCCTGTCCATCGCCGTGTGAAGCAAACGCGTGCAGAGCGCTGCTAATGGGGGCGTGGACAGCACCGACGCAGGAGAAGGGGGGCGCTGCCTTATCATGCGAAACATCACACCACCATTGGCTCATTGGTCCCGTTGCCATCTCGGGATCTACTGTGAGCTCAATTAAAATTCTTCACAATCATTCAAAACCTCAACAAAACAAATCATTTAAATCTCCATAACAGCATCAGTTTTGCTCAACACAACCACATTTATTACTAAAGTAACATGTATAACTATCTGGAAAGGTAATTTTTATGCATTCACGCTGCTAACAATAGAGAATATAAAAAAGATAAGCCCCATTTAACAAATGGATTAAAACAAAAACAAATAGAATAACAGATTGGGTTTCCCCATCAAGTTTCTTTTTTCAAAAAGAAATGGAATTTGATGTACGTACTTGTACTCCGTGAACGTTGCTGGAGAATCCACCTTCGTGGTAGCGATCACCTTCCCGTTTTTGGTCCAATAGTGACCTTTGACGGCCGACGGCGCGACGGTGAGATTGCAGGTAAGAGTTGCAGAGGTCATGTTGCTCACCTCTTGTGGGTTAGTCAGGATAAGAGGCTCTGCGTTGACACAACACAAAGGAAAACTGTCAAAACACACACAAAAAAGCAGGTAGGCCAACGGCTGTTTAGTGTAGTGTTTTTCCCATTACCTTACATGTTGTGTGAAATGTTTTGACTTACCGTTGAAGAAATAAGAACCTTTAAAAACGACATTTTAATAGAAGGCTTAGAAAAACAAGTGGAGAACAGTTGTATCAGTTCTGGACAGAGAAACAAGGTGTGGTTGAGGAAAAGTTCAGATGTCTCTGGAAAGGGTCCAGGAATAACTGGGATTCATACAGGAATTACAGAGGGAGGCTATGCTACGGGCGGATTGTAACGAACAGAATCAGAAGAAGCAACCTGCTAACTCCCAAAGGGCAGGCTTCATTTGGTTGGTCAGGCCAGAGAAAGAGTGCAAAACCGATCTTTTGACAATCTATGCCATTTTAAGGGTCATTCTCATACTGTATGCTTTTGAGGACAAAATGTGTGACATAAGACCCAGTGCCTTGAATAAGAAAGTTCCTTGACGCTCTGTAGCTGCTAACTGGACTAAAGGTGGTTGCCAACTTCAGAGAAAAACAGCAGCAAAATCTGGACACAGCACACCAAATGGAGGTGCAATCTAAAGGCAAGACATAGCACATCATTACCTGTGGTCACATGACTCGTGTCCATCTGTCAAAATGTCTGCATATTATAAGTTATATATGAGCAATACGAACTCTTGCAGCAGACCACAGTAATTAGACCCCATTTTTCTTTTTAAAAAGAGACCGCGAGAAATTTCAGATGCACTTCTTAAATTGAGAATTTTGCTGCTCTCCGGGCAAGTTCGATTCCTTATGATCAGTACCACTGAATATTAAAATGTTTCTCATTACAATCTCAAGATATGACAAGATATAGCAGGACGTCACTGCACTGCACTGGACCCTGATATGGTTTATAAAAAAAATTCTAATAAATTTAAAAAAGACATCAGATTGGGGGACTGTCCTAGAAGGTGATGAGGCAGCGACACAGGACACACATACTAGATTCTAGGGAAGCTCTATAGGAATGGTCTCAGGAACAGTCTAAACAACAGGAAGTGTCCACAATCCCAGCAGTGAGAAAACAGTTCTCTGCGGTCATTAAACGCAAAAAACTGCTGATGAACAATTCCTGCTACCCGGCCTACACATACGGTTTAAAAACAGCAGCCAAACAGGGGAGAGGGGCTCTGGGTGACACTGGAGAAGGTAGGGGTTGGAACGGAGGGGAGGCGTCCGACAGGAGCAGGCGCTCCATTTTAAGAGAGACCCTGGTGGCTGGGGACCACCACTCACGTTCGAAAACGAGAACGTTAGCCTGCGAGCGGATCCACTTGATTTTGGGGGCCTTCCTCAGGGCGTTGCGGTCCGGATCGTTCGAGGCCCGGCACTCGTACGTGCCCGCGTCGTCCAGCGCCAGCTTAGAGAAGTAAATGGCGCTGGTCGCGTGGCGGACGTACGTGGCGTTGATCCGCACCCGGTCCTTCCGCGCCCCGTCAAACAGCTGGGAGTAGGTCTCGCCGGGCTCCTCCCCCTCAACGAACCACCACTGCACCTCAGGGATGGGGTTTCCTATCACCTCACAGTGCAGCTCAGCACTGTCCTCTACCAGTTTCATCTGGGACAGGGGGGACTTGATGAAGCCCGCTGGGAGGCGGGCGGGGCCACAATTCGGTGACACAAGTGTTTGCGATTCGGTTTGAGCAAATGGATGATCGGTTCGTTTCCATCAGGGCGGACGGAGGATGATGGCGTTTAATGGTCAATGCAAAGGCAGGCAAAAAGAAATGAAAAAAGAAAGAGAAAGGTTATTAGAAAATGAGAAAACAGACAAAAGCATAAAATCAGAAAAGGCCTTGGATTTAAGTATCATTCAAAGTTCATATCGAATACACTAAATGTTAAAATACTTTATTTTATTAAACTGAGCATGATAGTCAAATCCAGGACCACGTGAGAGAAAGGATGAGAAAGAAAAGCACGAAAACGTCTCAAGACAAACAAGTGCGATGTTTTAGAACAGTGGTGTCAAACTATATTCCCAGGGGGCCAGTGTCTGTGGATGTTTGTCGTTTCCTTTCAATCATCTGCAAAAATTAATCAATGACTTAAATGAACCGCCGGCACCAAGAGCACCAGCAGACACGGCAGCCCTCCAAGAGTGGAGTTTGACACCTGCGTTTTAGAACAATGTACTTTCAACTTAAAATAAATAAGCCATGCAGATGTGTAATGCGGACAACCAAACCAGATCAGATCAAATACAACAGTAGGGTTATCCCTTTGTATTGAAGGGATCCATTTTGTCTTCATATACAGCCATTTTCACAGCCTCTCTCACATCAGGTAAATTGTCATATTTACACCTAACTTGCATTCATACCCATCTGGTGTGCATTTGTTACCAAGAGATCAAACCCAGTTCAATAATCTTTCATCCGGAGGAAAGGAGTTCCTTGTGGCGCAAAGGGACAGTGCCGCTGAAGCCCACCCGACCCCCCCGCCGGGCCGTTTCATTGAAATTCCACCGTCAATCTTAAGACAATACACAGCGAACGTATCTCCAATGCGCAAACCCGCTTACATAAATAAACTGCACAAGCAATCCACCTCAGATCAAAATTCCAAAGACTTAAAAGCAAAGCAAACTCAAGAACCTATATTGTTCTAGCCCGCGGCGGGTCGTGTAGCCCCATACTGTTCCCCTTATCCAAAACAATACTGCTGTTTGCAGAAGGTAGGGGGTTAGGGTGGAGGGGAAGTGAATTCATGAAGACCTCTTGAACACGAGGATTACAGTGTCCCTGCAGCAGAATTAGAATTGATCTTGTTCCACACCAATATGTCAACCTGCTGTGGCAGTCTTTCCAATGGCGTGGCCCTACAGTGCCAGGAGCTGTGAATACCATGTGACCTTTTATTGGAACTGGCTGGATTTGTTTCGCTGCTGCGAAAGGTCACCTTCACACGAGTTGCTCTGAACCACACAGGAGATTAAGCACTCCCACGACTGCACAATAAGGGAGCCAGTGAATTACAGTGGTGCTTTGCCCTTAACTTGAGGAACAAATAAAAGCAAGCGTTACAAGTATTTACTTGTTTAAAAAACTTTTTCTTTTTTTTTCAAACCTATGCATCATAGCGAAAATACCCCCTCCGCCCAACCCTTAGTGAGCAAAGTTTCATTTTTTTTTTTTCTTTTCTTTCCCCACCCATTCCCCTTCACATTTGAGACTGCAGGTTGGACAGTATAAGTCCACTGTAAAAGAACACATTTTAATTTAGCCTACAAGAGTTAGCTAAATGGTAGTTAGCTAACAACATTAAGTAGCTCCAGACCAGAGAACAAATCAGAGCTGGCCAGCTATATTTACATTCATATGAGGACATCCAAGGGATCTTGCATCAAATCGACCAACCTGTCACTAATAATGACACAATATAAGACTTCATACAAAATTAAAGGTAGGCTAATTTGTGTTGAAATAAAAGTTCTCATATTTCATTGAACAATTTGTCTTGCAAAATTCTAATTCTGGCTTCAGTAAACAAATTGCTATTGAACTCTTTGGAAGGTAGAAACAGCCAACTCTGTTAGGTAGAAGGTAGAAATTAGCCAACGCTAATGTTGTCAAGTTAATGACCACACAGGGTACATTCACGTAATCATTAAGGACAAACTCCAATGACTGATATAACCGTTGTTTTGAAGTCCCAACAAACTCTAGCCTTGTGTTAAGAAGAGCTGCATTTCAGTAAAACACTGAAGGCAAGCTCACAAGGAGCCCAACAAAAAGATTGTGTTGGATGGTACAAATTCCAACAACATCAGCAGAAGAAATGGGCTTAACGATCATGATTTTGACTAACACACGACTAGTTTACATTGACATTTATTTTGTAGCCATTTCCCTTCAAAACAAGAGGTCTTCCAGGCTATTACATGGATTTGCTAAGGGAATTTAAAAACACAAATCTGGTTACGATTCCTTGTCAATTGAACAAATCTTTTTCATTCTAAATGAAATAGCAAATGCTCATCATGTTACATTTCACATAATAAAAGCCAAAATAAAAGGAGAAAACAGCAAGATAAAGGAGTTATAGAAGAGCAAATGTGACATTCCAAATGCAAACCTGCTACTCCACTGGTCTACCCTTAGGAAACTGGTGAGTCCTGAATCACAACGAGGGAAATATCTAGGCTATAGCCCATATTGCAAACAGTTAAAGTGAATTTATACTTGTATCTTTATGTGCAACAGCACCCTATTGTAACAGTTGGTTAATTGATCAAAAATCTAATACACTGTTAGTCCTTAAGATATACAGTGCATCCGGAAAGTATTCACAGCGCTTCACTTTTTCCACATTTTGTTCTGTTACAGCCTTATTCCAAAATTGATTAAATTCATTTTTTCCCTCAAAATTCTACACACAACACCCCATAATGACAATGTGAAAAAAGTTTTTTTGAGCTACGAGCCCCAAACCATCACTCTGTTGCCAGATATGGAGTAGATGTGGATGGATCACTTTAAGGGTTGTTTCTCCTGACTTTTTTCCCCATAGTTCTATAGGAAAATGAGTCCGGAGAAATAACCCTTGCAGTGATCCATCCACATCTACTCCATATCTGGCAACAGAGTGATGGTTTGGGGCTCGTTTGATAGCTCAGACCCTTGATAACTTACAGCCATTTAGCCAGCCATGTGTTCCATACTGTACCAGTGTAATTTACAGCTGAATCTAGTCTCACCCCCCAATTTCCATAGAGATCCATTCAAATGCAGAGAGGTTATAGTATCGCTTGTAACAGTACCTGAAAATAAGATATCGACAGTTTTTTGATGTTGATGGTCACAGACTTCAGGAAGTAACAGCATGTAAAGGATATGCGACCAAATATGAAATATGATACTTTAAAAATACGTTAAAGCAAAGGGTATGAATACTTATGTAAATGAGAAATTTTAGTTTTTTATTTTTAATAAATTTGCAAAAATCTCAAAAAAACTTTTTTCACATTGTCATTATGGGGTGTTGTGTGTAGAATTTTGAGGGAAAAAATGAATTTAATCAATTTTGGAATAAGGCTGTAACAGAACAAAATGTGGAAAAAGTGAAGCGCTGTGAATACTTTCCGGATGCACTGTATATATATATATACACTGCCTGGCCAAAAATAAAGTCGCAGTTGCACCAGTCATGCATAGTGCCCACTGTACAAGCCTCTGGAGGCAGTGTTATGATCTGGGGTTGCTTCAATTGGTCAGGTCTAGGCTCAGCAACGTTATGCAGCAATAAAATGAAGTCAGCTGAGTACCTGAATGTACTGAATGACCAGGTTATATTATCAATGGGCATATTCCAGGACGATAATGCCAAGATTCATCGGGCTCAAATTGCGAAAGAGTGGTTCAGGGAGCATGAGGAATCATTTTCACACATGAATTGGCCACCAGAGTCCTGACCTTAACCCCATTGAAATCTTTGGGATGTGCACGGAGCAGTTTGACTCTCCCGTCGTCAATACAAGATCTCGGCCAAAAATGAATGCAAGTCTGGACGGAAATAAATGTTGTGACGTTGCATAAGGTTGTCGAAACAATGCCACGACGAATGTGTTCAGTAATCAAAGCTAAAGGCGGCCCAACAAAATATTACAGTGTGCGACTTTTTTTTTGGCCGGGCAGTGTATATATATATATATAATATATCTAAAAATAATTTAAAAAACTTCCACTTCAAAATACTGGTAATATTGTGTTTGATTGAACAAAAAACATTAGACGGTGCATAAAACATACAATTCATAGTGTAGTTCCTGACAAATTTCTGTCCTTGGCTTTCACAGAAATAAATCAGATAAGATAAAACCCAGAGATGTATTTAATGAACCAATGGAACATTTTGGTAAAATTGCTGTGGTTGCCTATGTGCAACCAAACCACAGTGACTATGCATTTCATCTGCAAGTGCTGTACTCTTCCTGACCTTGTTAAACTGAAGAAATATACCTGGCTGCTACAATTAATCCAAATCTGAGACCAAAGTTAGGTTGCAGTCAATGACGGAACTCAAGGGAAATACAATTTTACTTCTGGAGCTGCCATTACCGGACTAGTCCAGCTAGAGGGCTAACTTGGCTCTCCTTGAAGGCATTTTCGTCAGCAGAAGTATGAAGTCACATTTCTGTCACTGTATAATAAGGGCACACTGAACGTGTATATAGGGCTGTGAAAACCATACACACCATGTTATATCATACACAACTGCAACCTTTTCTAATGCTTTGACAGGGATTTTTAGAACAGCAACTGCAGTAAATTGCCCGGATGTCAGCTGAAAGATTTTCGCTGGGGAGAAAAATAAAACTTGTGTTCAACGTTTTGAGCTCATCTTCCTCTGCTTAAGCTACTTTCCATTGACTGGGTGGGCGTACGTGCTGAGCTGGGCTCATTTTAATTACACTAAAAGTCCTCCCTTTCGTCGGTTGGGCCATAGTTTGGGACACAACCCTATTTCCATCTAATTGAATTAAGCAGCTTACAGACAGATTAACTGGAAGTGTCGCGATCAGCTAAGTCCCAAAAGTAGGGATGAAAACATCTAGCACACTAGAAGCAAAACCGAATTTAAAGAATTTTCAGTGAGCCAGTGTACACTGTCAACATTCAGTATGACTATAAACGTCAATTAATCTTTCTAAAAATGATTAACGATGTCAAATTGATTAGATCTAGAATGTAATGGACACCAGTAAAGTAAATGAATGCATCCGTACGGGAGTATGGGTAACATGATGGGCCCCATCAGCCATTTAGAAAACCCGGATGTTGTACAATTATCTAGTGCGTGGGCAATGAATGGCTGTCCTTGGTGGCTTTAAATTCGTCGGAATTACCAGATGACTGGCAGCTTGAGGTCCCCAGTTTAGAAAGTCACTGCAGCTCTTTTTGTCACAGACACTCGGTATTAGTGATGCTGGAAAGTTATAATGAGCTTAATCTAATCACATGGCTTCTTTGATCTCTCGACAATAAGAGCTTTCATCGTGGGTAGCTAGCTAACGGGATGGAACGTTATAGTTCATTTATAGAGATTCTGCGATCATCATAATTATATTTAAGATGACAGCAAACAGCGCAGGTCAACTTCAAAGCTTTTTGTTTTATGGTTTTCTTGTTTATTATTCTTTTATAAAATGTTTTTATAACATATTTGCCTGTCAATCAAATTGGCATGGAAAGCACTTTGAACTGCATTTACTTGTATGAAAGGTGCTATATAAGACGTTTGATAGAAGCTTAAAACTGTGTTAAACTACGTTTGCAATAACCAGCAAATTTGCGATTATATTTATTCCGTCTACGTGGAAATAAAATGACATGCGCTTATCACTAGTACTAGTAACGTAACATTGGCAAAGTGAACCACTGTACCACATTTTTGCTCAGTAAAAATAAAACGCATTCAGCAAAAGACATATAACCACGACCCCATTAGACAGCTCACGTGATAAATGTACACAATGTAGTTTGCTAGAACCTGATGTACGTTAGTTACTAGCTATGGTTAACTGGAAATAAACATTGGTTGTTTTTCTAGCGAACCTAAGCCTTACATTATTTGTTGCCAAATAACGACAATTAAACGAGGTGGTTCCAAATGTCCCGTTTTATATGAATGTAAGTGTTCGTATAACGTTACTCGAACGTCTCCGGTTGTGCTAAGAAACCACCATTAATGTAAAACGGGACATTTGGAACCACGTTTAATTGTCGTTATTTGGCAACAAATAATGTAAGTAACGTTAGTATAACGTTACATTTCCACATCACCAAATTGATTTCCGCCATTTCAAGATGGGTGACGTTTGGCAGCTAATTGGCCAACGTTACCTAAATTGGTCTGGTCCAGTTGCTTTTACAACGACAGGCTGGCAACAAATCTAACCAGAGATACTTTATATTAAAGAAGACGTCAATCATGTGGATGGCTTGCTAAACGTTTCACACTAGCAGTCAACTAGCTACGCATCAAACAAAGATTTTAAAGATGTTCAGCTAATTCGATGCATCTTTCAGTTTGCTTTAACGTTACTAATTAGTCAGCTTTCTACAGAACCGAGTGTAACTTTACATTTCACCCGCTAATTAATGACAGCTAGTAAAGTTAGCTAAAGATAAAGCTACAGCAATGGCATGGGGTCACGTGGTCTCAGCCAATATTAGCTAGCTATAGCCTAGCTAGATGGCCGAGCGCAGATTGAAACATGGACACAACGTTAACTAGTAAGAAGGCAAACGTTCGCTATTTATTTGACATAACTCATAGACTATAATGTTAGTTTTTAAAAGGCAGTTGTTAGCACTAACGTTAGATGTGTAGGTAACGTTAGTTACGTCAAGCTGTAAGTTAGCTAACGTTAAGTGGCCAAATATAACGTAACGTTACCTGGGTAACATTAAGCCATCTGCCTCGTCCTCGGCCATTTTTAACCGGCTGTGACAATTTCGACCGGTGTCTTCTTGACAAAAACAAATGGTCCAGTTGCTTTAGATGACCTCATCAGCGATATGGAGCCAGTATTAGGTTACGTCCAGTTACGTTAGGCTAACTTATATATCAGTTACATTATCACTGTCGCATGATAAATTGCTAGATACTTTCATCAACGTTAACGGTAGATACTCAATGATTGCTTAAAATCGAGAATTTAGTCTGTCATGGACATAATTTGATGATTGTTAGATTCAACGCTACGTAACTTAAGTTAACGTAAATAACATAGCTGAAATAACGCTACGTTAACGTTAGCCACCTTGCATCAGAAATATAAGACAAATAACGTTAACGTTAGTGCTAGTGCTAGCGAAATAATAATGTTACACCTTACCTGTCATGGCACTGGCTCTGAACAAGAACATCAGAAAAACACCGAAAACCCACAACAGCGCCATTTTCAGGCTTCTTTAGCCAAAATATCGAGAAATGTAGCTTGCGGTGATCTATGTTTTCCCCATAAACCAACCTAAATGCACCATTCAATGGTCTGCTCTCAAATGGGACTACCCGTCCTCTATTTGTTCCTCACGCGCATAATCGCATATATGAACTCGCACGCACACTGACGTCAGGCGCGCACCCCACGTCCGGTTCGACGTCATAACGTACATACTGAGAGGAGCAGAAGTGGAGGAGTGTGGCATGCCAGCAGGCACGTAGAGGGAGACCATCTACAACTTAATTGTAGGCTACTCCGACGGTGGTGGTCATTTGTCCCAAAGACCTGACCGCAACTACAGAAAGTAGTCATCGATCACGTTTGCATGCTGCACATCATTATTCCGGTCTTTTTATTCGGAAAACGAATTATAACAGTGCTTGTTCAGATCCTGTTTCTCAAATAATCAGTTAGGCTATTAAATGCTATAAATGCTAGTTATTAATCTAATTCATAAATTGTTTAACAATGTTCACCGAAAATCTCCAGTAAAGCTGCGAATTATTCTTTCAACAATAAATGTTTGACTGTAAATATTTCCCCCAATTTTGCACATTTTCGTGCTTTTGCAACCATTCACTATGACGCAGACGGGTGCAGATACTAGCAAAGATCTATTCTGGAATTTCTGGTCATATCTCCAAGGCATCTAAATGAAGATAATAATTATTTGCAGTAATTTTCTACGGACAATTGTACTACTTATAACCCCCTCATTGTCAATTTAGACTTTAGCACGAACTATTTGTTTTCCCAGTAAATCATCAATGGTATGCCAAACCAATTAAAACCAAATGACAACGTAAACATTACAGGCATTTAGCAGACGCTCTTATCCAGAGCGACTTACACAACATTTTATCTTTTTTTTTTTTTTTACATATTATCCATTTATACAGCTGGATATACACTGCCTGGCCAAAAAAAAAGTCGCCGTTGCACACGTCATGCATAGTGCCCACTGTACAAGCCTCTGGAGGGAGTGTTATGATCTGGGGTTGCTTCAATTGGTCAGGTATAGGCTCAGCAACGTTATGCAGCAATAAAATGAAGTCAGCTGAGTACCTGAATGTACTGAATGACCAGGTTATCCCATCAATGGGCATATACCAGGAGGACAATGCCAAGATTCATCAGGCTCAAATTGTGAAAGAGTGGTTCAGGGAGCATGAGGAATCATTTTCACACATGAATTGGCCACCAGAGTCCTGACCTTAACCCCATTGAAAGTCTTTGGGATGTGCTGGAGAAGACTTTATGGAGTGGTTCGACTCTCTTGTCATCAATACAAGATCTTGGCCAAAAATGAATGCAACTTTGGACAGAAATAAATGTTGTGACATTGCATAAGGTTGTCGAAACAATGCCACGACGAATGGGCGCCGTAATCAAAGCTAAAGGCGGTCCAACGAAATACAAGAGTGTGTGACTTTTTTTTTGGCCAGGCAGTGTATACTGAAGCAATTCAGGTTAAGTACCTTGCTCAAGGGTACAACGACAGTGTCCTACCTTTCGGTTACAAGGCCAGTTTGTTAACCATTATACTACACTGCCGCCCAATTAAACACAATTAACTGGATTCATTAAGTGGATTCATACAGGCAAGATCTGAACCACATCCGCGTCTCCTCCTGTAATGATATTCATCCCATATGAATCTCTCTCTCATAGAGAGAACTATGAAGTATGGGATTTTTTATTTAACAACAGTAATCATGAAATAAATTAAGGGCTAAAACGTGATAGCTTGTTAATACCACCTTGTTGTCAACCAATTACTGTTTACAGATGGAATCCATTTTGAGGTCCGTTTCTACACAAATGTAGTCCCAGGTTGTCGGCCTAGTCCTGTTATATTCCCCCCAGATATCACATTAATGCTCCTTTTTTTGCATACTTCCGGGTAGGAGAGGAGTGGTAGTGGGGGAGTGGAGGAAGGGAGGTGGGGAGTAAAGAATATTGGGACGCACTCAGAGGCCATTAACAGCTGCCATTGGGGACCTCTCCCATGCTGTTGGCTGAACAATATTCTCAATACTCGAAAAGTGCACCCTCCTTTCCTCCACTACTATCTCCTCTCCTCCTTGCCCCGGAAACTGATTTTTGTGTTTTAATCTAATGTTGCTGATTACATGCATCTTAATTACGTATTGATGGTTACATATTGTCCAGACGCAAACCGCAATGTCAGGTACACCCATTGTATCCCCCTCCTGTCATTAGTTGCGTATTCCCAGTGGAATTAAGGCTGTTACTTGTGACAGTTGAAAGTGAATACGGCAGTGATGCTTTTTAAGATCCTCAGGGGAAAGCATGCAAAGGGCTTGCTATTTAGGCTAAATTATATCGCAAAATATTAATAAGTGAACATTCACAAAGGCCATATTTCCTACATTATAACTGAAATCCCATCCTATAAATGTGCTGGTGTAATATAAATTCCACAATGGTTTTATCCCCACAAAACTAGTAATTGATTCTGGAAGGACAACTAGCAGTAGATTTATGCGGTTTTAATTGCATTACAATGCCACCTGGTGGTGTTCTTAACTCACTGCAAATGCAACCATTTAAAAATAAATATTGTAGAGTTGTGGAGTTATTGCAAGCAACAGCCTTTTTTTTCTTGCCGATTTTTTTAACCGGTTCATTTCATTACACTGGCATTTCAGTCTTCCCCAGTTCCACATTTTATAATCAACGCCATGAATAGTAACACACTAAAAGTGCTCTCATCAGGAAAATCACTCTGGGGAAAAACACATTTGTAACATAAGCAGTTCATACAGGAAATTTGGTCGCACAATTTAATCAGTTAACTTACAAGTAATTTTCAACATGATTCTTCCCGGATAACCCTTATGAACTGAAGTCATGGCAATAAAAAAAAAAATCACAATTTATTTTGTTTCATAGTGGGACTTGCAATACCTTACAGCATTAAGAAAAAAATACTCTTATCTTAAACTTATCTCCTAAACTAAAATGTAAAAAAAAAAAAAAAATGCAGATGTGTCATAAATAAGAACCCTACTACATACAAGACGTGCTTTTTGGAAGTATTTTCCATGAGAATGTAGGCATTGGCTCAGTCATCTCTGGAGGTGCTCAATCCTCTTTATTTTCACAACTGGTTCATCATCATGTTTACACCTACAATTTAATATTTCACTTTTTTAGTATGATTTTTACAAAAACGTCATTAACTTAGAATAAGTTAAAAAATACTCGCATTATACTGAAATTTATTGGATATTTAAGAAAAGACAAGAAAAGGCTGAGTGTGTGAATGTGACTGGGTCTCTTTCGGCTTCTGAAAGATGTCCCCTGGGATTCCATACGCAGCAAATACAAAGAGCTTTAAGGAGAAGCTGGAAAAGGACAACCCTGACATTGTGTTTTGGCATTGCTCCTTGTATTACAGGCTAATCACGGAATGTAGCCAGGGGTCATTTTGTTGAAAAACACAGGGCAGATGTGATTGTTCTGCTAATCCACCGTTCTTCGGTTAATCATGTCAAAAATAATAAACCATTCCACAGAGGACAGCAAAGGCATGCCAGCAACATACCCAGTCCATATTAACCCAATCAATGGGCCCAGTTATTTCAATATCACTACAGTACCACCACAAAATGCACCGAAACAAATGTCATTGATTCTAAAAGGCCAAACAATCTTAAAGAAACAATCTATTTCAACCTTCAGGGGGGGAGGGGCAGTAAAATTAAAACTTTAATCAAATGCACACACTCAGCTTTCCCTCACTCCCAAAAGATATTCTTGAGTCCTTTGGCTGTACAGATATTGCAAGTTTCTTTTTTTTAAAATATGAATATATGTACACATATATTTCCCCTTTGCTGCTAATAGCTGTACAGCCAAAGGAGGATTTAAGCAAAATTGCAGATTTTTGTAAGTAAAATGTGTGCCCCATCTATCTCAGAGAACACAGGAAACATGGCTCCATTGCAGGGCAAGCATGTTCTTTTTTCCCCAGTAGTTGCCCTTCTTAGACAGGCACTGTCCAAGTTCCTCATCTTTCCTTTATATATATATATATATATATATATACACACACATATATATATGTATATATATTTCCTCCTGCAGGGTCAAGACCACACAGCAAGTGACCACTTCAGACGCAACCAATGCAGAAGGATAAGAGTGTTCCTAATTCCCCAGTTCGTTGTGGAAGGGGTGTAAAAATAAAAATAAAAAATAGGAAAAACAAATGCATGGACTTCACATTGTCTGTGCTATTTCTTCACTTCATGCACACCCCAGAATGAGTCCTGGGGGGTGATGAGATGGGAATTTCTCATTGCCTGGGTCAGAAGGGGGCCCCTTTTGGGTAGAACACTGGGCTGGAGTTGGTACTATTTTATGAATTGCTGGAAGTGTTGTCATTGCCGGGCGAGCTGGATGAGGATGAAGAGGAGGAAGAGGAGAAGTTCATCCCTGATAGACCTGGAGGATTGGTGGCTGTGTTCTGTCCACTTAAGCTTTTCCTGCACACTGGACATGTGTCATGCTGATAGAAGCACAAAAAAAAACAAAAAAAAAAAAAACAGTTATTAGAATCTAGCAAGTCAAACCCCCATATAGCCGAATACATTCTGCTTATCATGCCACAAGACTTTCTTTGTACAACAGATCATATTACCTAGCGCTTTATAATCAGGGATGAAAGAGTTCAACAGATACACGGATTTATATGCGTCAGAGCTCACCAGCCCCAATTCTGAGATTATCAATGAATGACTATGAACAATTCAGCAAAAAAAAAAACTGATCAGTTGCATGACTGATAATACAGTAAGCAAATAATTCAAATAATCGGTGTGTGGATTTTCAACTACTGAGCGCAGAATTCCAATTCCAAACTTTTTTATTTATTTATTTTTTTTAATTCCTTTGAGAATTTTCAGGTACTCATTCTCTGTTTGTATATTGTTGGCAAAAAAATAAATAATTTACAGGATGTAAGGGTTTCATCGTCCTGAACTGCAGCCTCCTAGCCATACTCCAGGTTAATTGGCAAAAAATTTCTGGCTAAGTTCTCTCCCTCTCCACCACAGCTGATGTGTGGTGAGCGTTCTGGCGCAAAATGGCTGCCGTTGCATCACCCAGGTGGTTGGCACACATTGGTGGTGATTGAGGCAAGTTTCCCCCACATCATTGTAAAGCACTTTGAGTGCGACAAAGGCGCTCTATAAATGCCTATAAAAGTCAATATTATTATTGTTACTTCAAATGACGATAAAGTTATCAAAACATCCACAAAAACTGAACAGATGCTAATCGCCATTGCAAGTTGCACAATTCTTTGTAGTATGTACTGTGGATATGGCACAATGACCATCATTGGACAAAAAGGCAGATCTCATCACTATGTGAACTTTCTCCGTTTGTGTCCATTTTGTATTTGAGGCTCCCAGCTCAACCTGCAGATTTCCAGCCAAGACTGTGGTCTGCCACACTCTCTATGTCCTGTACTGAGATGATTATGTAGGCTTTCCTGGGATTGCAGAGTGTCTGCTAGCTCCCAAAAGAAAACACAGTCGACCACAAGCTCAGCTGCTATGAAAACACCCGAGAAGCAAGGCCTGGGCCAAGACACCCAAATATACATTACTTACACAGTCATATGTGACATTAAATCATTTGGGAAACCTCTGCTTTTAAATATGGCATGCCTCCATTTCTATTCTAGACACTAGTCTCCTGAGCTTATAGTGAATCAGCGGCACCTGGTCACGTGACATTGTGTAATTAAAAAAATAATGTCAAAGAAACCTTGAAATATGAAGAAAATAAATAAACAAACACTGATATTAAGCTTTGAATTATGCTCCCAAAAAGATTGTGATAATTTTATTTAATCAAGTTATGGTTAACATTTCGACCCATACGTTTTCATCAGAACTCTGAGTGCTGCTAAACTGGCTTACCTGTTCCAGCCAAGGTACTATACAATCATTGTGAAACAAATGATTGCATGGAAGCTGCCTAACGTTTTCTCCTGCACTGTAATCCTCTTTACACACTGGACATTCTAGACCTGAACCTGAAAAACACAATGTGAAAATACACATAAGCACACATACCACACACACATTATATTAAATGAGTACATACAGTTGTGAACGATAATTTATGAAAAATGTTGTTCATGCATTAACTACATTAAGGACGGCCGCCACAGACAAGCACGTGTGCACGCGGTCCTGCCAAAATGGGAGGCTGGGTTGTGAAGTCAGTCTGAAGCACACGTGCACTCACCCACATGCTCCTCTGTGACCTGGACTGTGGGCAGGTTCTTGATTTTCTCTCTGTCTGCTGGTGGGGGGCCAGTGTTTTCAAACTGATTTAATAACTGCCAGAGATAAAGACAAACAATCTTAAAGAAACATCATTTACCACCCCTGTATATGCATGTGTTCAATAAATTTAGAGGAACCCTTTCTGTAAAAGAAAACAAAGTAATGTACAAGACACACTTCCTTAAATGCTTTATTAACGTTTTTTTAACGTTCATTTACTGATGTGCCACAGGCAGCATCTTCATTCGTTCAAATAAAGAAATGAATCATGGGATAACAACATACATTTAGAGCACCTATGAAATGACAGTATGCAAGTTTACTTTGATCTTTTTAAACAGAGAAGCAGCATTTGCACAGTATCCTTTACTGAATTTACCTGTGTAATAATTGCATCAAGTCCATTGGCACCCCATGCATAGTCCATTGGGTTTGAGTGAAGCACGCCCCTTTGACAGAGAGAGGGAAAAAGTGTCAGCCTAGAACATTCTGAAAGGTTGGTTGGGCATCAAACGGTCTTTGTGTCACAAACCAGAATGACATACCAGGGTCCCACACCAATATTTGGCATTGCTGTTGGAGCGATAATTCCGTTGACTAGCTGCTGAATTATTCTGTGGAGAGTGGCAAAACAAATTGAGTTACACTTTGTTACAATTTATTCAGGGAAAACGCATGCGTGCACTCTGCTGTGCACACCAGTAGCTTTAACCAGTTACAGAGCACTAATGGCACATTAGTTTTATTCCTACAGCAGTGTAATAACCTACCCCTCTAATGTGGGTACTCCCTCATGCCGTCCTGGTTGCCGCCGCGCAACATGGCGTGCCCGTGGTTGCCTGGCGCTGTACCGTTGCCGAGACGCCAGCTCCCGTTCCCGCCGATTCTCCGTTTCCCTGTTGTCTTCTGATGACAACCCCGCTCCGAAATCGAAGCTCTCGTCAAAGACCCCGAGGGCGAACTGCCCGTACCCAGGGGGGAATGTAAACAAGTGCTGGTCCACATTCTGAGAGACGAAGAGAGAAAACACATACACACACACACACACACACACACACACACAGACGCACAGACACACACTCTGTTCAGACAAGAGCTATCATTTCCTGTTGCTTTCACAGCTTTCTCCACTCCCATGCTGAAGTGCACAGATCTATGGTGGGTTCAAGACATTCTACTGGTGGGAAAAAATATCAACTCTCTCCTTACGTGACCTACAGGCAGACAGCAGACAGTAACACACAGCCAGCAGTCTCTGGGAGCACAGAGCTTACAAACCTCAAATGGGTGCCGGTTCTGATCACTGCTGGTAGCTGTGGACGTGGACCCATTTTCAGTGCTAATCAGGAAGGGAAACACAGAGAGGCAGTTAATCAGGATTTAGGCTTATCAGCTGTGGAACTGGAATATGGCATGACAGGCCTCTAGCATTACTGGTGCTAGCCTGCTTAGAAATGAGCTGCGAGGGCAGAGTTGGTAAGCTACGTAAGCTGTTCCACCAGCATAAGCCCTAAAACCTTTACATTTTCAACAAATATGTTGAAGCAGCTCATCTGTGAACTTTAAATTAACAAGCTGAATTTATTCACAGGTCCGTATTGGTTTCACCTTGGGGAAAAAAAAAAAAAAAAAAAAAAATTTCCAAACACGCTCCTACAGATTTCAGAATGAGACCAGAGGGGCTAGACTCTCAACTAAGACTGGTTCCCCGATGTTGCTCTTTAACTTGGCGTGGTGTCACTTCCTGCTGTCTGCGAGATCATTTGACTCAAAAAACTGTATACTCATAGAGCAATGCCTATGAGTCAGTCTTCAAAGCTGTAGTCCACAAAGAACTAGGTGTCGTACCAAGTTTCTGCGTCCATATAGGCTACCCAAATAAATCAATGGAAATGTTGAATGTGTCAACCATATTCATAATAGAACTTTAAAAAAATGTGAAAGTTTTAGTTATTTCGAACTTTAATGAGGCAAAGTACCCGGATTACCGTGCCTATACATGAATATTATGCACAGCTGCCAACCAATCAGAATTGAGTATTTAACCAAGCCATGGTATAAATATACATTAGGATGCAGCAGTATACTGGTTTCACAATATACCGCAGTATGAAAAGGGATGGTTATCATACCCTAGACATTTTCTTATGTAAGGTTTGGAATTCTACGGTTTTCCATGTTATTTTAGCACAAACGCAACTCAACGGAAAATGAGACTGCTACTTGCGTAAGAATGTTCAATCCATGACATTTCCTCCTCACTCAGCTGTCATTCAGCACATGAGTCGCACACACAACAGACACGCGCTTATTGCTTTAAAAAGATCCTGCATCCTTTATTCCTCCCCATTTATTTTGTTCAAAAGAGAAATGTACAGACTTTTTTCTCAAAAGGGAGATATAGATATGTATACTTGCATTTATTTAAGTTTTTAAAAATATATTTTTCAAGTAATAAAAAAAGTACATATCTTTGCAGGACATAATACCGTTGTGAAAATACAATAAAGCTTTTGTTCAATCAAAAAAAAACTTTTTTTTGTGTTTTCATTCCTTAAAGGGTTGTTGTAAAACAGTAACAATTGTGTAATACCGTGAAACTGATATTTTCTGAGACGTTATCATACTGTAAAAATCTCATACCGTTGCAACCCTAATATATATATAGTCGAACGTTTACATACACCTTAGCCAAATTCATTTAAACTCAATTTTTCACAATTCCTGACATTTAATCCTAGTAAACATTCCCTTAGATCAGTAAATAAAAGTCCCTGTCTTAGGTCAGTTAGGATCACAACTTTATTTAAAGAATGTGAAATGTCAGAATAATAGTAGAGAATGATTTATTTCATCTTTTATATCTTTCATCACATTCCCAGTGGGTCAGAAGTTTACATACACTCTGTTAGTATTTGGTAGCATTGCCTTTAAATTGCTTAACTTGGGTCAAACGTTTTGGGTAGCCTTCCACAAGCTTCTCACAATAAGTTGCTGGAATTTTGGCCCATTCCTCCTGACAGAACTGGTGTAACTGAGTCAGGTTTGTAGGCCTCCTTGCTCGCACACGCTTTTTCAGTTCTGCCCACAAATTTTCGATTGGATTGAGGTCAGGACTTGGATGGCCACTCCAATACTTTGACTTTGTTGTCCTTAAGCCATTTTGCCACAACTTTGGAAGTATGCTTTGGGTCATTGTCCATTTGGAAGAGCCGTGTGCGACCAAGCTTTAACTTCCTGGCTGATGTCTTGTGATGTTGCTTCAATATATCCACATAATTTACCTACCTCATGATGCCATCTATTTTATGAAGTGTACCAGTCCCTCCTGCAGCAAAACACCCCCACAACATGATGCTGCCACCCCCGTGCTTCACGGTTGGGATGGTATTCTTCGGCTTGCAAGCCTCACCCTTTTCCCTCCAAATATAACGATGGTCATTATGGCCAAACAGTTCAATTTTTGTTTCATCAGACCAGAGGACATTTCCCCATGATCTTTGTCCCCATGTGCAGTTGCAAACTGTAGTCTGGCTTTTTTATGGCGGTTTTGGAGTAGTGGCTTCTTCCTTGCTGAGCCGCCTTTCAGGTTATGTCGATATAGGACTCATTTTACTGTGGATATAGATACTTTTGTACTTGTTTACTCCAGCATCTTCACAAGTTTGTTCTGGGATTTATTTGCACTTTTCGCACCAATGCACGCTCATCTCTAGGAGACAGAACGCATCTCCTTCCTGAGCGGTATGACGGCTGCGTGGTCCCATAGTGTTTATACTTGCATACTATGGTTTGTACAAACGAACACAGTACCTTCAGGCATTTGGAAATTGTTCCCAAGGATGAACCAGACTTGTAGGGGTCCACAATTTTCTTTCTGAGGTCTTGGCTGATTTCTTATGATTTTACCATGATGTCAAGCATCTAATAAGGTTGGAGAATACAGAGCAAGGAATCTGAGACCATTCCTCTTTACAGAATCTCTCCAGATCATCCAGAGTCCTAGGTCCTCTCTTGTCCACTCTCCTCTTCAGGTCAGCCCACAGGTTTGCAATGGGGTTTAGGTCAGGGGACTGAGATGGCCATGGCAGAAGCTTGATTTTGTGTTCAGTTAACCATTTTTGTGTTGATTTGCACGTATGTTTTGGATCATTGTCCTGCTGGAAGATCCAACAACGACCCAGTTCTAGTTTCCTGGCAGAGGCAGCCAGATTCAGATTTAAAATTTCCTGGTATTTCATGGAGTTCATGATGCCATGTACCCTAACAAGGTTGGTCTCATATCCTTTGCATGCCATGACTTCCTGATGTCTGTGACCCAACAACATCAAAAGACTCTTGATATCTTATTTTCTGGTACTCTTACAAGCGATACTATAACGTCTCTTCATTTGAATGGATCTCTATGGGAATAGAGAGGTGGGACTAGATTTAGCTGTAAATTATGCTGGAACAGTATGGAATACATGGTTGGTAATATGGCTGTAAGTCATTAAGGGTCTGAGGTATCAAACAAGCCTCAAACCGTCATGCTGCTGCCAGATATGCAGTAGATATGGATGGATCACTAAGTGTTGTTTCTCCTGACAAATTTTCCTATTGAACTCTATGGAAAAATAAGTCAGGAGAAGAAACCCTTCAAGTTATCCATCCAGCAGTCACATGCTGCTAAGTAGATTAATAGGATCAGCATTCAGATTAATAGGAATCACCTGTATAGATGCTTTTGTAATTGTGGTTTAGATGCTTCAAAGTTAAAGCCAAATAACTGTCTAAATTATGTTGATTTAAAAAAAAAAGAACTGGGCTTCATTCTCAGCCTGTGGAGAACAGTACTTAACAGTACTCAAGAAATAAAAAATGGTGTACAGAATCAGAGGGGATTACCTTCTTTCTTCCTGCAACTCCTCAATAAACCCCGACTCACACTGTGGGCAAGTGTAATCCTGTAAACATAAAGTGCAAATGTCACAACGCAAAATATAACCTCAAGTGATAACACAAATGACTCGAATGACTATCAGTCCAATACCCACATGTTCTTATGAATGGTGACAGAGTAGCATGATAATTAGGCAACTGCTGTCATACACTTGATCAAAGTATTTAACCTGAATTGCTTCAGTAAATATCCAGCTTTAAAATGTAAACAATGTGAATGACTGTCTTGCATGCAACGTGCAGAAAATACGGTATTGTTTTGTGACACAAAACATACGATATTTTTTTTTTTAAAGTTAGCAGATGCATGATTAATATGACCTTTAAAATTCAATATTTATTGTGCAAGAGGCGAATTGACATGGTCAGCTTCAACCAAAATTCCAGTCCATCTATTCAGCCTGTACATTTGTGCTGAACAACATAAAATACACTGGACAACAATGGAATTCTACACAGCTGAACCCAGTGCCCTATTCTGAACATACATTTGTATATCAGTTACTGCTAAATTGACAGCCACTTCCATTTTCAAGAAGAAAATTTTTCCATGGGATCAGCAGCTTCATTGATTATCTGCTTTAGAGAACTGGATTGGGACACCAAAATAAAATTCCTCAAGACGATTACTCTTATATGAAAAGTTGTATTAAGAGACACCACCCTTTCACTTGAAAACAATATATTGCCACAGCCTAGTATTACACAGTATAGCCTCTCATTGCCGACTACTTGTAAATGGAAAGCTTCAAGGTGGCATTAGAATCTACCACTTTGTAGGCTAAACAGTGGATGATATTGACAGAACAAATGGAATGTGTTTTTCATCCAATCTCCAGCTTTGACCTAGTAGGCTATAGGATATGTGAACTGCAATCGGGACTTGTGGTTTTGAGCCAACAAAAATCATTCTGAACCACAAGCAAGGACAAACAACTCTGGGTAAATGTGTGAAAAGGCACTTTTGATAATATATTAGGGATCATTCCAGAACATAACTGCCATGATAACCAGTGTGACTTACTGAATGGGCCACTAAGAAAGAAAGCAATGTTCCATTGTTCATTTAACTGTATGGTTTGCATACTAGAAATGGTATTCTAGCTTTGGTATAGTTTACATTCATCAGGAAACAACTGGTGTCTTTTGATTCTAGAGGTCGGCAATAAAGGCAAGGACAAGAGAAAATTGAAAGAGGCTAGCCAAAGAAAGAGGATTCCCTTAGATCATACATAGTACAAGCGGACAATTGATGCAAAAATATTAACACTGCCATTTTAATGTCAAATTGTCACATTAAGATAAAGAATATTTTAAAAATACTCCTAACGTTAGAAGTCACTGTACACGTGGCTCCAATTAAAAATGACATTTAAAAAAATATAGGTTATTGAATAATCTGTAAGGTTGATTTAAAAAATTACACATTATTCATACTGGATATGCATAATGGTTTATATTTAGTTTTACTATACGTTACATTTGATATTTAGCTAAACTATTATGATAACCACGCTAAGAAACGTTTCCTATTCCCTGACACAATTATTGTGTAATTTTTACACGTCTACGTAGGTCATGGCGGTTGATAGCCTACACTACAAACTGGTTTCGTTAGCTAGCAAGGTGCTGAACAACTCGCTACTTTGCTAACCAAATAACGTTACCCAATGTTACAAATTAATATGTCATTACACACCTTCCAATGTTGTATGTGACACACACGTCTGCTATCTAGCCTGCGAACATGCTAGCTAGCAAGCAGGACATCTATAATTACATATTTGACTTAACCCAGGCTAAGCGACTTCAGCGACTAAAATTTCTGCATTGGATGAAATAGCCACCCAGGTCAAAGTGATCCTTAACTCTTAATTTAAGGTACTGTTATGTTTTCCCTCACACAAGTAACGTTGGCCATTTAGGCAGAGGTGGAAATCTATGGGACATAAGTTAAAGTAAAAGTCCTCTCCAGTATTTTGCTCCAATCACCTGGATGTGCCAATTAACATAATTATTGAGCCAGGAGGTAGAACTAATTAGCGAAATCAGCTGGCTGAGTCTATGGGTGGAAGAAACACATGGCAGGACTTTTACTTTATGTCCCCTGGATTTCCACCTCTGCATTTAGGTGGGGTAACGTTACGTTAAGTAGCTAGGTAGCAACGTTAACGTAGCTAATTCAGCATAAAACCCTGGTTCCGCCAGCAGCAAGGCTGCCAAATTAGGAACACGACGTGAAAGAACACAGCGCAGACTAAGATGAACACGAAAGCTCCAGGAAACGAAGAGTTGTATATTCAATTTTGTAGCCTGCCAAGATAACCATCTGTTTGCTAGCATGTTAGCATGCTAAATAGGTTGCACTCGATACACTCCATACTGAAACTCTGCTAGTGCTAGCCACGCAGGACTACCTTGCTAAGTCAACTAAACAGTTAACGTAATACACAGCGGGCGTTACTGGCAGCTCCCCGCATCTCAGATAAAGCAAAACCCTGCAAATTGTGTAACATTTCACGTGTTCATACTAGATCAATTTTTACTGTAGCTATACTGCGAATAAGGTCTAACGTTAGCCATCTGAGCTAACTAGCTATTCCTCTGTGTTTAGCTAGATATCAACAGGAGCAAGAAATTAACTAGCTGGCATTAAGAAGTGAATCAGTTCGTTAGCAAGGTATAATCTAGGCGATAGCATGATATCTCCAGAAATAACAGCCCAATTCATAGCCAAACCTTCAATCTAGCTAAATAGCTAGCTAGCTAGCTAGCTAGCAACAATATATCACTAACGTTAGCTACAGCTGCGATCAGTAGCAAGTCTCATGAAAAAGATGGCTAGACAGCTAAGATTAGCTAATAGCAACGTAAGGTTACCTCTTGCTAATATAAGATGTTCGGCATTGTGTTAATTATCTGCCACATATAGTGCCTGGTTTGGGCTTGCCGCATCACCACAAGGTTCTGGTATACAAGACTTACCGGGAGACGAGGGCTGATCTCTGCCGAACATCGGTGACAGAAAAACCGGCTGGGCCGTAGGGGAGCTTCCGCCATCTTCCGACTCACCGTGAGACAGAGAAAACCAAACCAGAATGAGTACGGACTACCGTAGAGGACAAAAGGTTCCCTCTGACGAGAATATACCGAGCGCTAAAGATCTGACATGAACATTTTCAATTATTTAGTAGCCTTGCCAGGCTCAGCTTCAAGGAAGGTATTACTTGTTTACAACACTTATTGAAAAATGTATAGCTATATGTCACATACGTACGTATAAATGTTGAAATAGAATTGACTAATATTTAAAGGATGAGAGGAATAAGATAATTGTAAAATAATGCTTAGGCGCACACCTTATCAACATTAATACAACCAGGAGTAAGTTAAAACGACTAAATGAGCACTATTCTTTCAGGTATTAAGGACAACATGATTTTGAGCAAAACGTGCAAAACTCACTCTAAACCAGACAAAATAACCCAATGATTATCCCAGTGAAAAGAAATTACTTGCCAACTGCAGGTCATGCTATTTAATGTTTTTAAATGGCATCAAAGCCATTGGCCTGAAAACATGAAATACAAACATAGATTTCTTGTGTCATTTATTTGCAAAGTAGATATCTCGGTGAATAATGTACAGCATCAAAGCGATCATTTTAAATGGGGGGGGGGGGGGGGGGGTGTTTGAATGAGATGTTGCCACTAGGGGGCGGTTTTGAGTCCAAAGCCATGGAACACTTCTTCCAGGTACATCTCTAATCTATTTCTCATAATCTGTCTTTGAATCTGCCCATTGCAAACCTTCAGCAACTGTACACAGACTCATGATAGGAATTATCTTTTTACTTTTATAAATTCATGGCAATTTTAACTTTGCCTGTCATTTAATAGTAGCCTATCACGTCGTCTTTGAGCTTGAAATGATTTTCTGCAAGCATTAGGCTACAATCGCACTAAAATACATAACAGTGAGGATCACCAATGCTTCCTATGTGCTGTAGTCCCACATTCAGCTGTGTGTCTAGATGATATGAACCATGTGAGCAGAAACCCCCAGCTGCCCACTTCTCCCATAGCCCACCCACTATTGTGCTCTGACAGGTCAGCATTCCATCCATGCCCCAGGGATTCTCTTACAGAAAGAGAACGCCTCAGAATTTCCAAATTCTCACAGACAGACCATGTGTGCTACCTTCATTGGTAATATTTTCATGATCAAAGGACCATATTCACTGCACAGTCAGACTAGCGGACTGACAGGATGTTGACAGAGTTGCAATACATTCTCAAGCTGAGAAATAGGGAGAAAAAAATGAAACAAACATTGATAGAAAAGACAGAGCTTTTACTGAAAATTTTCAGAAAACTATTTAAGACAGTAAAAGTATCAAAAATACACAACCCACTTAATGCCCAAAACTGCATGAATGTAAGACATATTTGGAAGATTAAGCAAAACTGAAGAAGAATCCATCAACCAAAATCAGCTTTACGTCAGAGTGGTTTGTGAATTTGTTTTTAGCTCACCTCTGTTTTAAAAAATAAATAAATAATAATTAAATCCTATCAAAATTTCATTAAAAAATGCCAGACCTCTATGAAAAATAACCATGCACATTTGAGGATCACACAAGAGGACTTGAAGAAATGTTCTCATGCATGACAGCACCAAGTATGAAAGCTGATTCAGTGTGGGGATGTTGAGTTCCATCTAGTTTCCTGATACCTGGAACCAAGGGATTATATCCCCAAACTGCAAAGGTTAAGCCAAATGAAACCCAGAAAATTACAAAGCATTTGTGTTCTGTTGTAATACAGAGAAATATTCTGTATTATTCTGAACAACATAATATTAACCTTCCTTATCAGGCACAAGTAAGAACCACATTTTTTCTCATCCAAGTCATCGTATTACTGGTAATATTTATATTCTGCACACTCTTACACAGGTGCAGAACAGATAAGCTTGTCAACCAAATAAAAAACAGAAACGTTTTGTCCATGCTTCATTGACTGAAAAAATAGCATGTGCTTATATTTGGCAAGAAGGACTACATTACAGACTTTTTCAGTGGTGTAGGTGGTATGATTAAATTCAAGGCATATACATAAAAACATTTGGATTGCTTCAAACAGGGCTGTGGTTGAGACAGGGCTGTAGCCTGATTCCAGCACTGCTGAATATCTACATAATTCACTTAATGATGTATTGTAGTTTGTTCAGACTGCAGCCCAGGCTGTCACACTACTTGACGTGGCAGTCAAATTTATTCTCTGTGCAGATGGCCTGGTTTCCCACAGAACAAGGGCTACGGCAGAATCTAGGCTTTTTTGGATAAGCACTGCCAGACCTGGGCCCTGAAAATTGACCAAAGTAATGATTGTACAAAAACATGATGATTAGCACTTTACTCTAGGTAGAATTGTTCTTGAACAGAGTTTTAATGTTACTCACCTGGGTCTAATAATGATTATGACCGCATTTTAACGTAACAGTGAATGTACGCAAATAAACAGCTAATGGGCATGCTATGTAATAAGAAGAAAACCGCA
Source organism: Synaphobranchus kaupii (assembly GCA_029718625.1). Taxonomy (NCBI): domain Eukaryota; kingdom Metazoa; phylum Chordata; class Actinopteri; order Anguilliformes; family Synaphobranchidae; genus Synaphobranchus; species Synaphobranchus kaupii. The sequence continues at coordinate 30,011,554 of CM056377.1, forward strand.
AAATAAATAAATTGAAGAATATCTTCAGAAGAACACAGTGTAAGTATCACTCAGTCAGCATTACATGAGATACATCCAATAAAAACCCTACATGCAGACGTTTTTAGAAATACGTCTGCAAATGAAAACTCTAAATAATGCATATAGGGCAGAATTAGGTTGATCATGTACAGTATATCCAACTGAAAGTACTATTGCTCAGCATGAACATAAAATATAGCCCCCAAGACATGCTGTAAAGCAGTGGTGCCCAATCATGTGCCATGGAGGGCCAAGAGTATGCAGGTTTTCATTCCAACCAATCACTATGCCTTGTAATTAGTTCCCTCCTCTCTGGTTGAAGGTGTGTTAATGAGTGAAATCAGCGGCTGTAGTGATTGGTAGGAATGCATCCTGCATACTCTCTGCCATGGCACATGATTGGGCACCACTGTAAAGGAACACACTAGAAACCCCAGAAGTAAACTCATACAATAGTGCCTTCACTCTTTTGGTCTTGAAGCTTGCTAACCAAATACAGTAAATTATGCTAGCATGCGTTAGACTTTGGACAACTCTGCTATCAATCCACCACACACCACAATGAACCAAATTATGAAATAAACAAACAAAAAATCCTTTTTGGAATACAGTGGTTGAGTATATTTCTTCACTCTCAGATATGCAGACATAGTTCAGTGACTTCAGCCAAGCAATTGAGAATTATATTCTCTTATAGTAGGGGTCACAGGCTCTTCTGGTTTTCGCTGTTACTCCGCAATTTAATTAATGAGTTACAACAGTTGATTACACCGTTAACTCACTTCACCTGTTTACTTGGGTCTGAAATGGATGTTGATTTTAAGGTGAAAACAAAAACCAGCAGAGCTTGTGGCCCTCTGGGACATGGGTTGCAGACCCCTGTTCTATAGCCAAGACAACACAAGCCTGAGTCTAGGCTATGTCATTAGCCTATTATGAATGGGAGTCTGAGGCAGCAGGGCACAATTGGTTTCATCCAACTGGGGTAGGGTGTGCTTAAGTCAGACATGATTCCACTGGTTACTGCTGTATACGCTAGTCTCGAAGTACCGACAGGTTACCAGTCCTCACTGAGGGAATGTTCCTCGCCTCTGATTGCAAGTAGCTCTCTTTAGTATGCTGCATGGCTTTTAGTGTGGAAAATGTCAATGGCTCAAGGGGGAATGTATCGGAGGAGAACTTGAACTCAGATGCAGTGTTCCTTGGGCAGGTAGATGTGGCATAGAGGTGCTAAAAGAGCATTTGATTGGTACATCTGATCATTTGAAATCAGAGAAAAGGGGGAAACATACTGTATGTGACCACTGTGAGATGGGTGAGGTGGAGAGAGAGATGCAATCTTTCACATAGCGGAAACTAGGCAACTTGACATTGTATTAGCATGATATATTTCTCTTGCAACTAAAATTCAAAGGAATTAATGACCTAAATAAATTGTCATTCCTTGTGGAGAGGAACACACAGTGCCATACATTGCATGATATGTGTGCCATAGCCTGCCACAGATAACCTAATTATGCATAAATTAGTTAATAGTTTTCATATATTATTGTGTTTATTATTGTACATACATAATTGCTACATAAGTGTATTTAACATTTTATATTATTAAAATAAAAAACAAACCTTAGTGTGTGTGTGTGAGAGAGAGAGAGAGAGAGAGAGAGAGTGAGACAGAGAGATAGAGAGAGAGAGAGAGAGAGAGAGAGAGAGAGAGAGAGAGAGAGAGAGAGAGAGAGAGAGAGAGAGAGATGATGATGATTAAGGTTTTCATACTGGCCAGAACTCAACATAAGCTACAAGTTTTCCTTCCAAATTATTTCTGGCCTGTAGCAAAATTTTGCAATGAACATTTACAAACATAGAAGGAAGGACAGACATATGGACTAAATGATATACAGGCACATATGCCACATTCATTTCAAAGTCATATGAGTCAAATGGCAGCCAGATCGTTGGTAAATCAGAATCACCTGCCACTGATAATCACTCTCAGAAAGCATGATGCCCTGTTTCTGTCTCTTCTTCTTGGTGGTCCTCATATTAGTGACAGACTTGCTGTTATTTGTGTCTTTTATCAGTCAGTGACCATAAATCATACCAGGTCCTTTATGTGAAAAGCCAATATTCCTCACCCACAGGCTACCCAGATGGTAGCTCTCAGAATATCAGCATATGGCTATCTACCACCCCACCCACCCACACACACACATACACACACACAAAAAACTCACATAACTGAATATTCCTACTGCCCAGCAACCTCAAGTCTATCTGTGGCGAATCCCAAATGCTGTACCCAAATGCATTTTGCACAAAATCTAAGTGATCTCATCTTACAGACTTCACCTTCTGCAACTCATGTAACTGGGTTAGGGAAGCGTGCACTGCTGAAGTAACCGAAGAAACCTGCGTGAACTACAGCGCTCATGAATGGGCAGTAGAATTATGAGCTGTGGCCCTAAGGCACATTGCGACATGGCTCCCTAGTGCAAAATGAAGCATGACATTACATTTAATGTGTGTAGAGGGCAGATGCCTGTCTCGAACATCCTGTGCCACCCACTCTTTCACCATCATATCCTGGAGATAATCACATTGGGCTCAATTAGTCCAACAAGAGATTGTATAATGGCTTTAATGGTACTCACAGTGGCACAATTCACAAGCAAAACACAGTCCAAGACTGAAGTGAGGAACGAAGTGGGAAACACACATAAAATATCAAGTGAAGATAAAATTTTCAGCAACATGCATTGTTCTATATGGATGGTAACAATAATTGGGCTGTTTTATAATGATTAAATGAACACTTTTGAAATAGTTTTGAAGTCCAACATCAACCCCAGCTTCATAATGTATGTGCATTCATATACTGTAGGCTACACCGCTTTGGATAAAAGCATCTGCTAAGAGCATATATCTGGCTCATTGTTACTGCCATCTCCAATGAACGCAGTTGTAATTTGTGATTCTACGTTTGCAATGTAGATGTTGGCAGTGGTTTCAAGGATTTTAACATGTAGTCTACTGCTTTCCTGCATGGTGCAAGAGTGGATGACATAGGCTACAACATCATGTTCCCACGATCGTTAAAAAACACTCCGAAGCTGCAATCATTCATGCTTGCAGAAATTACACCAGATTGAGAAAATCAGGAGTTTTAAAGAACAATTTTATTTCATTATAGGCCTGTAACTGTATCAAACCCATTTGAAAGCTTGTGATCTCAGGACCACTTCATGTTTTAAACTATGGTAGTTAGAAATTCAGTGCCCTATACGTGTATGTCTGGCTGAAAAAACAGTGTGCTTGTTCAGTGTTTGGCTAACGTTATTCTGTATATTCATTTAGAACTGGGATGTGAAGATGGAATCGTGTGTGGAATAAGTAGCCTGACATTACCATATCTTGTCTGTCATAGCTTGCTAATTCCATTGTAAAGATATTTGCATACAAATATTATTTATTTTCTGAAATATAATGCAATATTACATTGTTATATTAATTTATTCAAAAGGTAGGCTCACCGAATTCAGCCACTGAGTTACCTAACGTAGCTTGCTGCATAGCTAGAGGTAATGTAGCCTACTTACACGTCCAACAGAAAACACTAACTACGTGTCACTTTTCATTCACTTGCTAATCTTCAGCTGTCGCCATTGAGAAAAAGAAAATCCTAGGTTGACTCCGCTTCTTGAACATGCCCTGCAGGCTTGTTGCTTTGCTGTACCTTCTCTTCTTCACCTCTGTCATTGTAGTAGCTAGCTGGCAATGGCAACAAAGGCCTGATCCTACACCACTATAGCCACACCCACCCCTCCCCACACAGAAAAGAGTGCCACGCCCAGAAACGTCCCGAACACATCTTAGAATAATAAATACAGGCAGAGGAGAAAGGTTTCTGCAATTTTCTTTCAACAGAGATTGCTAGTGCATCGTAGATATGATGGAGCATGGTTATTTAATAATTTTTTTAAGTCAAAAATCCTGCATAGTGCATCTTTAACACCACATGACTGTTGGTGGTAACAAATGCATTTAAATAGCCATTTGTGTTGCATATTTAAATCCGTCCGTTGGTATCAGAAGAACCTCAATTTTTGTGAGATACCTTGAGTTGTTGAAAATGCACCTGCTGGTCATATAGAGAAATATTATGTCTGTCTGTTTAATCCAAACCAATATATAGGCCAATGCATTCCTGCTGTGTCCACAGTATCTTATTATATACTATGTCAAAACTAAATAAAAAGCAGCTAGGCCTTGTGAAAAGGAACGTTAAACTACATCCACCGGTTTGCTTTAAATTTGTAAACTGGGCCAAGTACAAAATATGTACAGTATGTCCGCTGGACTGAGTCCAGAGGAAAGCTACTTCTGCTTTTGACGTCGCATCCAATGGCGCTGTGCTGTGGTGCAAGGGAGTTGTTTCTCTGGCTCTGTAAATTGACTCAGACATCAAACATTGCCGTCCCTGCATTACAACTGGCTGAAAGCGTCGCCCATCCCAGCAGCATAATTCAGTCTAGCCAAAATATTTATATAGAGGCGGAACGAGATCACTTACAACACAGTCATTCACCTAAGCGAAGACTGCTGTCGGCATAAGCAACTCAAGGCAACCGAAGTCTAACTTTTGTTTCGAGCTATTTAATAGGCTTTTCAAACCATCGCTCCATTTTCCCCCTTTGATATTGTTCTGACACTGTTTGATACTACATAATCAACATGAGCCTTTTAATTGCTGTTAATATTGTGATCCTTGTTGTCCTATGTGAAGTCTTTGGAAGACATCCTGCTAGCGGTGAGTATTATTTATGTCAAAAGCGTTATGTATGAAAATTCCATCAGAGAGCTTCTGTTTTTAAGGTTATGGATTTTTATAACGCTGAAGACACAACATATGTTTGAGATATTAATATAATGTTCGCATGGTGCTGTATGTTTTGACGTGCTGAGATAACTTTCTATAAGTAGGCTAGCCCAATGGCTTAGTCCAAGGCAATATGACTATAATTAAGAATGGGATCAGAAAGTAAATTGAAGTATTATTCTTTTTTTAATCTGGAATGTGATTGAATTTTGAAATGCCTTCTTTACTATAATCGACATGATAGGCAACATCTACAGATTTTCCGTGCGTAATCTTGCAACTGAGCTAACGGTCCGCAGGTGCACACTTTTATCAAAGTGCAGACAGACGCTGCTAGGACCTCTTTGCGAATTACGATGTGCTGCAGATGTTCACATAATTAAATTAAAAGACAAGAACAAATATATTTGAGTGTTTACATTTTAAAACAACATTTACAATAGGGCTTTTCTGTTTATAAATCGGATAGTTAAAGCGTAGTTCCCGCTTCATATTTCTGTAATCGCGCGCAAAAAGGCACGAGTCTAGTGTTTCATTTATAAACATTCTGTATAAATAGTTATTGTTTATCCAATTTTATCTGTTTGTGGAATCATTCTCAATTAAGCCGGTCTGTAATGTGGTCGAGGGTTAATTTTAATTTGACCCAAATCAAAAATGCCGTTATTTAGACTATGAGTTTGTAGTAGTTCTCCTGTTCCTGTTACAATTAAATTTTTGGTTTGGAAATCATCCTTACTTGGATAAAGAGAAGCCACCATTCCAAACTTTCCATCACAGTTTCCATCCACTGGCAGTAGCATTATTTAGCCTAATTACATCTTTTGTTCCATGACAGAGAGGTGGATGGTTATCATAACCATTGCCTTTCAAGAACAGTTTTGGTATATCAAATGGATTTAGAGGTTCGCTAACAAATAAGATAATGGTTTAGGTGGAATCTAATTCATCGTTATTGTTAGTGGTGTAAGCATGTATAGTTTGTCATAACATGTAAATTTATATTTTTATGAGATCATGTACTGTATTTGAAAGCCACACAAGAGATTATTGCACTTGACAGTCGCCATGAAAGCTTTCGGTAAAACAAAACTCAACAAGTGATTTTGCACGCACAACTTTTGCAGACATGTGAAAGAGTGCTCCTCCATGCGGCATGCCTGCCAACCACTTGTGTTCCAGGCATGCAGTCTTGTGGTATTAATAATAGGTGTGTGGGCGCAGAGCTCAGACAGAATGGGTCAGGGCTGCATTATCTCCTCAGTGAGTTTACCATATTGTTTGTGACTTGTGGGCAGCTGGGATGTGCTGGCTTCAGCAGAGCCAGGAGCCGCGCTGCGACATGGTGCTCATGCGGGGGGTCAGCCACGAGGAGTGCTGCGCCGGCGGCCGCCTCGACACCGCCTGGTCCAACACCAGCCTGCCAATCAACGAGGTCAGCCTGCTCGGCTTCCTGGGGATTGTCTCCTGCAAACCCTGCAAAGGTAACCTCTCCGGCAGCGCCCCCGCCTCCTCCAACTGGCCTCTGACCCTGCACCTTGGCAAACACATAAGAGCTTAGTCAAAGTAAAATCCACTACATTAATGACCGACTCTAGTAAACGCCGGTTAGAATGCAATGGGCAACTGCAGGGTGGCCTTGGAAGTGATGTCACACACTACTCTTCTCACCAAGTGTTAGCCTTGATGTTGTTTTATGAGCTGCTCTAATGCTGACGTGTTTTCATCGGATCATGTAAAACCACCTCTCATTTCAACCTCTACAAACGTCATTCTTTTCTGTTAAAATGAGTTCCTCCACTCTCTAGATTTCTATCTGTTTGTTTATTGGCTCTTTGGTCGTAGTTTAGGCATTTGTACTATGTGTTTATCTGAAGAAGTTATATCCTTGGCCCTTTAGCCACAAAACAAGTGTTACTCATGCAGAAAGCCTAAAACAATACTGGTATGAGTAATCTCTTAGTTTGTCACTCTGGAAAAAATGCCCTCACCGTTTAAAAAATAGCTACAGACCTTAAATGTGAAACAGATGTTTTGCAGATAACCTGATGGCTTATTAATGTAGCTGTTGTCATGCTCTTGAGCATGAGTTTGTATAGGTGTGTTGTAATCCACTGAAAGAGTTTGCGAATGATTTCTGCCAAGTAACATCAGTGTAATTACTAACTATTCAGAAGACCACTCATTTACACTAGTGTTCCCAGAGCCAGCTTCTGGTGCCAGCTGGTGTCCTCAGTGACTACAGGATACTACAGATCACCTGTCTGTCTGTCTGTCTGTCTGTCTGTCTGTCTACATATCGCATCAAATACAGGTTTGGGAAAACTGTACATTTTTAAATTTTTTTTTTTTTATTTATGAAAGTTCTGCTGTCGATCAAAGCCAGATGCACTATTTAAATCTAACCAGCTGTTTTGAGTACACTGCACTATTGGAAGCCATTTCTGGGTGTTCTGGTTCACTCAAGGATATATTAGCAGTTCATTAACAAAGGCTGTAGGGGGTGTCTCGTTGGCATAGCTTGTAAGAGCACCGTCCACATGCTGACTGCAAGCCGTGACGTCAGCGGCTCGAATCCGGCCGCGTGACCCTTGTCCATGTCTCTCTACACTGTGCTCTACAGTAAAGCTGAAAAACCCTAACATATAACTTAAAAAAGGCAAAGGCTGTGGATGCGCTTTAACATTCAGGATAATCATTGTCTAGTTAGGTGAATTCGTCTTGGACACATGAGGTGGTTTTTGCAAGCTGTTTGGGTGTATATTCGCTATGAGTGTGGAAAATGATTGCTGTTGAACCGAGCTATTTAATAGGCTTTTCAAACCATCGCTCCATTTTCCCCCTTTGATATTCCCCACATTTATTTTTGTGGAAAATCTAAATTATAAGACAATGTTGTACGCAATGCACTGGATGAATGGTGTGTGGTCATAACAACAGGGTGCATTTTGGCCTTATTAATCCCTGTTTCTAGGGAAACAGATTTTTGTGCATCATGACATCATGCAATAACACACTGAAAAAAAAGTTTATGGAAAAGTACCAAGGATGACATTAAATTAATAGTTCTACCGGCTATGTGTTGTTCCTCTGGTCCATTGTGATAATATAATCAGTGTCTTTGTCTGTGTATCACAATCACAATAGAAGGTTTTTCCCTTAAGGCAAGTAAATGTATTGCCTTGGGGAATTAGTTTAGCATTTACCTGCAGCAATTGTTTTTCAGAACTTTCATCTGTAAAAAATTGTGTCAACTATGACTGTAAAATAGGTTGGAATGCCAGGACAAAACTTAACAGTAGTACAAGCTACTGATGTGCTAGCTGTTCCTTCGTTAATACTTCAAACTGAGTCATTTTCAGGGGTAAAGCTAACAGAGCCGTATGGTCCTCAGAATGCATGCGCGTAGCATTTGTTGCAAAGCTCTGCAGAGCTGCTCAGCCCCCCCCCCCCCCCCATTCACTCTGCATTAATTATTTCACAATGCTAGCTGGAGAGCAGTCCTGTTGGCTTATTCTCCAAGAAAATAATGAATTCCACTTTACCGCGGGAAGAATGTCCGCCACATGTCCAGACTTCTTCTGCTCGGATTTGACGAATACTGTCATAAGCCTGGGCCACTTAGAAAAAAAGGGATATTGCATGCATGAGATATTTTTTTCTCACAGTTCTTGTCTTCCATTATCATAAAACTATATGACACATTGGACCCCACAGGTAGTCTTCTGTAATATTTCTCACATGTGTGCTGTTGATGTTAAGTGCTTCAAAGCATTCCTAAGGCTTGACTAATGCTGGTCATCTGACCTGTACATTTCTATACATAAAGTCTGTGAAAAAAGGAAATAAATCACGACTTGCTGCCAATAAATCTTGACAGAAACAAAACAAAACAAGGGATCCCCTGGTTGGTGAATTGGCTTCTTTAAAATGGAGAACAGGATATTAAATCTCTTGAGTGAAAGGTAATAATGTAATGCTTTTTTACCCGATTTTGTGGATTAGGGCTGAACATCACTGTATTTCCAATCAAAACGGACCAATGTATAAGCATTTGAAGTGGCTGTGTTGCTTTTGTGGTGTTGTAGTACGCGCTGACTCTCGGATGAACCTCACCGGTCAGAGTGTTAGTGGAGTTTGTGTTTCCTGCTGGCAAACGGCACACATTTCTCTCTCTACACTTCAATGACATGCCTTTGAGCGCCGAATGTGGGCTGCTTTAGAACCCCTTGATCACTGAGCATCGAAAGTAAAGCTGATCCCTGCTCGTTTGGACGTGGATCAGTTCCACTCTTCCACTCCAGCCAAGACACACTTGTGCACAAACCAGATTTCTAGTTGTTTGACCCCGAAACAAGTGGCGCCACATTTTCTTTGAACATTTCTTTAATTCACTGATGAATCATTGTGTGACCCCACAAAAAAAAGTTTGAGAACACATCCAGGGACTGCTCACGCAGAATTCTTTGCGCCTGTGTGACATTGTGTCAAAGTGTGAGGGGGGCGTAGCCATCTAAAGTACTGTGTAATTGATCCGTGAGTCAGTCGCAGTAATCTTTACCAAATGACTATGAAGTCGGCCGACCAGCAGGAAGGAACTGGGAAGCATGCTTAATATGAAGACATCATACTTTGCCACAAGAACATATTCACATTAGCACTAGCACTAGTCACATTAGAGCCGTTCTATAAAAACATCTCCAAAATATTATCATGCTTGTTCTTTTTGTCACCATCTCATAGTATGTCACTAAAACCACAGATAAAGAGGAATAAAAACAGGTGTCTGTTATATGTCATCACCGCATTACTTAATGAGAGATCGCTGACAGAATGCTGCTTTAGGAATGTTTCCTCCAGCGCTCTGTTTTCAACACCTTGTCATGATGTGTGGTCAGCACAAAAGGGGTTAAAAGCTAATGAAAGAGCAGTGCATTGTGGTGTAGTGTGCAATAATGTATACTTTATTGTACAGAATGTGCCTGTGTATATATAAGCACATAGGAATACACAATGACAAGAACAAGGCGTTTGGCCCATCAAGGCTGGTCATTTACCCGCAGACTTTAGTGTCCAGCACTGCTGGATCAAGCCTGGACTCGAACACACTGAGGATCTCTGCCTGTAGTGCATACCCTGGCAAGCTGTTCCACTCATTAACAAATCTCTCCTTCTGATCTAAGTGTAGTATCCATTTAGAGACGGCTCAAAATCGCTGTCAGTACGCATCTCTGAACCGCTTGAACTTAACGATCATCGGTGACGAGCGCGAGAACCGTTTTGGCTCTGACCTGGGGTTTTTTGTTGCAGATCTCAAAAATGTATCTGGGTCCGGGACAAAAAGGCCAAACGCCCTGTAGTCTGCACTCGCGCCTATGCCTGCTTGTCCAACGTGAGTTCACTGCACCCCCCCCCCCCTCTTCTCTTTTCTCGTCCTGTAGAGACCTGCGAGGGGGTGGACTGCGGACCGGGGAAAGTGTGCAAGATGAAGGCCAGCCGGCCGCAGTGCATCTGCTCGCCCGACTGCTCCAAAATCACCCGCAAGCAAGCCATCTGCGGCAGCGACGGAAAGACCTACCGCGACGAGTGCGCCCTCCTGCTGTCCAGGTGCAAGGGGCACCCCGACCTGGAGGTCATGTACCAGGGAGAGTGCAAAAGTAAGGGGGTTCGGGCACCAGTCCTCTCTTCTCTCAGTTATCTTTATGATAATGAAGTTGATCGATCAGCAGGAAGGAACTGAGAAGCATACTTAATATGAAGACAAAATACTTTTGCCACAAGAACATGCACTAGTCACATTAGAGCTATTCTATAAAAACATCTCCTAGAGGTCATGTACCAGGGAGATTGCAAGTAAGACAGTTGTGGCACTAGTTCTGTTGTGTTCTAAAAGAATGACCAATCATAGGATAATCCACAAGAAATATTGCTTCGTAGCCATGCATGTATTTTGCAAACGTGCTGCCTATGTTTTTAGGGGTGTTTTTTCCCTTTCTTTTCTGTCTGCAACCTAAATTTAGGGAGAAGTGAAGACATGCATTGCTATTCTCTCCTATTGCTATGTTCTAGAAAGATGGGTCATTTCTATTCTATTCTAGCCCTTCAGTGGAAATGTTATCACTCGTTATGGGTAGTCAACACAAGGACCTGGCCAATAGGAATTAATCAACATTGCATTTTTAATTTCCCTATATGCACTGTATCAAAACTGAAGGCAGCATCAGTAATGTACATGCGGCAGTGTAATATAGCGGTTAGGGAACCGGGCTTGTTAACCAAAGGTAGCTGGTTTGATTCTCAGGCAGGGACACTGCCTTCAACAAGCTACTTAGCATGAATTGCTTCAGTAATGTATCCAGCTGTATAAATGGACGCTATGTAAAAAAAAAAGTACAATTGTGTAAGTTTCTCTGGATAAGAGTGTGTGATAAATGCCCGTAATGTGAGATAATGCACGTGACTGCTTTCCTCAGAGTCCTGCTCTAACGTGGTGTGCCCGGGAACCCACACCTGCGTGACGGACCAGACCAACAGTGCCCACTGCGTCATGTGCCGCACGGCGCCTTGCCCAATGCCCATGGCGTCCGAGCAGCCCATCTGCGGCAATGACAACATCACCTACCCCAGTGCCTGCCACCTCCGCAGGGCCACCTGCTTCCTGGGTCGCTCCATAGGTGCCCGTCACTATGGCCACTGCACAAGTAAGCCCTGCCCATTGCGTGTGTGTGTGTGTGTGTGTGTGTGTGTGTGTGTGTGTGTGTGTGTGTGTGGTCGTGTGCATGTGTGCTTGCACGCATGCTGCAAGCGTGCGTGAATCTGCCTGTGCATGAGTGTGTGCATGTGTGTGCACGCCCTCATTTAAGGCAGATGCATTCGGCTAATGCCACCAGCCAATGGGACGGTTTCAGAACTTTTTCAGAAGACATTTTGTTCAGTATGAACTGAGTTTTTTGAATGTCTACTGTCAGTTGCTGTAGTCTCTGAAGTTCAGCATGTCAAATCCAGAGTTTAAACAGGAGGAAGAACCACTCAACAAATTCCAATTTGACGTGGACATGTTGCCTTTATTCAGCTAACATTCTAATGGAAAACTCACCAGTGTCGTCTGAGCTGCTCTGAACTGAGCTGATCTGGAGCTTCAGGCTGCTTTGCACTGGGGTTCCTAAGTATTTTGGCCGAGATGGGTAGAAACGGGCCGGTGCTGTTTTAATGCTTTCCTTTCATGTTCAGTATTTGGCTCTGATCGGTCTTGGCGTCCTATGTTTGTGTCTTGTAGACGGGCCCAGGCACTCAGCAGAGCATGAAGGCAGTGAGGAGAACTCCCTCTAGAGACCTCTCACACTTAGCCAGAAGATGGGTTCAGAAGAGAGGTCGTCTGGGAAGATGGAGGGGTGGGGGGGGAGCACAAATAAGCTTACCTTTGCTTAAGATCCTCCACAGATCTCCCACAAGTACTCACATTTGAGATTTTACTTTTTGACTGTTGTTTTATTAATGTCCCCCTCCCCCCCCATCCCCCTTCCCTCCCCCTTATATAGAATTATGATACGTGTGATGTGGAATACTCTCTTTGCAACTTCTTTAGAGCATGTTTACCTTTTAAGTAACACAATTAAACTTAGTTTTTCAGTCTAAAGTAAATTACTGCTATTTTCTAGTTGCATGTCGTTTATATTTTATGGGGTGTTTTTGCTTCTGTTCTGTCTGCGGTCTAAATTTAGGGAGAAGGGAAAGCATATGAAATAAAGGAAAGGTCTGAAGAGGAGAGAGATGAGTGTGAACTGTGCATATTGTAAATAGAGGATCAGTGATATTTATTGGAGAAACAGTATAAAATCTGTTCTATTTATGTTTTATCACGTATACAGTATACATGTATATCAGCTGCCTTCGGATATTTATTGTCTTTGTTTTGACTTTAGGTGTATAATACTGGTCCCAGACTTGCATTTCTGAGTTCATTTACTTTTGTAGTTTTTTTTTTTAATCCCCTGTGGAGCAAGATACTTTCACCCTTATGGAAATGTAATATAACGCAGTATAGTTTAAATGTATTGTGAAGATAACTTTGATATATTTGCAATATACCGCAGTATTTTCTTTTTCCATGAGGGCAGTTACCTTGCAACAGATTCCAGCTCAAATGCTGCTGAGCAACAATTCAAATTGTTCTGGACATTTGGAGCTATTTATCATACAAGCAGAGATATAACAGAGATTCCATTAAACTGAAGCTGTGGCAGAAATATTACGCCTTCTGCATTTCTGTCTTCTTGTGTGGAGGTAGAGGAGAATCCAGCCAAAATAAAACTCTACGTGTTTTCCAGCTGTGCCTCCAAGGAAATCGTTGTGTGTTTAGGCTGGCATTAAGTCAAAACTTTGACCCACCCACCAATTGCAAATTATAGGCTTCATACCAAGAGAAGCTCTATTACTTTACAGTGGGCTGTTGGTTCTAACAAGCTAGTGTACTGTGCATCCATTTTTTAAACTTTTGTCATTTCCTTCCAATAAGTGGGTGGGACAAATATTTAATGTAAAATGCTCTTTATTTAATTTACCTCTAAATTAATGCACGCTGTTGACACATGCTTCTTATATGGTATTTTATATGCATTTTCACCATGTTGACCAAAGGACGTGACTGTGAAATGTCTCGGAAATTCACTTTGCTCTCATATAGTACCTAGTCTCAAATGAATGCTGCTCAAGGTATCTTTGTAAACGATTTTTGACAAGGATGGTGCAGATGATCCTTAAGAAAATGATCTGTCAGTTTGTTAAGGAATGTTTGGCGACCTGCCGTCAGCTGTCCACATAATGTGCATAGGGACTGAAGTGCCTTCATCATTTTTACCTGCATTACAAATTGTGATTAATCCAAATGTCTTTTTGTCCACAAGCCAAATATTTCAATTTTTGCTTGTACATAAAGCTGCATTTACAGTACCTGTGTATCTACTGTGAGATTTAATTTACAAATGTATCAACTTATTTTTGTATTTTTGTACTGCCATTTTATCTCAATATAAACATTAGTCTGTATCGTGGTGTCTCTGTTATTTGTACATGTCAATAGGCTATGAATTTCTGTTCAACATCACGCACACATAACATTGAATGAAACAAATTTTTAGAAGCAGTTTTGAGCCAATTAATAACGGGCCATTCACAGAACATTACGCATTGATGCCTGGTCTGTATGTCAGCTGAGTTTCTCTGTTTCATAGTCCAATCTAGTAAAATCTTATAAAACCTTTACACACCTGTGAGACTTCAGCACATCAGGTCCATCTGGCATACTTACTGAGGCTCCTTAACCAACATACTCTAACAGCCATGAAGATTGCTTCACAGCATCGTTTTACTGTGCAAACGGTAACTATCAGCACCGTTGATTCAAATGGTTTAACCTTTCAGTATCGTCTTTGCCACTGTGCGTGCAATGGTAATATGGGCTGAATTCAATCAGCCCTGCGAAGGAGGAGGGGGGGGGCGGATAAAAAGAACAACTGACCACCCCTCGTTCGATCCCAGAAGAGCCTCCCTCGGATTTAGGTGGATGAGGTGTGGACTGGTGACGCTCTGAGTGAGTCACTTTCCTGTATGAAATTCCTCTCTTGTTTTCCCTTTTCCAAGAGGCACCTCCCTTACAGCGCCAGCATCTGGTTTGACTTTGGGTGATGTTTATATTCTCATCCAAGCACCCTTTTATTAAATGCGGAATGGAATTGGATGTTTTCTCAAAAGCTACAATAATGCCATTAAATTTTGTTTTGTATAAATTTGTAACATACTTTTTCCCCCCTTTTTTGTGTTCCGTTTCTTTTTTCCATTAAACAAAACAGCATTTAAGAAAATAATTGATAGGAACTCTGCTCCCTGCTCCAAGTTGCTCATCACACACAAGTACATTCTGTAATGGGGCGTGACGTGTGAGGAAGGAGGAGCCAAACGCAGCAAGGGGATTCATAAAGCCCTTAGGCCACTAAGGCGGGATACCCGCAGATAAGGGAGGAGACAAGACAAGGAACACGAACACCACGACAGACGCTACTAACTGGCTAACTGTCAACCGCTAAGTAGAGCGTAAGGACAGGGATCAGAACAGCCAGAAATAAAACGCGCCCTGTCTCGGTAACGAGACACCATAACGGGCGAGTAGCGAAAAGACAAAAACAAATAAACAGTAAACCAATGAAGCAGAAATATCTGATTAAATACGAGGAGGTGAAAGAACAGATAACCTTACGTGGCTAATTACATAAGCTGGAATTAAGTCATATGCAGAACCTAAAGGAGGGTAAACGCCCGATCTCCCTGGAGAAAGTAAACAGCACCCTGGTGCCGGCTACCTAACCAAACCTTACTACGCCTAACCTATTCTTCTTGAGGCGTGCCGGGCAAGAGGCGACTTTAAACGCATTAACTCAAGGACCTTGGCCTATGAACTAAGACCAAAGCCCTTGAAAGCGTACCCCTGACAGGGATAAATCCCCACCCGGGATTACCTCGAAAATAAAAAAGGCAAAATAATAAAGTAGCAGGCCGCAGGAAAACCCAACAAGGTCAACTGGCCCACTCGGCGCCTAACTACCAGGGTAGCTGAAAAACAAAAGAAAACCAAGGATACTCAATAAAAACCAAGACACAAACCACAAACAGTTACCACCAAAACCCATCTTAGTAAAAAAAAATTAATTATAAATTCCCCTATAAAAGCCGCTGGCCCCGGTAATGGCTTCGACATTCTGTAGGCCTAATGGGGCGTGACGTGTGAGGAAGGAGGAGCCAAACGCAGCAAGGGGATTCATAAAGCCCTTAGGCCACTAAGGCGGGATACCCGCAGATAAGGGAGGAGACAAGACAAGGAACACGAACACCACGACAGACGCTACTAACTGGCTAACTGTCAACCGCTAAGTAGAGCGTAAGGACAGGGATCAGAACAGCCAGAAATAAAACGCGCCCTGTCTCGGTAACGAGACACCATAATGGGCGAGTAGCGAAAAGACAAAAACAAATAAACAGTAAACCAATGAAGCAGAAATATCTGATTAAATACGAGGAGGTGAAAGAACAGATAACCTTACGTGGCTAATTACATAAGCTGGAATTAAGTCATATGCAGAACCTAAAGGAGGGTAAACGCCCGATCTCCCAGGGGGAAGAAACACTTTACAGGCGAGCCGACGGAGAACCGCAGTCCCATAACCTTACCAGCAAAAATGACAAGCTTAAAACAGAGCCACGCCCTAACCTCTAAGACAGGAGATGAAACGAGGCAAAGGAACAGGTAATTGATGTTCCAAGGCATAGTTTGAGGCTCGCAGTCACACGCAAACACAAATACAAGCCCTGCCTCTCAATAAGGGGAAATGTAACGAGGCGAACAGGAACAGAGATTTAACGTTCCATGGCGATATAAAAGGCTCGCAGTCCAATGAATAAAACCAAGAGGGTAAACACCCGATCTCACAGGAGAGAGAAACATTTTACAGGTGAGCCGACGGAGCACCGTCGTCCCATAACTTTACTATCCATAGACTAACGCGAGCTTAAACTGGAACAACCGCCCTAACCTCTCAGTAAGGTGAAATGTAACGAGGCGAACAGGAACAGAGATTTAACGTTCCACGGATAGTTTAATAAGTGCGCAGTCTAAAGCAGAAAACAAGAGGTAAATACCCGATCTCCCAGGAGGGAGAAACATTTTACAGGTGAGCCGACGGAGACCGTCGTCCCATAACTTTCCTATCCAAATAGACTAACGCACGCTTAATATAAAAACAACCGCCCTAGCCTCTCAGTAAAAGAATGTATGTAACGAGGCGAATGGAACAGAGCTAACGTTCCGAGGCTATTATACGAAACACGCAGTCAAACACAAACACGTCCACAACATCGCCCAAGCTCCACATAAGGAGACAACCCACCCGGAGAACGAAAACAGAACAACAGTTCACAACTAAATAGTCTCGCAGGCAGAAAAGGCGAACAGGACAGCTGCAACAAAAGACCTACGCAAAAATAATAGCACGACAGCCTCAAAATAAATAAAAACCCTGACTCACAACAAAGGGGAACGTAGTCCACGAGAAGGAGACCAAACAGGGAAAAACGTACCAAGGCTACTTACTGGCTCACAGTAACACGGAGTTGAGTAGAAGCAAAACGCCAGGTCTCTCAGTAAGAAAACCAAATAACAGGCGAGAATGGACCAGAGAAACTACTACTCTATACTTCTACGAGCTAAGAACTAAGTAGAAGCGAAACGCCCGATCCCCCTGTGGGAAGACATGTGCCGAAAGGCGAACAGAACTACTGTTCTGAACAGAATCGCCAAAAACTCCATACACGGAGAAAACGCACAAATAAAGGCAAAATAGAGCAGAGATTTAAGGTCCCAAACTCCTACGAGATAACCAACCACCAAGCCAGCAAGAAATAAGCCCTGCCTCAACTAAGAGACGTTAACAATAGGCGAGTAGCCAAAAACGGTACGAGAACTCACAGCCAACAATACACCACAGTACAAACAATAAACAATTAATGTCGAAGCCCCGAACGAAGGAGACGGAAGGCTTATATAACTCTCGTGACTACGAACAGGTGTAAATGCTTTAACAGAAAGCTCCGCCAACTCAGCAGGGCGGAGCAAGCATCCACCAAAAGGGCAGCGCCCTCGCGTGGCCACCGAGGAAAACGATCGCATGGGGAAACAGGGCTGAAAACCATGACACATTCAATATTTCATTATGGGCCAGTGGCAACAAATTCATTGAAATGCTCAACAATTTCTGTACAAACAGTCTTAATTTCTCAGCAGCTTTATTTCGCCTGTTGAGAAATGTATGGTGTACATTACATTGTGTATATATCCTCATATCAGTACCTCTGGACTTAAAATCCCAAGCTTTCCAGTTCATTATTATTATACTGTATGTATGGGCTGATGTTATTCATTTCATTAAGGAACAGACATCTGCAATATACAGTCTCAGTTCTTCAAAAAAAGTAATATTTCCCCACAATGTTATTCCTTACATACAGTACATTACATTACAGGCATTTTAGCAGACGCTCTTATCCAGAGCGACTTACACAACTTTTTCCGCATTTTTTACATATCATCCATTTATACAGCTGGATACTGTATATACTGAAGCGATTCAGGTTAAGTACCTTGCTTTCGGTTACAAGGCCAGTTCCTTAACTATGAGGGTGCTGCACAGGGGGCCATTGTTGTTTTGCAATCTACAGTCAATGAGCATCACATAATCTCCCCACAGTCTATTATTACATGTTGACTACTGAGTCATGGCGGAAATTATGTTCCAGTGCTCCTAAGCAGAGGTATATCCCCGGGCTGAATGCAGAATATCAAAGCAATTGTAATTAAGTTGAGCATGAGACTTCGGGAATAGTAGCCTATGTAGCGCATCACACACAGCAATGCAGAGAGACTGTCTGTTTTCAGCACGTAATGGGGAGTTCTGAAACCCATTAAGTACGGGTTGTGTTTCCTGTGCAATGGGAGTGCCTTAGCGTAGCACCAATCATAATGTGTCATCCACATAGCCGCCGGGCAAGGTTCCCTTCCGCACACTGAGTCAACCCTTAAGCACGATACACAGGCTGCTCCGTGACAGCTGTTCAAAAAAAAAGAAAAGCAGAATCAATCATTGCAGATTCGGTGCTTCACGAGAGAATCGCTTGATTTAATATTCAGGAGACGTTTGATATGTTTGGCTTTTCCTCGCCAAGTTCCTTCCCCATGTTGACCTCTTTGTCCTAAAACAGTATTGTATATTACCGTGGTAGGTCATACCCATGGTACGTCATTTAGTTCGTGCAGATGATGGCCTCCAGTAACTCTTGAGTTGATTTAGGTTGGCAGAGGCATCCTGGCAGTAATGGGCTCGGGGTTCTAATGAAGAGACCACCCACTCTCCTGAATACTTCTCCGTGATTCTAAACAGCGAAAGTACGAGTTGTGATCTTGGAAAGCTGCAACTAATCTTGACAAAGAGACCTGTTTTCCATATAAGCGAAGCATCGCACTGATCTTCCAGTTACAACGTCTGTCCTGTGGGATTTTGAACTGTACCAGGGCCTGTGTGGTTTCAATCTGTCACGTTTGTCTTGATTATCCAAAGTATAAATATGTTACGTGTTTCAAATGGCTAAAAGGCTACGTTCTTAGAGTCCCGCAGGACTGAGGACAGAGCACTTCAAGGAAATAAGTGACCAGTTGACACATTTAGATTTAGAACTGCGTATTGATGGGGAATTACTGAATTCTTGCTGACTCCAGGCACTAACAATGGTCTGCAAATGATTAAAGCAAATCTAAACAAAGTGCCTGGGATGAGGCAGGAATACAAGGTCATACTACCTGCCTGCATGGGGGAACACATTATGAGGGGAGCATCCCAACTGATTTTATCCGTGTGTTCTTCTGTGGCCATTACCCATTGTCCAAAATGCCAAGGCAGTGAATCTAGAGGTGGGGGGAGGAGTTAAGCAGGAAAAAAGACAAACAGATTTCGGAAATTGAGCAACCTTAATTTGTCCCCATTAAGCATGTTGTGTAGAAAATGAGCGCAGATTTGATTTCCTGGGCCTGTCCGCAGGGAGAGCTCCCAGACCCCCCCACCGGCTTTCACCCTCTGTGTGGTCTGAACCAAGTCTGGGACATGACCAGGGAAGGCACAAAAACACAGGGAGCAGATATAACACAGGGAGCAGAGATAACATGATTGTCATGCACAGAAACACAGGGAGCAGAGATAACATGATTGTCATGCACAGAAACACAGGGAGCAGAGATAA
Organism: Synaphobranchus kaupii; assembly: GCA_029718625.1. Lineage (NCBI taxonomy): Eukaryota > Metazoa > Chordata > Actinopteri > Anguilliformes > Synaphobranchidae > Synaphobranchus > Synaphobranchus kaupii. The sequence continues at coordinate 30,031,286 of CM056377.1, forward strand.
CATGATTGTCATGCACAGAAACACAGGGAGCAGAGATAACATGATTGTCATGCACAGAAACACAGGGAGCAGAGATAACATGATTGTCATGCACAGAAACACAGGGAGCAGAGATAACATGATTGTCATGCATGTTCAACTGTAATCCGTCCCGGCTCTTCTATGCGAGCAGTCAATTCTGCAATTCTACTGACCAAAAAAAGGAACATGCTGCATGCCAATGCACTATTATCCTAGAGCATGTAATTCTGGCTGCCAGGCAGAAGGGCAATCAGTACTCCTTCTTAAAAACCTGGGTAATGGCTATCCAAGGGTATGAACCCACAACCGTCTGGCTTCTGGGTGGTCGGTCATACCACAAGGCTATTGCGTCAATATACTTTAGATACTGGGGTAAACAAATTAAATGCATTATTTGAATAAGTGCTTTATGTTTTCACTAATCCATCCCCAGTATTTTTTCAACAATCTAGCCCAAAGTGAACTTGTATGCTCTCTCTCTCACACACACACACACACACACACACACACACACACACACACGCATGCACACACACACATGCACAGACACACCCACACACAAACACACACAAATGCACACACACACATACACACATACACACACACACACACACACACACACACACACACACACATAGTATCGTATCATTGATCTGCTTTCAGATAACAATAGTTTTGTATTGACTAGTCAACAAACAGATCTGATTTGAGGAAATATTTTTTCAGGGTTTCTGTGACTAGAGTTCTAGAGGTGGTTTTAAATACTATAATGCAACGTATCAGTTAATGAGATATATCTTGTGCTTTTTGTCAGACCAATCACAGGGGGAATTCTGGGGAATAAATAGGTCATCTCACAAGAAAAGGATCAAATTGCATTAGGAGAAGGAGATTACCACTAAATGAACTTTCCATATGGAATCCATTTCCTTAGATTATTAAATGTCTATAGACAGGATGTACAGTCAAAGATGTTGACAGGAGGTTTGCTTCAGAGTCAATAACATCAGCGTAGACGGTACACAGGAGTGGTACAATAACAGTCATATGTACCCCCCTGGTCCTCTCCAGCTATACCGCTGCTCTTTGGTAAATGTAATGTTTTCACTTCATCCGACCATGATTAAATTTATCTGACACGTATCTAATGCCTTCCAGAAGTTGATAGGGATCTGACTCTGGCATGCCCTCAAGCCACCATTCCTCACAATGGTGAACTGGTTCTTTCCTGGATAGGACACTTTATGTTCACACTCCTGACCGAGAATCAAATGTAGTTATATAACTAATTTCACAAAGTATTTCTCACAATGCACTTCACATAACGGCAACCCTAGGGGGACAGTGGAAGGGAAAGTAGCCTCAGAAGAGCAATTAAGAAGAAGACTTTGGGAGGAATCACACTTAATAGTGGGAGCCCATCCATATTTGGTTTAGGGTGTCAATTTGCCAAAAATTAATGAAAGCAATAGTCTTATAAACAACCTTCAAGAAAGGAGATGCTCTTCTTTTCCATAAAAAATGGAGGACAGGAGTCAGGACAGATGAATCACCCGAAAAGTACTGTCTTATTCCACAGTAGGATGATCTGGAGGGTATACCACTGTTTAATTCCAGCTACAAATTAGCTTATGATGGCAAATTGTGTGTGTTTAGTGTATCAGGTGCGGAATATTCTGCTGTTGAACAAACCTGCATGAAAATAAGGAAATGTGGGTAAAGAATTATGATGCACAATATTAAATAGTTATTCTCACTCAGCAAAGCATCCAACATTCCAGAAAATTAAATGTCAAAGCATCTCTTTGGAATAGACAATTAAACACTTACGTTAATGTGGGGTTTTATTTACTCATTTTAAAATCTAGCTACATCAGAACGACCATTACATGAGACTTGGGTATGAAATAAGAAGTTCTGTTTTGTCAGAGCAAATTTGAAAATGTTCATGTCTCCAATAAGAGCAAAGAGCAAATCAATGTATGGGATGATTTCAGCTCCCAGCGAATCAGTTTCAATAAGGGAATAGTTCAGAATACAACAATTAGAATATAAAATCTGGTCAAGATAAAATCTATTTAAGGCCATCTGGAGAGGAAAGCCTGGAATTTATTCTATTTAATTGCGCCCACATGTTAGTGTGTTGACTCTGATGATCATTAGACAGTTTTTTTCAATCAAATGAAGTAATGCTGACAAGCATTAGCGATATTGGTACATTGCTGTCCCAAAGGGACTTATATGACTGTCTTCAGTCACGGGCATGATGGAAAAAACACGACAGCGGAGCCGTGCAGAGGGTAAAGGTCTGCAGACTTGAGCTGGCACGCCGACACATTGCAAATACCTTACAGCGTCCAATATGCGTTTCATTACCGTCACTCGGACATGCCCGAGGGTTGCAGTTTTCTTTCTTTTTTTCTTCTCTTTGCGCAACTTTCTCCTGCTGAAATCTAATCAGTACGTCATGGGATTGAGTGGCTGCGCAGTCCTTTTGCGGTGGGATTTCAGCTGATGGGCGGGCGTGTGCAGGGGGGAACTCATTTGGAAAGAGAGAAAAAAAAAACAAGTCAAGTGCGGGATGTTCCAGGCGGCTGTTATTGCTGGGTCTCTGTGTACATCAGGCAGACTGGGGATGTGCAGAGCATTGCCCCAACTCCCCCTTTCCCCAACCCTCCCCATGCCCCAACCCCCCCATCCCTTCCCACTCCACATTTCTATTCTCCCATGTAGGGCTTTTAACTGTGCTACTGTGTGACCGTCCATGCAGCGTTACAGGGCCTTGTTTTACACATCCGTTACTCACAGGGCCCTGTTTTACACATAAGATACTCACAGAGGTCTGTTATACACATCAGTTACACACAGGGCCCTATTTTAGACGTGAGCTACTCACAGGGCCCTATATTAGACGTGAGCTACTCACAGGGCCCTATATTAGACGTGAGCTACTCACAGAGCCCTGTTTTAGACGTGAGCTACTCACAGGGCCCTATATTAGACGTGAGCTACTCACAGAGCCCTGTTTTAGACGTGAGCTACTCACGGGGCCCTGTTTTACACATAAGCTACTCACAGTACAGTAGCTGCTGTATGCTGTATGTCAGGCCACCAAATGTTAAACATAATATTCATGTTAAAATCATATTTTAAAAGTTAACACTGGAAACAATCAATAAAAAAATATTTACCTAAACTGTCTTATTTAGTCTTTATTTGTCTTGCATCAATAAAATTATCATTCATTCAATTATGTGACTATTTGATTTTGAATCTTTTTAGCACCTGACACAATATATGATCATTGGTAGTATCTGCTAACGCAAATATGCTTAGAACTCTCTCTCCCGTGATACTGTCTGTAATCTAAATTATTAAAGACATTTCAAAGTTTCAAACACACATACCAGATATGAACGCTTTCTTTTCATTTTAATCTGTAACATTGAAATATGCTACAGGTTTCCCGACAGTAACACACGACCCGGCCGTGACCCTGTCTGCCTCTCACTGTCACTCTCTGGATTAGAGCGCTACAATGAGTACCAGACGGCTGGGATGACGCAGTTGAGCTGGGAGACAATGGCTTCCCTCGCAGACGCAGTCATAGCAACCTCCCCGCGATCAGACCTCTCTAATCACAGCCCCCTGGGACAGCTCTACTTCTCCAGCTCCCATACGAATCAGACACAACAGCGGCTACATGCCATGGACAAGATAGGGTTACAGCACACCCCTCCCTCGCCCTTTCACTAGAACTCTGCGTCTGTGATTCTTAGTTCACCACAAAGCAACGGAAAGAGAGATAACGCACACTTTTCTGGATTCGTATGTGTGAGGTTCCAAATTTAGTTAAAATAGGGGTAAGTAGGATGTTTAAAGAACAATGGTGGTTCTCTTTCATTCAAACAATCACTGGTCATTTAGAGAGGATGGTTGCACCATTTTAGTGCCATAGAAGGGGCTCTGGAAAGTGCTGTTGCCTATACCTCTCTGTTTCCTGGAACTTCCTTCATATGTTTCTTATCAAATTATAATGTAACGCCCTCTCAAATAACCATCACTAAAGCAGAAAATAATATGACCCATGATGACACTGTTGTGGAGAACGGGATGCATTCAAATGTGAATCTCTTCTTTTTTAAACATGTATACATTTTTATGATACATCATGCTAAAATGATTTGAAGCTGGTACTGATCTGTGGGATATGCTATGTTTAGTTTGAATGTGAAACATGTTAAGACTATTGTTATCTGTCATCATTAGTTATGGTTATGATTGTTATGCTTTCCTTCCAAGGCAATGAACATTACCCTGTCCGAATAGCTTTTAAGGCACTTTTAAGATGCACCATACTTGGTCAAGTTATTTTTCCATGTGATACTGTACTATATTTAACTTACTTCAAATGTGCTTCTTGATATGTTTGCTGAACATTTGGTAAATCCCTTTTCTACATGTTTCTTAAGTGATGAATTGGTTTCTGCTTGCCAAACAAGAAAAACTGCAGCAGGTGTTTCTCCACCAACATCTTTGAATGTCCAACATCTTGGCTACATAGTGCAGCTGTCCACACCTGTCAGCACATGTTGACTCCTTGCATGTGATCACCCCCTGAAATCTTTGCCATCTGTATTCCCAAGGACAGGCCAGAAGACAATAGAATGGCCATTCATAATGCAGGATGGATTGACCTGGTATTTTTTTATAATAATTTTTTTTTAACCTATAATTTACTGGAAAAAAACCGTATATGAATAATTAAATATTAAAAGCCTTTACTTTCCAACTTTCCAATGCTGATAGAATTGCTTCCAATTAAATATGTTGGCAATACTGTTTGTTTATAATATGCTTCAAATTATGCAGTATCATCCCCAACCATTTATCCCAAGCAAAAGGATGAAATAAATGCGAGAGAGGGGTTGATTGGGAGGGATAGGTGAGCTATATTTACCTATCTAAAGCACTGCTGGAGAGGAAGTATAAAAATGAAGGACCCGGATCAAGCCTGTCGCATTGAATTGCCTGGTTCTCCAACACCAGATCAAATAACTGAATACGAGCCTATGGGAAACTGGAACAAAAAGGCAAACAAAGGCCAGCAGTACTGGAGATGCTGGGAAATAGGACTTGAATGAATGATGTCAGTAAAATTTAGTGGAGACGGTGGTCACTGAGAACCCCTTTTACTCAGCGCCTATTCAAACATTCTGTTATGGTTCCTCCATACTCTATACCTTATATCTTCTGTTTCCTGCAGGATTTAAGATTTGGACAGACCACCCCCACTTACTGATATACAGATCCTTTCCAAAAAATTAGAATATCATGGAAAAGTTTTTTTTTTTCCATAATTCCATTCAAAAAGTGAAACTTTTATAGATTATATATTCATTACACACAAAGTGAAATATTTCTAGCCTTTATTTGTTTCATTTTTCATAATTTTGGCTTACAGCTCCAGAAAACCCCCAAAACAGTATTTCAAGAAATTAGAATAATGTGTCGAAAATCAGCATTTACTTCAGTTATTTCAGAGAATGAGTGGAGTGGCTTGACTCGAGGAATCCGACAGTTGTAGGTAGCCCATGTCCCGGATACGTCTTTACGTGGTGGTTTTGAAGCACTGACTCCAGCCTCAGGCCACTCCCTCTGCATCTCCGCCAAATTTTGGAATCGTCTTTGCTTGACAATCCGCTGAAGCCTACGATCATCTCTTTTGCTTGTGCACCTTCTCCTGCCACATTTTTCCCTTCCACTAAACTTTCTATTGATATGCTTGGACACTGCACTCTGTGAACAGCCAGCCTCCTTAGCGATGACCTTTTGTGGCTTACCCATCTTCTGGAGGGTGTCAATGATGGTCTTCTGGCCAATTGTCAAGTCTGCAGTCTTCCCCATACTGAACCAAACTGAGATAAACTTTGCAGGTGTTTTGAGTAAATTAGATGATAGTGTGACACTCAGTCTAAAAGATTAATTCTCTGAAATAACTGAAGTAAATGCTGATTTTCGACACACTATTCTAATTTCTTGAAATACTGTTTTGGGGGTTTTCTGGAGCTGTAAGCCAAAATTATGAAAAATGAAACAAATAAAGGCTAGAAATATCTATAATCTATGAAAGTTTCACTTTTTGAATGGAATTATGGAAAAAAAACTACTTTTCCATGATATTCTAATTTTTTGGAAAGGATCTGTATATATATATATATATATACACAGTGAGCACCATAATTCATTGGACAGTGACACATTTTTTGTTATTTTGGTTTTGTACTCTAGCACTTAGAGTTTGAAAGAATACAATGACAATGAGGTTGCAGACTGTCAGATTTAATCTGTGGGTATTTTCAATCCATCACTCTGCTGTCAGATGTGCAGTAGATATGGATGGATCACTTTAAGGGCTGTTTCTCCTGACAAATTTCTCCAAAGAGTTCAATAGGAAAATGTGTCACATTTAAAGTTATCCATCCATATCTACTGCATATCTGGCAGCAGAGTGGTGGTTTGAGGCTTGTTTGATACCTCAGACCCTTGATGACTTACAACCATTTTACCAATCATGTATTCCATACTGTTCCAGCAATTTACAGCTAAATCTAGTCCCACCCCCCAATTCCCATAGAGATCCATTCAAATGCAGAGACGTTATATTATCGCTTGTAAGAGTAGCAGAAAATAAGATATCAAGAATCTTTTGATGTTGTTGGGTCACAGACATAAGGAAGTCATGGCATGCAAAGGATATGCGAACAAATATTAAAAGTTTTAAGGCACAGGTAACTTAGTGTATGTAAACCTCTGACCCACTGGAATTGTGATATAGTGAATTAAAAGTGAAATAATCTGTCTGTAAACAATCATTGGAAAAATGAATCATCCAACACTATAGTTTGCTAACATAAAATCTGTGTAGTGGTTAAAAAGTTATTTTAATGACTTCAACCTAAGTGTATGTAAACTTCCGAGTTCAACTGTATAATTGAATTTTAAGCATTTAGAATTTTTATTTCATCTTTTGTGGTGGGGTGGGGGAAGGCTGGCCGAAATGAGTAGATAGTTTCACAGACATCATGCACTCCCCACTACCCTTTCCTTTGTCTGGACACACTCCCACTCTCAAGGTCATAAATAGATGCAAACTGATCAGGCTTCCATGACAAAGTGAAATAATGTAACACTTGACGTCAGAAAAAAAAAACTTTTACGAATGATAGCATGCCCATTTTTTTAACATTAGCTAAATATACTGCCCACCAGAATTATACACAACCTCAATATACAACCCCTGGCAAAAATTATGGAATCACCAGGATGTTCACCACGCTTTTTTACTTCGTAGGAAATAAAAAAATTCAAGATATGACACAAAACTATTTTTGTTTAATAGCTGAACATTCTGGCTTCCTCAAACTAATTTAAATTATTTCAATTAATGAAATCAACAAAAAAATCACAATTAGTACTTTGTTGCTCCTCCACAGGCTTTTATGATGGCCTGAATTCTTTGAGGCATGGACTTCACTAATGAAAAACAATATTGTCCATCAAACTGGTTCCAACTTTCTCGAATAGCGGTTGACAGATCAGCTTTGCAGGATGGAGCCTTGTCATGGACCAATTTTTTTAATTTCCACCATAAATTTTCAATCGGATTGAGATCCGGATTGTTTGCTGGCCATGTCATTGAGTTGATATGCCTTTCCTGAAGAAAAGCTTTAACACTCTTTGCTCTGTGGCAAGATGCATTATCATCCTGAAAAATGACTTCCTCACCAAACCTATTTTCTATCGATGGAATGGGAAAAGTGTCCAAGATTTCAATGTACACCTGTGCATTGACTGTTAAGGTAATGATTGCCATCTCCCCTGGTCCTTTTCCTGACATGCAACCCCATATCATAAATTACTGGGGAAATTTGGTTGTTTTCTTCAGGCAGTCATCTTTATACAGTCAAGCCGGAAAGTCTGCACACCCCTTTCACCTTCTCCACGTTTTATTACGTTACAGACTTATACTACAATAGATTGAGTTCATTTTTTGCCTCAAACATCTACACACAATAGCCAATAATGACGAAGTGAAAACAAGTTTTTAGAAAATATGCAATTTTATTTTACTGACAAAAATAGGTTATTTAGGGGTTACATATCTGTACACACCCTTAGCCTAATACTTGGTTGCTGCAAGGCATCTTGGGAAAGAAGCTACGAGCTTAGCGCACTTGTTTCTGGACATTTTTGCCCATTCCTCTTGGCATATCCTTGCAAGCTCCGTCAGGTTGGATGGGGAGCGTCGGTACACAGCCATTTTCAGCTCTTTCCACAGATGTTCAATTGGATTCAGGTCTGGGCTCTGGCTGGGTCACTCAAGGACATGCACAGACTTTCTCCAAAGCCACTCCTTTGTTCTCTTGGCTGTGTGCTTCGGGTCGTTGTCATGTTGGAAAGTAAACCTTCACCCCAGTCTGAGGTCCAGAGCGCTCTGGAGCAGGTTTTCTTCAAGGATCTCGGTGTACTTAGCTGCATTCATCTTTCCCTCTATCACGACTAGTCGCCCCGTTCCCGCTGTTGAAAAACATCCCCACATCATGATGCTGCCACCGCCATGCTTCACTGTAGGGATGGTATTACCCAGGTGATGAGCGGTGCCTGGTTTCCTCCAGACGTGACGCTTGGTATTCAGGCCAAAAAGTTCCATTTTGGTTTCATCAGACCAGAGAATCTTGATTCTCATGGTTTGAGAGTCCTCTAGGTGCTTTTTGGCAAACTCCAAGCGGGCTGTGATGTGCCTTTTACTAAGGAGGGGCTTCCGTCTGGCCACTCTACCATAAAGGCCTGATTGGTGGAGTGCTGCCTGGATGGTTGATCTTCTGAAAGGTTCTCCCATCTCCACAAGAATACGCTGGAGCTCTGTCAGAGTGACCCTCGGGTTCCTGCTCACCTCCCTGGCCAAGGCCCGTCTTCCCCGATTGCAACGTGGTCTCACGCGGACTCGTCACATAGCGACGCTTCTGCCCAAGCGTCGCTATGTGACGCCAAAGGTAGCCTTTTGCGTCGTATATTGACGCAGCCTTTTGCGTCGTATATTGACGGTTGTGGCCACATAATTTGTCTTTGGTTGTGGCACTTCAATATTATGCTTTTTTTTTCTTCATCTGGTAGAGAGTTACGTGAACTCTTGTGGTCGGGCTCGCCCACTATCTTAACAGTTCGGGCATGAGCTCGAGTTACATGAACTCCTGGGAGGTTATGTTTAGGGGTTGGGGGTGGGGTACGGGAATCACAAACTCAGAAAAATCTACGCACACACGGCGAAGACTGAGCGGGCATGCTTGCAGTCGGTTATCATGAGCAAAGCCTTCGCCATAGTAGGATTCGTAAATTTGCGACGAGTGCGTCAAATAATGACGCAAAAGGCCTCCTTCTGCGTCTAAAGGATGACGCCGTAGGAGCTGCCCAAGCGTCGCTATGTGACGACTTGGGAGTGAGACCAGGCTGCCGATTGCTCAGTTTGGCCGGGCGGCCAGGTCTAGGAAGATTCTTGGTGGTTCCAAACTTCTTCCATTTACGAATGATGGTGGCCACTGTGCTCTTTGGGACCTGTAAAGCTGCAGAGATTTTTCCGTACCCTTCTCCAGATCTATGCCTTGACACAATCCTGTTTCTGAGGTCTGAAGATAATTCCTTTGACCCCATGGCTTGGAGTTTGCTCTGACATGCACTGTCAACTGTGGGAACTTATATAGGCAGGTGTTGGCAATCCCCAATCATGTCCAATCAATTGAATTTATCACAGGTGGACTCCAATTAAGTTGTAGAAACATCTCAAGCAGTATCAGTGGAAACAAAATGCACCTCAGCTCACTTTTGGGTGTCATATCAAAGGGTGTGCACACTTGTGTACATATGATATTTTACATTTTGATTTTTAATAAATTAGCACTAATGTCTAAAAACCTGTTTTCACTTTGTCATTATGGGCTATTTTGTGTAGAATTTTGAGACAAAAAATGAACTCAATCTATTGTAGAATATGTCTGTAACGTAATAAAACGTGGAGAAGGTGAAAGGGGTGTGCAGACTTTCCGGCTTGACTGTATGTTTCATTAGAACGGCACCAGAGAAAAGTTTCAGCATCATCTCCTTGTCCAATGCAGATTCGTGATTCATCACTGAATATCACTTTCATCCAATCATCCACACACCATGATTGCTTCTCTTTAGCCCACTGTAACCTTGTTTTCTTCTGTTTAGGTGTTAGTGTTGGTTTTCGTTTGGCTTTTCTATATGTAAATTCGATTCCATTCAGCCGATTTCTTACAGTTCTGTCACAAACATTGACTCCTGTTTCCGCTCATTTGTTTTGTTATTCATTTTCTATTTTCAAGGCATAGGCTTATTGCTTTGGGTGTCCTATCCTGACGCTTTGACATCTTCCTTGGTCTACCCGTATGTTTTCCTTTTATAACCTTCATATTTTGTTTATACTTGCACCAAATTTTAGACACAGCTGACTGGGAACAACCACATCTTTTGCCACACTCCGTGTTGGATTTCCTTCTTGAAGGAGTTTTATAATCCTTTCCATTGTTTCTATCGACAACTCTCTTGTTGTGGGGCCATGTTTCCTTTCAATTAGTCAAGTCCAACAGGGGTGCGTTTCCCAAAAGCATCGTTAGGCTAAGACGTCGTAAAACCCTTCGTACGAAGCTTCTTGAACTTTGGGTTCGTTTCCCAAACGCATCTTAATTTAAGACGCTCTTAGAAACGCTCGTAGATTAACGATTACTCCACACCAGTCGGAGACGGTTAAGTGCGTTTTAGAAGGCCATTAATCATACTTTATTTGATTTTTCGTGTTTGTGTTCATTTAATTTTACGGTTACCATAACCACTGATTGTTTTTTTTTTTATAGTGATGTTAGATGCAACAATATTTACGTTTATTTATTTATTTGTAATTTACATATTTTTATATATTTGGAAATTACCCATAAAAGCCATTCCTTAAATAGCCCTATAAATAAATAAGTTTCAGACAAGTAAAATCAGTGGGAAAAAGATTTTTATTTCAAAAGAAACTTGCCTAACCGGCCATGTATTGGGTATCACAATGGGGTTCGCGTCTCCCAATCTATCGCCCCTCCTCCTCTCGTATCAGCAGCACCACAGACAGAAGTACAGATATGTAAAATCCAGGGATCAGAAAGGAAAAGTCCTGCTATGTGTTTCTTCCACCCATGAACTCAGCCAGCTGATTTCACTAATTAGTTCTACTCCTGGCTGAAGAATTGTGCAAATTAGCAAATCCAGGTGATTGGAATTAAATACTGGGGAGGACTTTTTACTTTCTGAACCCGGATTTTACACCTCTGGTTAAGTAGCACTTAAGAGGTGACTGTGCGTTCACGCTTTAAGAACTGTTTTGGGAAACGCGTGTTACAAATTAAAGAGCCATCGTAGAATCGCTCGTTGAAATCGCACTTAACCCTTAGATTGGTCGTTATCGGGAAACGCACCCCAGCTCGTTTAGGTCTGTAAGCACTCTTTTAACTGCAGACTAATTAGCATTTTTAGACTTGTGCCGGTATTTGTTTTAGAAATGCAAATTACAAGGTGATTCCATAATTTTTTCCTCAACATTGAGTGATTACATAATTTTTTCCTCTACTTGATCTTGAAAAAAATATTCCATTAATTAAAATTATTTTATTTTATTTGTTTGAGGTATGTTTCACGAAGCCAGAATGTTCAGCTATTAAACAAAAATTATTTTGTGTCATATCTGTGATTTGTTTATTTGCTACAAAGTAAAAAAAGCTGGGTGAACATCCTCTAAGTGTTCCATAATTTTTGCCAGGGGTTGTAATTGTACTTTTGGAGACTTTGTGAGCCCAGGATCCTACATTACATCTGTGACCTCTTCCAGGCAGGTTCATTACAGCTCCAGCTGCTTTAAACTTCTCCATTATTGCTCTAATGGGGGAAATAGGTAGTATCAGACATGAAGCTATTTTCCTGTACCCATTTCCTGATTTAGGAAAGTCAACAACCTTTTGTCACATACATCTTTTTTTAAAACAGTGACAGAATGAAAACCACAAGGTATGTGAGAGAATGAAGAGGGATAATAATGTTTTATCTTAACAGAGCCTCTTAAACAGGCTGGCCTCTTACACTCATTCAGGCCTGGATAGCGGTTAGAGTACAGGCAGGGTTACATTAAATGCTCCACAGGAAGGTGAGAGTATGGATTGGCTGGTGTAGAGTCAGACAGACACTCCTACTTATTCGCAATACACTGTGCCAAATGCAGGAGATATTTCTCAAGGTAGGGCAGTAAACTCAATACCCCTGAACATTGGAGCAGTATCTTACAAACCTGCCCATGTAGATCATAAATCAGTAGTATCACAGCCCTCTGGAGGGAACATTAAAACTACTTGAGTAAAGGTAGAATAATATGAAAGAGTATCTGTTATTCTTGCCCAAGATAAAAAAAGTAAAAAAAACAAAAAAAAAACACAGACGTGAAACACTAGATCTTTTTGAAATAAATCTGTTCTGTTACACAACACAGGTTGTTTTTCTAAATTGAACTTTCAAAATTGTCTGACCTTGAGTAGAGACAAACTGAAACATATAATATTTAAAAGTAGAAGCTGTACAACTAAGCTCACAACCTATAGTCAGAATGCATGTGATTCCTACTCCCAGTGTAAGCTGAACTGCAGCACGGGACAGTTTTAGGAAGAAAGTTACTTCAAAGTTTTACTTCATGTTAACTCGCTAGATATTTAGGGCCAGTAATATTTATTTCGAATATATTGTAGTCGTCATAAATGCTACGGAGGTTTGTGTACTAGAAATTCTTCACGTTATGTCCGCTGTGCTGGCTGGGTGAGAAAAGTAATCAGTGATTCAAAGGTGTGTTCCCTGGAATAGTTGGGCCTTCAGTGATCTTACAGTTTTTCTATTGTATCTCTTTCATTTCATTATTTTTTCAACCAGTTTTTCTTCCTCATCCTTAATGTAAATGTTTCCAACATGTTAGAATTGAAAGGCCAGCCTGTTCTTTGAATGACATGGGATAAAATTAAGTTCTTAGTAAAAGCAATAGCAGTGTTCAGTGCACAGGAAAGACACATTATGTGATTACAAATATTTAGATAATACAAGCCAGGTATCAGCCAAATAATCATACAGTAACTATGGTCAAACTGGACTTTCTACAGACACACACATTTATGTCATCCAAGCCATCCTATTTGACATAATTATACATTATATGTACTCACATAGCATGAAAGTCATACTTATTCAAAAGGAAGTTGAGAGTTTTCCAATGAGAAAATAAAATCTGAACGTTTCACTGTACATTCCAAGCATCTGTGGATCATTAAAATCTCACATATTTGGCTTGTGTTTGTTATCATAAAATCAACCCTTCCCTTCGAGCTACTTTTGAAATAATCAACCCATTCCTTACAAATAAATTGGTCAAATTTTATATTTATATTTAAAAAATAGTAAGTTAAAGGGTACAGTGCTTGCTCTTGTAACTTTCTAAACCATCCATAACAAAGGCCATTGAAAACGAGGGTAAAGTTTGTTCATGCATTCATATACAGTAATCAGGAGGGCCAGGTCAGACTGAGGCCTTGGATAGTAAATGGAACTACCAAACTACACTTCTAATTGGCCATTGGTGCTGCCATCATCTGGTGGTTCAGCAGACTACATCAGGAGTTCATCTCAAATAGCTTATCTTTTTTAAAAAAAACAATGACCACGACTGATCTTATTTAAGGTGCAATATCTTATAAGCTGTGATACAAAACTGTACATCACACTGACAATTCATTAACAGCAGTGTATAAACTATTGATTTTTATATTCCTTTATATAGGTTTTCATGAGAATACATACATTTACTCTGGTATAAAGGCCATGTATAGAGCAGAGTATGATTTGGCTAGTCCCGCACAGGTCCGCTTCATTGCTGCATGGTGCCGTCGATCCACTGGGTGAAGCGAGAGATGATGGTGTACAAACCGGGCTTCCGGGCTGTACCGCACTTCTTCCCACCGTTGGAGGTGATGCCGACAGCCACCCCTTTGAAAACGAGGGGACCGCCAGAGTCGCCCTGGAGGAGGAGCGCAAACAGGGATCTGATCAGTACACCGAGCAGGCATGTGCAGGGGGGGGGGGGGGGCTCCGGAGGTCTGAGCATCTGCCCCATTTTCCCCCAAGAGCCCGATTAACCTCTTTGATATGAGAAAAGTAATTAATTAATGAATATTTGTGTTATTATTGTTGTTTGTTGTTGTCCCTAATTTTCATTCATTCATTGTGGTAAAATACTTTCTGTACAATAATTTAGTTTGTCTAGGTTGCTGTGCCCTTTTCTCACTTTAGAGCACCTGCCCCTTAAAAGGTCTGATGGCCTTGACCACTGGGGGGTTAAGAGTGATAAGAGTTGAAATGAGTGCTCTGCAGCCCTCTGTAAACTATTACATTTTCTAGCTGTCATTGAATGCCAATGAACTGGTCGAGAAAAATTAATTGGATTCAACCCAAAGAAAAAGATCATGCGGGTGGAATAAGTGGATGGTGAGAGAGATCGGTGGAAAGGATTGTGATGGAGGAGACCTACGTCGCAGGTGTCCTTGCGCCTCGCTGAAGCGCACATCATGTTGTCAGTGAACCCCTTTCCGTAATAGTCGCTACGGCCACACAGAGTCCGGAGCATAACCGCGACATCCACCTCCTGCAGTTTGTCTGGCCGGGAGCCCAAGTTGTTTTTGGCGCCCCAGCCAGCCGTGCTGACCACGTCGTCAGTCTGTGGGTTCGTCCCCCCATCACGCTGGAACTCCAGGGTCTTCACTGCATCGCTCAGGACAGCAACTCTATCCAGCTGCAACCACAGAGCACAAGCTAACCACGGAGCACAGGCTAACCACACAGTGCAGGCTAACCGCGCTGGAACACCCAGAGGAAACTACATCAGCTGAGGCTGTGTCACTTCCTGCACGCAAACGCTGATGTCATCAGCATTTCATGCTCTTCTGCTGCGATTATCTACTGGGTGGTTTATCTAGAATTTATTTTAATGGGATTGTTTTCCAACTGTGGTGCTACAGGCATATCACATAATATTACATTGGAAAAACATTTGGCACTAGTGTAGATCAAAAGAAGGCGTGTTCAAACCAATTTTGGTGTTTTAATGATGCCACTGTATGGCAGGCCCCAGCTTAGAAGGGCTTAACCCTGTAATGATTATAAAGCCTAGTAAAGGTGTTACTGCACATATGCTAACCAAGATAACCAGGATGCATCCTACATTCCCTTTATATGAGCGGCTGTGTCACACACATTATTATTCTGTCTTTTTTCCACAGCACCACTCTGCCCCAAACTTCATGGTTGACTACATCCTGCCCTTTATGTGGCATTAAAGGACCTTCAAAGTGTTTCTGCTAATGAACAGCTAAATACAGATGAAAAGTCATCTACTGAATGCTATTTGTACCAACTGTAAATAGCAGCTTAAACACAGCTCAGCTATTCACAACCATAGATCATAGATAACAAATCCAGGCTGTTTTCACCTGACATAAACGGTTAAACCAAACAATTTGTACCAGGTGTATATAGCAGCATTGTGCTATTTGCACTAGGTTTAATATGCTAAACTTGAAAGCTACTCACCTGTCACACTGTTCTATCATTTCCTTACCAACTCTGAGAACTTCAAAACAAAACATACATACATACATACAAGACTGTAAGGCTGTTATAATGTAGTAAGCTAGCAGAAAGGATGCTGAAATAGGAATATAAGTTTCATTATAATACATTTGGGCACTAATAAGTGGATACATCTAGGCTACTTGTAACTTGTACTTGTTTTTAGAACACAGAAATGATTAATTTAAGAGAGCATATCTACGCAATATAAAGGCTAGTTAACCAGCTTGTCAGTGGGTATTCTGCTTTTGAACTGGACCGTTAGCGAAGTTGCTTGCTATATAATAGTTTCTTATCTAGCTGTACTATCTGAACTCCTCATAAACCATGAACTGCAATGGTTAATTTCTACAAAGTTTTGTTTTAAATCTTGATTGCATTTCTCCTCTAAAGTGATCTTCAGCATCTCATTTGGTGTGTAATTCATTATGAGTTTTTAAGATCAAATAGATGGCAGGATTCACATGACTTTCTACAGAGCTCTGTCATTAGCTATTGTTCATCACAAGTTTATCTTTACAGATTTTCCCATGTTAATGTTGAGAGCTGTAAATATTTACTTTTACAATGTTTTTTTTATTTGTTTTAATCAGTCTGTTGTCACGTATATTTTCTGTGAAACTTATGTCATATTTTAAATAGAAGATTAACATAAGGTTGTTACCTTGAGCAAAGCAATGTCGTTGTCATAGGTATTAATGCTGAAATCAGGGTGTCTGAAAACTTCAGCAATGGTAAAATGCGTCTTCAAGTCATTAGATTCTGCCAGGGAATGTGCTCCTAAAACTAGCCTGATCCCCTGTCCCCTATAAAACAAAGAAAAAATTATACATTTTACAATATTAGGCTATTATTACTTGTTGAAACCTCGTAGAAAAAAGGACAGTCGATCAATTCCAAACTTGACAAAAACAAATCAGTAACATAGGCTATATGCCTTTGGAATATAAGACTATGAAATAATGATAACTATGGTATAAAAATAAATCAACCATGCAACATATATAGGGCTACACAACGGGCGCAGGTTATTAAGTGGATATAACATTAACATTACCAGAATAGATTATTGGTTATGACATGTTGTTTTCAGATATGTTGGCTAGGGTCTCCAAAAAACACAATATCGTTTCCCATCTTGCGTCATGTAGGCTACTCACCCTTGAAGGACACAGTGAGCTGCAGTCATGACCCACTGCTCTGCTACCAGAAATCCACCACATTCATGCTTAAAAGTATCAGTTTTTTTAAACTGAAGCGATGCCATGTAGGGTCTAGAGTGCGCGATCGCTTCGTTGCCACCTGTGATGCATTCACCTTCAACATAGCCAAAGGGTACAGATTGTTAACAGCTGATAAATACACAAAAGCACGTGCCATTCAAAAATAGACATGATAGCATGTGTGGGATAATCACGTTTTCTGCATTTTATGTGTTAGCCTACAACTCATGTTTAGTGCTGTCTATATCTAAATTAAACGTTTCAATTATGACAGCATGCATCCACTGGCGTAGTTCATTTAAAATATATAGTGGCAAAAGTATTTTGAGAAATTTGTATTTCAGTAAATGTCATTTTCCAACTTTCATGCAATAGTAGGCTACTGTATTTCTGCCATATGCTTGTAATTATGAGTTTTTTTTTTCTTTTTCTTTGTTTAAATTTTTAATAATTAAATACCAGAGCTTTTATAAGTGCATTACTTACAGGCCAAAATAGAGGCAAAGAGAGCAGCTGCAGCAGTAACCAAATCTGGACTTCCACGAGACATCCTGCAGAACTTCTCTGTCCGTGAGGCTGTGAGAATGATTGTTCGCAATTGAGTTAAGACCCTTTATAGAGTCGTGAAAGGAAACAGCTCAGTCGTTAAAGCGCACATTCCTCGCTCTTACATAGGCTACTCAAAGAGAAAGAAATTGTGCAATCGGAAAGAGCAGTCCAGATGTCTTTAATCACTGGTTATTTATTTTCACATTGATGTTGCAATGCATTAATATATTTGTTTGCTTGTTGGCTTGTTCTGACGAACAAATTGTACCATTTAAAAGATATGACGTTGTAATACAGACATTGTGTAGTGCTTATACTATATTGGGGTGTCTTTGAATAACATGGTATGCAAGCAAATTGGTAGGCCTACCTATAATTTGCAACAGATGGTTTACTGGAGAGGGAAATATGGACAGTTTTTTATACCTCTATCAAATTGTCCATAATGGTAACACTTTACTTCGCCATAACATATAACACTGTCATAAACATGACATAACAGCTGTCACAAGATGGCATAACAGATGATGTCAGTTTTTGCAAAATTGTAGCGGACATAAAACTGTCATCACTTTTATCTGAAAATGTTATGACAGATGTTATGTCAAATGTTGACATTACAGCTTATGTCACATGCCAAATTTAGCTACCTGTGCTAGCTGAAAAAAGTGTTATGGCAGCTGTGATAACAGGGAATTCATGACACTGTCATAAGAAGTCCATCGCAACAGCTGTCAACACTTTGGCTTCAGCTAGCACTAGTATCTAAATTTAGCAAGTGACATAAGCTGTCATGTTATGTCATCTCGGGACAACGGGGGCTATTTTTAATCATGGCTGTATTCCACTTTAATTCACTTAATTAGTTTGATTAATGCAATGATTATATTGAATGTCTTTGTTTGATATGTTTGTGTGTTGTGGCTCTGCCCCACTGTCTATGTCTTTTTTGTTGTTGCTGGGGCTACAACTGAAGTTCCCTAGCGGGAAAATAAAAGTTATTCTATTCTATTCTAACATTTGACACCATCTGTCATAACATCTACAGATAAAATTGATGATAGTGTTATGTAATTTGACATTACATCAGCTGTGTATGGCAGATGTGTATGACAGTGTTATGTCAACCTTATGTCGAAGGGTTCAAGTAAAGTGTTTCCACCACAATTTGGTCCACAATGTCTGCTGCCTGAATTTGCAAGTTCACTGTGGCATGGGTAACCTGCATTAGAGACACACAGCCCATTTGTTCAGCTGAATATTTATTATTTATTAAAGAAATTTGGGTTAAGTAGCCTACCTTGCACAAGGGCATAATGGCCCAGTCAGTAACCAAACCTACAACACAAAAGGCATTTTTTGTGGCTTCTGGATAGATTCAGACTTTTATTTCATGACAACACCATTTCTTCCCTTGTAAGCTAGACAAACCTGGTGTGAGTCAGCTACTGTGCAGAAACAACCAAGGTACAGTGGGTGTCACCACCCAGATGCTATGCTGCCTTCTTGAGAATTCCACCTTTTTCCTTTTGAAATTCTGCTCTGCTCAAAGCTTACTGTTCAGATTTCCTAAAATGTCTAAATGTGCAAAGTTTAAATGCTGGGTTATGGATTTTGATATGACAGTTTTACTATTTGTCCATTGATCAGCCACTCAAATCAGTGTTAAATGTGTCAATTGCTCCCTTGCTTTTGAAGAGAAAAATGAGTGGCAAAGATTATAATTATAATAAGTGAGCCATCAATTGTCATGGTTTTGGACCCTGTTGTCTTATGCGGTCGTTTTCCTCGGTGGCCACGCGAGGGCGCTGCCCTTTTGGTGGATGCTTGCTCCGCCCTGCTGAGTTGGGGGAGTTTCTGGTTAGCGTTTCACCTGTTCGTGGTTCCCTGAGAGTTATATAAGCCTACAGTTTCCTTCGTTTGGGGCTTCGACATTAATTATTTATTGTTCTTTGTTTGTACTGTACTGTGGTGTTGTTGGTTGTGAGTTCTCGTACCGTTTTGGCTACGCGCCTATTTTTTGCGTCTCTGTTTAGAGGCAGGGCTTATTTCTTACTGGCTTGGTAGTTGATTATCTCGTAGAAGTTTGGGACCGTAAAATCTCTGCTCTATTTTGCCTTGTTGGTGCTTTTTCTCCGTGTATGGAGTTTTGGGCGATTCTGTTCGGAACAGTAGTTCTGCTCGCCCTTCGGCACATGTCTTCCCATAGGAGGATCAGGCGTTTCCCTTCTACTTAGTTTCTTAGCTCGTAGAAGTATAGAGTAGCAGTTTCTCTGGTCCATTTTTTCGCCTGTTAAGGGTTCTTACTGAGAGACCTGGCGTTTTAGCTTCTACTCATTTCCTTGTTAAGGTGAGCCAGTAGCTACGGTACGTTTATTTCCCTGTTTGGTCCTTCTCGTGGACTACGTTCTCCTTTGTTGTGAGCCAGGGTTTTTATTTGTATTTGAGAGGCTGTCGTGCTATTAAGTTTGCGTAGGTCTTTTGTTTCAGCCGTCCTATACTCCCTAACTACCTGCGGGACGATTCTCTCCGGGTGTTAGCCTCCTAGTTTATGGAGCTTGGGCTATGTTGTGGACGTGTTTGTGTTTGACTGCGTGTTTGCTTAAAATAGCCTCGGAACGTTAAATCTCAGTTCCTGTTCGCCTCGTTACATTTCACCTTATTGAGAGGCTGTCGTGCTATGTTGCGTAGGTCTTTTGTTGCAGCCGTCCTATACTCCCTAACTACCTGCGGGACGATTCTCTCCGGGTGTTAGCCTCCTAGTTTATGGAGCTTGGGCTATGTTGTGGACGTGTTTGTGCTTGACTGCGTGTTTTCTTAATATAGCCTCGGAACGTTAGCTCTCTGTTCCATTTCGCCTCGTTACATATTCCATTAGTGAGAGGCTAGTGCGGTTGTTTTATATCAAGCTTGCGTTAGTCTATATGGATCGTAAAGTTATGGGACGACGGTGTTCCGTCGGCTCACCTGTAAAATGTTTCTCCTGGGAGATCGGGTGTTTACCTCTTTGCTTTCTACACTTGACTGCGAGCTTACTTATGTCGCCCTGGGAACGTTAAATCTCTGTTCCTGTTCGCCTCGTTACATTTCCTCATAGAGAGGCAGGACGCTTATTTTCAATTAATCTCGCGTTGGTCTAGCCAGTAAATGTCTGGTGCTGCCTGTCCTGTTCGTTCCTTTTGGCGCATTTCTCCTTTCATGGAGTTTGACGATTTTGTTCGGAACTGCTGTTCTGTTTCGTCTTTTGGCGCATGTCTTCCTATAGGGAAGATTGGGCGATGTTGTGGACACGTTTGTGTGTGTGACCGCGAGTTTGGGAGTAGCCTGGGAACGTTGGATCTGTTCCTTTCGCCTCCACTCATACTATCATATTATTTTGCAGTGTTTGTTGTGTTTTATGTTTGTCTTTACGCTACTCGCCCGTCCTGATTTGTCTCGTTACCGAGACAGGGCGCGTATTTATTTCTGGCTGTTCAGATCCCTGTCCTTGCGCTCTACTTGGCGTTTGACAGTGAGCCGGTTAGTAGCGTTTGTAGTGGTGTTTGTGTTCCTTGTCTTGTCTCCTTCCCTTATCTGCGGGTATCCCGCCTTAGTGGCCTAAGGGCTTAATGATTCCCCTTGCTGCGTTTGGCTCCTCCTTCCTCACACGTCACGCCCCTTTTACATCAATGGAATGGGTGAGAACAAGATTGTCCTATATAGCGGGGTTCAAACATTTAAATAAATACATAAATAAATACATTCCCAGTTTATGGTATTGGATAAACTCATATTAAACTTAACATGCCTGTGCCCATACTTTAGAATGGAAAAAATGTGCATTGAAGAGAATTGTAAAAGAGGTCCAGATGCAGAGCTGCCAGTAGGACTCTGGCCTTCGTTGCAAACTTCAGCCACCTCTCCACTCCCACATGAACTCAAGGGCTGTACTTGACAGTTTAGTAAAACAGATGAGGTGCACAGCTGTTCTAGTTCTGGGAACGATAATGACCTTTCAATTTACCCTGCTCTCAGTCCCTGCTGACCCTATGGCTATGCTTCAGGTCACGTCCGAGCATGAGAAGAAATAAATCAATTTAGGGAGTGTTTGTACCCTATTGTTGAGAGTGATTAAGAGAGATAGGTAGGAATTTTGGAAGCAGTACACATAA
Source organism: Synaphobranchus kaupii (assembly GCA_029718625.1). Lineage (NCBI taxonomy): Eukaryota > Metazoa > Chordata > Actinopteri > Anguilliformes > Synaphobranchidae > Synaphobranchus > Synaphobranchus kaupii. The sequence continues at coordinate 30,052,998 of CM056377.1, forward strand.
TTGCATAGCCTACTGTTTTATGTTTCTACTTGGTGTCATTGCTGTGTCAGCCTTGTTTATATATAATTTTTAAAAATTACAGCTTAAATTAATAGTTATCATTTGCCAGTAGGGCTTGTCAAATTAATTTTGTTCTTAGAGCATGGTCATCGTGGCAGCATAGCATGTACAGATTAGCATGCAGCAGAGGTGGGACCAAGTCATTGTTTTGCAAGTCACAAGTAAGTCTCAAGTCTAGGCACTCAAGTCCCAAGTCAAAACAGGCAAGTCTGAGTCGAGTCCCAAGTCCTAAACTTTGAGTTTCAAGGCCTAAACAAGTCATAATGTGCTCTTCACCTAATTTAATGCCATTATAATAATGAGTATATTACAGACAGTGACAGTGAGGGAGATAGAGAGAGAGCTAGAGCAACAGGCTTAGTATATATATAAATAAAAAACATTAAAAAACAACATTCCGACACTGCCCTATTAATTTACAATCATTTATTCAAGTAGGCCTACAATTTGAACACTGGCCTGAATGTCTGTCAAAAAACAATGCAGATCCCAGAGGTGGGCGACAAAACCTGATTCATGGAGACTGTGTGTGTGTGTCTGTGTCTCTATGTGTGTGTGTCTGTGCGCTTCTGTGTGTGTGTGCGTGTGTGAGTGAGTGAATGATTGTGAAACGCATAAAAACTTTAATTTGGCAACAAGTTGTGCGTTTTCTCTTATCTCTGGGCCCTATGATGCATTGCATTTGCAAAAGATCAAATTTGGCCAACAATTTGAACACTGGCCTGAATGTCTGAGAAAAAAAAAAGATGGAGATCCCAGAGGTGGGAGGCAAAACCTGATTTGTGTGTGTGTGTGTGTACGTCTCTGTGTGTCTCTGTGTGTGCGCGTCTCTGTGTGTGCGTCTGTCTGCGTGTGTATGAATGTGAAATGCATAAACACTAATTTACCCACAGGTTGTGTTTTTTCTCTTATCTCTGGGCCCTATGATGAATTGCATTTGCAAAAGATCAAATTGGCTAACGGTCTGTCATTTGTGCACGATGGGGCCGCAGTATGATGCCAACGTGGCTGAAAACCCGTTCCACCAGAGCACTGGGGGCAGGCACTACCAAGACCTTACTGCCAAGATATTATTCATTTCTTTATCAACTTGGCAAAACATAATATAATTTCTATAAATCTAATAATCTTCAGAATCAGGGTGTCTTACAACGAGATCATTTTGAGCAAGAGCTGCTTGAGAACCATTTCAGTAGCCTTTTGAAAAATAAGGATCACCATATCCATTTTAAAGGTAGGATAATAATAACCAAATGACAAGGAATCTCTGCAATTTGTTTATTCCAAAAGCATGGTAGGTCCTACGTACTTCTTGTGTCTGTACTTTCTGTTTTTTCCCTTTCTGTTCTCACAACTGCCCCTCTCTCACTCACACACTCTATTTAATTTTGCCCCCCACCCCCACCTCTCTCTCTCTCCCTCTCTTACAGGAAAGTGTGTTAATGGTTTTAGGAGCAGCAGTAACTAGGCTACTGCTGGCCATCGATGACAGATAGCTTGCTACGACCCCAGAAGTGGACTGGACCCAAATGCACAACTCGTAGACAGGAATGCCAAAACTCAATATTTATTTATGATCAGGGTAGTCCTGAGCATGGGGAGAAAGGCAAAAGGTGGTTAGTGTTCCAAGCCGGAACTGGATGAGCAAGACAGACAACAGAGCGCGTAGCTCTAATAAATTATGCTTCGACCAAACTCCTGAAGCATAGGGAGAACATGAATGACAGACAGTCCAGGTATGATGATGCAGGGAGCAGGAGAAGCCAGGGAAGGTTATGGAGACAGACACAACCGGTTTGGTGGAGCAGGGGATGAGTGGGAGCGGGAGCGGTAGAGCAGGACAGTGGAGCGGGGTCCGGGCAGGACGCAGGTGTGGCAGCAGGGCAGCGGCAGTAGCAGCACAGCAACAGCAGGGTGGCAGCAGCGACAGCAGAGGCAGGAGCGACAGCACATCAGCAGCAACGCAACACTGGCAGTAAGCGGACACCGCCGCAGAGTGGAGGAACAGGAGCCCAGGCTGCATGCACACACGTCAGGTGGGAGGCAGGGAAACCGCAAAACAGGCAGGGATTACAGACGACTGCAGGCTGGCAGACTGAAGCAGACAGAGTTAGTATAGCGAGACGAAACAGTGAACAGCGGGAAGTGCTGTTCCAGACTGAGCAGACTTAGACTAGGCAGAAATGCGGGGGCGAGTAAACGCCGGCACAGAACAAGACTTTAAGGCAGTAACTAGACAAGGAACCAGACAGGACCAGAGGTTTCAGACAATGAGGATTAACGAACTGGCACAGGACAGAAAACACCGGGTGATTAAATGCAAACATTTAATTGGTATCAATTAGGTGCCGCGTGCAAATGTATGCGAGAGTGATTAACAGAGCGGAGAGTGTGGAATGCATGCGAAACGGGGAAATGGGATAGGCTGAGATAAGTGCAGTGAAACAGTGACACAAACGGGAAAACACGCCCAACCTGCAGCAAGGGGGAAAACGGACAATGGAGAGACAAACACGAGACGGGGAAAGGGAAAACACGGAGAAACAATAAGACGGGAGTGGGAACGTTACATAGCTAACATTAGATATTGCTGATTAATTGATTTACATGATTTAGAAGACCCGATTAGGCTACCAACTGCCTAGCTATGGAAGACCAAAGTAGTAGTCGTTGACGTCCCGATTATAGTAGCCTATTCATATTTCTCTGAAATTATAAATTAATTTACAACTGTAGAAAAAAAAAACGACATTTTGACAACTCCTGTAGGTTAGAATAGTTAAAAGTGCATTTTTACAAATAGGCTAGCTGTTCTGGGAAATCTGAAAATAAGGTAATCTGTGTTATGCAGATATGACTTCCATTTATAACAATTCAAATTAAACTAACAAAAATTTGTTCAGAATTAAGCGATTTATAACATAATTCATCAGGGGAAGTTTGCATCTGTCAATACACTACCAAAATACGCTGATCTTGATCGCCTTTATATGGCGGCCGCACAGAAATCTGAGCGGTAATGTTATCGAGGTTTTCAACCGAATGTCAATGATCATATAACTGACAACCTTCTCCTCAGGAGTCGTTTTGAAATACGTCTTGAAATACATACGAGTGGAAAAAAAGAGACGTAAAATAATGAATAGATATTTATTTAATTGCTTATTTATTTCATTTTGTCACATTTGGTCTTCCATATCGCGTTACCGCACTGACTGTATCGAGGGCTCATTAATTAACTTGCAAAGTTACTTAGCTGTTAGCTAGCCTACCTAGCTAAGCAATAGGTCGCTAACCAAAACGTTATTAGCCTCGATTTACAGTTCTTTCTGGATCTTCAAATGTCGAAGTTGTCGCATCTCCGTCTGTTATTTTTGACCTGCACGTTTGGCATATTGCAATCCGTTTTTTTTTTGTACGGGATACTCTTTATACGCGAACAATATTATCTTTGGTAGGCTATAATTTCGGCAAGTTCATCTAGCAGTAATCCCACATTCCCGTTTCTCCTTCTGAAGTTTCTCATTGGTTTATGCTAGATTGGATAGCCCGGAGGGACCTGGGCGGGACGCAGGGAGGGACGCTCTGCGGTGATTTGTTGTTAATCTAGCATCAACCTTTTCCCAACGTTCCCAACCATGTTCCCAAGCCCTAAACTAAAGAGGGTAGGCGGAGCAAGAGGTCCCACTTCGGAGCTGGAACGTCCGCGTTTGGAATTTATTAGACAGACAACAGGCACTCGTTGAATGACTGGAGGTCAATGGAGTTTTTACAAAACAGTTCGTTATCAGACAGACAAAATGAAAAGTATTTGAACACATCAGCCCAGTGTTAGCTTCACTTCACTGGTTGCCAGTCAAATTTCGAATAGACTATAAGATTCTGTTACCTTTAAAGCCTTACATGGGCTTGCCCCCTTATATTTAAGTGATTTACTTTTCCCTTATAATCCCTCACGAACGCTCCGTTCGCAGGGCGCAGGCCTCCTTGTTATTCCTAGAATAGCTAAAAGTACCATAGGTGGTAGAGCCTTTTCCTATCGTGCTCCTCTCCTATGGAACAAATTGCCTGCTCATGTTCGGGGTGCAGACACTATCAGTTTATTTAAAGCTAGGCTTAAAACCCATCTTTTTAGTCTGTCCTATAGTTGAGGGGCAGAAGTGGGTGGCTGGCATAAGCTATAGAGTCTCTGGTGGACTGAGCAGTCAGTGCTGTCACTGGATCATTATTGGTTGTGCTGTGTTAAGCTGGACCGGTCATGGTCTGGTGGTGACTGTCTCAAGCCTGCCCTCATGGCTGTATTGGCCCCTGCCTCTGTTTAGCCCTTAGCTATGCTGCCATAGCCTTATTCTGTCGGGGTTTCCTTATCGCACGCAGGCATCTCTGTCTCTCCTGCTCTGCTTTTTCTGCTACGATCTGAACCCCCTAACAATGTTTTTTTTTTTTTTTTTTTCCTCTTCCCTGCTCTGGGCACCTGCCCGGAGCTCTAGCCCAAGTTTCCCGAGTTTCCCGAGCCCTCCCCCCGCCCCCCCTCCTGGCCCAGAGCTCCAGCCCAAGACCAGCTAGGTGCCCAAGACCAGCTAGGCGCCCCCCACCTGCCACTGCTGATCTCTACATGGCGGAGTCATCAGAGTAGAATACCTCCCTATGAAATAATCAACCCATAGAACAGTGGAGGATGGGCATCCCCCCAATAGCCGGGTTCCTCTCGAGATTTCTTCCCATCGGGGAGTTTTTTCTCGCCACAGTATGAGGGTTTTCTCTCCCTACTAGAGAGTTTTTACCTCTGCTATCTGGGGGCTTAGAGCTGGCATTTCCCCTTTCCTCCCCTTTCTGTTCTGTAAAGCGTCTTTGTGACAGTCGTCTGTGAAAAGCGCTATATAAATAAAATTTAATTGAAAAATTTAATTATTAGGGCATACATATGGAGCCAAAATGAGTTACCACTGTGGGTTTCATGGATGTGAGATCTTCCTAGCCAAAGTTAGGAAGGGGGTGCATTTCACAACAGCAGAAATCCAGCCCTGCCGGAATATGCACCCCCTTTTAATTTTTTTCTGGTGACCCCAGCATCAAATGCTTTATAAGGCATACATATGGAGCCAAAATGAGTTACTACTGTGAGTTTCATGGATGCGAGATCTTCTTAGCCAAAGTTAGGAAGGGGGTGCATTTCACAACAGCAGAAATCCAGCCCTGCCGGAATATGCACCCCCTTTTAATTTTTTTCTGGTGACCCCAGCATCAAATGCTTTATAAGGCATACATATGGAGCCAAAATGAGTTACTACTGTGAGTTTTATGGATGTGAGATCTTCCTAGCCAAAGTTAGGAAGGGGGTGCATTTCACAGCAGCAGAAATACAGCCCTGCTGGAATATGCACCCCCTTGTAATTATGTTTCTGGTGACCCCAACATCAAGTGCTTTTTAAGGCATACATATGGAGCCAAATTGAGTTACTACTGTGAGTATCATGGATGTAAGATCTTCCTAGCCAAAGTTAGGAAGGGGGTGCATTTCACGGCAAGCAGAAATGCAGCCCTCCCGGAATATGCACCCCCTTGTAATTATGTTTCTGGTGACCCCAACATCAAATGCTTTTTAGGACATACAGATGGATCCAATATGAGTTATACTTGTGAGTTTCATGGATGTGAGATCTTCTTAGCCAAAGTTAGGAAGGGGGTGCATTTCACGGCAAGCAGAAATGCAGCCCTGCCGAAATATGCACCCCCTTGTAATTATGTTTCTGGTGACCCCAACATCAAATGCTTTTTAGGGCATACAGATGGATCCAATATGAGTTAGACTTGTGAGTTTCATGGATGTGAGATCTTCTTAGCCAAAGTTAGGAAGGGGGTGCATTTCACGGCAGCAGAAATACAGCCCTGCCGGAATATGCACCCCCTTGTAATTATGTTTCTGGTGACCCCAACATCAAATTCTTTTTAGGGCATACATATGGAGCCAAAATGAGTTACCACTGTGGGTTTCATGGATGTGAGATCTTCCTAGCCAAAGTTAGTTGGGGGTGCATTTCACGGCAAGCAGAAATCCAGCCCTGCCGGAATATGCACCCACTTGTAATTATGTTTCTGGTGACCCCAACATCAAATGCTTTTTAGGGCATACATATGGAGCCAAAATGAGTTCCCACTGTGGGTTTCATGGATGTGAGATCTTCCTAGCCAAAGTTAGTTGGGGGTGCATTTCACAGCAAGCAGAAATCCAGTCCTGCCGGAATTTTGTTTTGAAAATTCTCCCTTTCAAAACAAAACAGATCGAGCTGCGGGCAACTAGTGGGAAACCGTAAATTGGATATCAGGGATATGGAATAAATCCTCATTCGGCTTTCCATACTGCTTATCCTATTGATCGATCGGTGCACTGACGTTATTGGTCCAGAACATTCTTGAAGTTGTAATTATCCTGTGTAGCCTACTAATGTGTTAGTTGCATATTGGTGTAATATCATCAGTGAATCCATTTAAAGTGTAGCCTATTTATTTTAATTAATTGGATACATTTCAATTAGTGATTTCAAAGCCATCTTGCGCCTTTTACGCGTGCGTATTTGGTGGAGTCGATGTTCGATTCATTTTCCTGGGGTGCGTCCCATAGTCGAAAAATGCACCCCCCGTTCCTCCACTACCACCTCATCTACTCCGTGCCCCGGAAATAGATCTTTGTGTTTTAATCTAATGTTGCTGATTAGCCTACATCTTAATTACGTATTAATGGATACATATAATTAATGTCTCGACACAAACCGCAATGTCAGGTACATTGTATACTGTAGATGCAAATACTTGTATTCAAAAGGCAGTTTTGCATATTTCCGGGTAGGAGAGGAGTGGTAGTGGAGGAAGGGAGGTGGGGAGTGAAGAATGGTGCGTCCCAATAGTCGAAAAATGCACCCTCCTTTCCTCCACTACCACCTCCTCTACTCCGTGCCCCGGAAACGGATCTTTGTGTTTTAATCTAATGTTGCTGATTACATCTTAATTACGTATTAATGGTTACATATTAATTAATGTCTCGACGCAAACCGCAATGTCAGGTACATTGTATATACTGTACATGCAAATACTTGTACTCAAAATGTTCAGGCAGTTTTCCATATTTCCGGGTAGGAGAGGAGCGGTAGTGAGGGAGTGGAGGAAGGGTGGGGAGTGAAGAATATTGGGACACAGCCCCTGTGACCTGCCTGTGCCCCAGTGACGTTATTTTAACACTTTTCGACTACCCACAAACTTGAATCCGTATTCGTAAGGAAAAATTCGTAGCCGTAGAAATCTGAGTTGTATCCATACATCTTTGCAGTCGTAGCTTTTGGATTCGTACTCTCATAAACACACACACGCAATTTTACAACTTCATATTTTATGTATGATTTACGTGTCTGAAAACATAATTTTGTGTACAACAAATGTATTTACGGACCAATGTTTAAAGTTATGCATACGTATTGTGTACAACAAATGTATTTACGCACGAATGTTTAAAGTTATGCATACATATTTTTGACAGCGTTCTTACTCCATGATTGCCTGTGTGTGTTTGTGTAAAAATAGAGTAGTATCAAAAATTTCCCCACAGCAACGTTTCTCTTTGAGACCCTTATTCTCAGACTTCCCAGAACTGTTTGTAAGGTAACGTTAGGCATCTGGCACCACAGAATGGAGAATAAAACATTCTGAGGGGTGAGACACAACAATTTGTGTCGAAAGACTAAATTGCGTACGTTTTTTTTTCTTTTAGAGTAGTAAAGAAATCAATAAATTGCAATCTTAGCAGACTAAAAGAAAGCAATACCAGATTTCAGTAAAGAGTTTCTAGTGTGACAAGTCAATTGATAGTAATATTTCGGTAGACAATACATAAACAAAAATTATCAAGACGCAGTATGTACTACTGTACTTTAAATCGATCGTAAAATGGTTGAGAGTACTCAGAGAGCAAGGTATTGACCAATCAAAACCAACTGCGTTGTTTTATCGTTTAAAAATTACGTCAATTCTTTTGACTTTACGTCCACCGGAAGCCGTGGTAAAATATCTGAGGGGAAAAAACGTACACAACGATGGAGGGGAGTGATGCAGGTAAATATATCACGTCATTATAGATAGATACACAGCCAGATCAAATGTGTTTAATATGTTAAGTCTATGTTTAGCATAAAACACGATCTGAATAAAAGTTTGTTCGCAGTCCTGTTCTTGTTTTAAAGTGATGTAGCTAACGTAAGTTAGCTCACAAGCAAGATGGTAACCAAGAGCTGGGCCTTAGCAACTTCTCGTTGCGCTTGTAAAGCAATCAAGCTAGCATCCATGTTTCCTGTGCTCAGTCTAGGCCAGGGAAAGTTGATCATTGATACAAACCAGCTAACGTAACAATGATCTTTTATGATTTCTTTTTTAATCACCTTGCTTTAGCTAATATTTATCGATTGCATAAAGATAGCTTTCGTTCGGAAGCTAGCTAACAATAATAGCTAACAATTTCCTAAACCAACCAGCTAGGTAGCTAGCTAGCTTAGCTTTCAAGCTAACAGTTACACACCCAAATGGGTGCAAAGCTTTTCTGCGTAAAGTCACTTATCAGTCCCCTCGATCTGATAGACATATGTGTTGAATAAAGGACGTGGATGGGATTAACGCAGAGAGATAAATCAGAAATTGGATTAACGCAATTGAAACGAATGTAACGTTAGCAAACGTTAGCGTGACGTATTCAGTGTCTCAGAATTGCGCGAACGCTCATGGCTAATACTGCTTTTTCTACTAACGTTAGTTAATCTAGTGCTTAGCTAACTGGCTACATCGATGTAGGTGACGTTAAATGAGTTCACTGTTAACTGTTCTTCGCTTAGGCAAGGTAACGTTTTAAGTTAAATCCCAAAGACAGCTCATGTTGATTTCTCATGTAATCGTAGCTAATGTTTGGTATTTGAATGGCCAAACGACCCGTGCTAAATGTGGGTGTGTATGCTGTTGCCTAGGCGGTTCAGTTCGTATAGAGGGACAGGCAGCTAACGTTAGCTAGCATACTAACGCTGGACAGTTCTAATTCAGCACTAGCTTCTATTTTTTTCATGTTTTATAATTGTTAGCCATGACCCCAGATTGAACAATTAATTTCCCCATGAATTAGTTTTATAAGGATGATTACATTTTCCGTACACTGATGTTAGCTATATAATTCCCTTACAATGTTTTAGAAATGTTTTGGGATCCAAATTTGACCCTCATAGTTCAACAAACACTTAAAATACATAACCCAAATTTCATATTTATTCTTAGGAATAGTCAATAATTATGAATTGGACATAGGTATTTTATTTTTTTTGTAATGTAATGACGAAGATGTTTGTATGAGAGCAGTGAATGTCACTGTAATAGCCATTAATTAGAAATGTGGTATACGCATTATTGAGCTTAGTAGAGGGGATGATACCTATTGGTTGATATATTTTTTGTTGTAATATCATATTTGAGAATAATTTTAAATTGGGGTTGTGGTGCTCATAAATGGAAAAAGAAAAATAGGCTTGATCTTGGTATATGTCAAGTATTTGAGGGGTTTTCTGCCAGTGCACTCACCACACTTTTCTGTTTTTTTTTTTTCACTTTAAGGGTAATTTTTAAGAATGTGTCATTAGAATGGAAATGCAATTAGCCTTTTATGAATAATGTGAAATTCTTTCTAGTAGCGTAGCCATACACTTCCGAATACACGTTACTAATTAATATTTGTGTGGAAAACTTACGCTGTAGGGTTGCCTCCACGGACACTGTTAATTTAGTTGTTTTCCCACAACGATTATAAAAGCATGAGACCAGGAAACAGAGGTGGAACTCACGGTGTTTTGCACTGAACAACTGCTAACTAATCCCAGATGGTCAGAAATTGCTATTGCATGTAGTTAGTTTAAAAAAAACAAAAACAAAAAGGAACAGATAGTGGATGTTTTTTTTTTTTCACGTCTCAGGTGGACGGGCAGGCTGGAAGGTCAGGCCAGTTCAGAAGAACAAGATGAGTGTAAATATTCTTCGGCAAGAAGAGTTGATTGCGCAGAAGAAAAGGGAAATTGAAGCAAAGATGGCAGAACAAGCAAAGAACAGCTCCCAGGCACCCAGTAAGCCACTGCCGCCAAGGTATGTTCTGTCTCCATGAATGAAGTGAAGAATCTCTTTGTGTCCTTTCTCATAAATAACACTGGCATTATGGATGGATAACATGGATTTGTTATCTAACTTTATTTTGGGCTAGCCTAGAAGAGAGATGCAATGGTTTGTGTTTTTGGATGTAGATCGCTGAAATTATAGGATACATTCAGTCAATACCAATAATTACAGTGCATTTTCTAAAGAACATGCATCTTAATAATGTATCCAACAAATTTGTTATAATTCTAAACTGCCACTACAAGGTAGTGATTCAATAGTTGTTGGGGTTTTTTTAATGATGTTTGGGTGATAAAAATATAGCTTTTTCTTTATCACACAGCTCTCCAAGTTTGCAGGGCCCCTCTTCCAATAAATTTACCAATGATGGCAGCTTTCTCCAGCAGTTTATGAAGATGCAAAAGGACAAACCCAGCTCAGACTCTGGTATGTGTTTTGGCACATTTTCCACAGTGGGCACTGGGAGGTCTCTTGGCATAAGAAAAGTAGTGTTAAGTCCAAACAAAAATGCCCTGTTGTACGCAAGATAAAAAATAAAATAAAAATAAAAAATTATTTTCATGGTAATGTTTATTGTTTTCATATTTGTGTTTTATCAATAATTTATGCATTCATGTGAATTCCATTAAGATTATTAATGACACTAATGCCACAGAACTGAAATTTACATAAACACTTGTGTTTAGCCATGTAATCTTTTTTTCTCAGATAGTATTTTTAGCTTTGCTTCAGTGTTTGTTGGTTGCATTTTGTTGTGTTTGTTTTGTGAAATATGAAGACTTACTTGATTTGGATTAGTGTATCAATGTCTGTAGTTCACCCTGTATCTATCAGTGTTGTTATTATATTATTATTCTTCTTCTTATTATTAATAATATAAATTATATTATTAATAATAATAATAATAATAATAATAATAATAATAATAATATTAATAATAATAATATAATAATAATAATAATAATAATAAGGAAACCCCAAAATGTAACATCACACTTGCATAAAACTCTTTCACACAGGTAGCATTGTTAATCCACAGTGGGGGTGATTTCTTGTAATTGGCGTTCTGTGGTTAAATACAGGGTCCAACAGTGAGTCCAGAGGCGCAGCTGCCGCTGTACCAGGACCGTCCTCAGGGGGCACACAGCCTCAGAAGAAGAGCATCCTGATTGGGAAAAGGCCTGGTTTGGGCATCAGCAGCATGCTCAGCCAGTTCAAAAATTACTCCCAGGCAAAGAAGACTCCGCCTCGCCCCCCGCGGCCCAGCATCTTCCTCTCGCCTGACGACGATGACGAGGAAACCGATGATTCGCATTTCCTGGAGGTCAAAGGTAACCACCATGCCCATTCTCCTTGCCCCAGTTTACAGATCTATTTCGGTTTAATGCTAAAGCACACTGTAAAGCAAAGGCAATACTTAATTTAGACTGACAATTCAGAGCTCCTAATTTTATCAGAGAACTTGTTTTGCTAGATGTCCCAAGCAAGATTGCTATTTCACAACCAGCTGAAATATAAACAGTTTTAAGATGTGGATGATGTAGTTTTGGAAAGATTTACTGTTTGATTGTTTACAAGCAACTGTTTAGTGTGAACATACTTAGTGTTACAGGAATGCATGTTGGCATAGGTGATTATTCACTGTCACGTTTAACATTTAACAGCCAGTAATCATTCAGTCGAGCCAAAAGCAGCTCCAGGAAGTGTTGTTTTCAGTCATGCGGTTTGTGCATCAGTGTTGAAACGAAGGAAAATGACTGTTTTTCCACTTTATTCCCTCTAAATCCTTCCCACCTCCCCGGCTCTCAGTGAACCCTTGTATGGGAATAGCGGCTTGAGTGTGTGTGTGCGCGCGTAAGCCTCGGTACTGATAGCCTGCTTAAAGTTTCCCCCCCAGAGGACCCAGAGGTCCGCATCATCCTGGACAAGATGGCCGTGTTTGTGGCAGAAGGGGGGCCCGAGCTCGAGAGGAAGGCCATGGAGGACTACAAAGAAAACCCCGTTTTCTCGTGAGTCTCACTGATGGACAGATAAATATCAGTTCTTGCAGTGTACGCCCGATACGGCGTGGACTGTCCTCTCAGGCATATTTTTTTTTTAAAAGTTGTTCCTTTTATCTTGCACAGGTTCTTGTATGATAAAAATAGCCGGGACTATCTGTACTACAGAAAGAAAGTTGCCGAAATAAGAAAAGACAACCCAAAACCAGAGACGCCCTCACGCCTCAATGGTAAGATGCAGAAGTCTGTGGTCTGATAGTTCCACAAGTACTCCCTCACCATTAATTCTATTTTCCCCACTTCCCTTACTCAAAATAACATTAGTTAATCTGTTCCCAGCTGTCCTTTTATAAGTGTTTATCAGCAGAACATGTCATTGTTGACAAGGCAGCAAGTTAACTGGGATCCGCTCTCTCTGAGACAGCATAGTTCTTTAATGGCATTTCCAGATAAGAGGTGTAGGAGTTCACTTCCCATAAAGCTTAAGTCATCTTGCCTTAAAAATATAGTCACGGTCTTAGTGTTTGTTTTGCTTTCTGCAGATACAGTCCGGAAGGACTTTTCAGCTTCTAAAGTACTAGGGGCAATAATGTCCAAACGCACAGGAATGTGGCCGTGAAAATCCCTGTAGGTTTAGATAGACCCTTTAGGATAAGTGTGGGGGGGGGGGGGGGGTATTGGAATCAGGATTTAAGGGGGACTTAAGATACATCAATCCTCCTTTTCCCAATCCCCACTCAACCTCCCCATGCCCCTCCCTCTCTTATCCCCTGCTTGCTGTAGAGTCTAAGTTGCAGTTGAGTAGTTGTGTGAGTTGAACCCCAGTACTGATAGACTGCTTAAAGTCTCCCCCCCAGTGGACGAGGAAACGCAGCGAGTGGCCGAGAAGCTGGCCAGGTTTGTGGCGGATGGCGGCCCGGAAGTGGAAGCCATCGCCGCCCAGCACAACCGGGACAACCCAGCCTTCAGGTGGGCGAGCCCGCTCAATGTTGGAAGGCCTTTTCTTTGGAGCGCTAACATCAGACAAAAAATTTTAAAAAATGAATACATAAATCATGATCCCATGTAATTCCTGTCTCCTGTTAATTTTACCCGTGCAATAAAGGGTGAGTTTGAGGTACAGCTATCATGCTTGTGCTTTTTTGTCAGTCATTTCATTTTGTATTGTTTGTAAAGCAAGTCCTGTTTATGGCAAAATACCATTGGCCATATGATATTGTATGATATTATATCATGCAACAAGCAGTATTCTTGCATTTGATCTTGGAAAGACACCACAGGGTAAAGGATCTCTGTTCACATTTTGAAGGCCTTCTGTCTGAGGATATATTAAAGTTGACCACATATCTGTTTTTTGTTTATTTTTTGGGAGGCTTGTGCTGTTTTCCCACTTTGTCCTGTTTACCTGGATGTGTGGGCTTTTCATGAATTGAGTTGTAACCTTTTTTCAGAAGCAGGCTACAATGTCAGCTGTCAGCCACCGAACATCACGGGTGGCAGGGGATCCTGAAAAGCCTCTTTTCTTTTCCTTTTGAAGGTTTTTGTACGAGCCCAATAGCGCAGCTCACCGCTTCTACAGAAACAAGGTGGAGGAGTTCCGGCAGGAGGCGCAGAGACAGAGCCCGCCACCCCAAGTCATAGATCCAGCGGCGGGGCTTAAGAGGCCGGCCGCTCCGCCTCTGACCGTGCCGGCGCCCGCCCACCACCCACAGCTAATCTGCCCCGTGAATCCGGCTCCTCTGCCCGCGCAGGCCGGCGAGGCTGCGCCCACAGCCACCAAGAGGAAGAGGAAGAGCCGCTGGGGCTCGGAGGACGACAAAGTGGACATCCCCATTCCTCCCATCATCATCCCGCCCGAATCCGAACCAGAACCCGAACTCCCCTCCCTCTCGGGTACACGCTCTTCCCTCTTCCACTGAGTTACCTCCTGCGTATCTGTATCCCCAAACTGCCCCTGTCCTCTGTCTCTTCTGATATTTTCAAGTTCCTATGGGCACTGATACCCTGTGTAAATGTAGACTATGAAATTGAATGGGATTTTTTCCCCCACCCGTATCCGAGTAAATGTGGAATGCCAAGTGTGAACCTGAATCCCAATCGCTTCAGAGTGTGTGGCTGGGGCCGCTGGTATGCAGGGATCTCTTGTTGATTCTTGTTGATGTGTTTATTGCAGTTCAGGAGCTGAGGGGACTGGGTTACAAGAAGGGCAAGCCCGTGGGCCTGGTGGGGGTGACTGAACTCTCTGAGGATCAAAAGAAACAACTCAAAGAACAGCAGGAGGTACGGGGTGCTTGGTGCTACAAGCCCATCGCTCTGGTTGCTTGTCTGCTTTTTCTGACCACTGCAATTCAGGCTAGAGTAGGGGAAGCAGGATTACTGAATTGGCTGAATACTGCACTGAGTAGAACCCAGAACAGCTATTTTTACTTCAGTCCATATTCCAGATTTGGGAGGGTTCTGGGTTTTACTCAGTGCAGTTATCCAGGTAACTCTTGGTAGTATACCCCCCCAGGAGTACTGATCTGAAGACTAGTCTGGTCACATGACTACACTCTTTTCTACAACTTAACTGGTCTCAGATTAGCTACTCCGAGACACTTGGTAACTATGGGCCAAGGTGTATATTGGGGTAAAGTGATCAAACTGTGGGATGCTAGTGATATTGCAGTAGTTGTAGTGCCTGCATACCTATAGTAATAATGACTGTTGAGTAAAGTGAATTACTGTATTATGAAATGCTTTCAAGGATGACAGAAGACTGCAAAATCCAGATTTACTTTCTAATTATGACTTTCTACAATCACAGTAAGATTCAAATTAGTGAAGTGCATTTAAAATACAACCATATTTAAACCATATTATTCAAGACTGAAATGATAAATTGTTTATTAAAAAATAACAATTATGATTATGCTAGGACCTCAAAATTTATTTGTACATGAATCAAAAGTTCATCATATGAATAATCTTTAACAATGTTCAAAGCTGCACTACTTACAATTTAGTGTTTTTTATTTTGCACTGACGTCTGTGCGTGTGTTTCACTCCAGATGCAGGAGATGTTCGACATGATCATGAAGCACAAACGGGCCATGCAGGAGATGCAGGTGATGTGGGAGAAGGCAGTCCGGGACCACCAGCACGAATACGACAGCGATGAGGAGGTGGACCAGGAGGGGACCTGGGAGCACCGCCTGCGGCAGATGGAGATGGAGAAGACTCGGGGTGAGCCTTGCGGGGAGCCTGAAGCAGGGAAGGCTAAACGCCGTGTGGGCAGTGGGGTGAATGAGCATTGTGCTCCTTTGGTTCTGTCTGCTTACAGAGTGGGCCGAACAGCTGACTGACATGGGCAAGGGGAAGCACTTCATTGGGGATTTCCTGCCTCCTGAAGAGCTGGAGAAGTTCATGGAGACCTTTAAGGCACTGAAAGTGAGTGTGTGGACGTTGCTTCCGAGTCACTGCCAGGAAGTCCGTGGGCATATTCCGATATCCAAGGATGTCTTGCCAGTACAGGGCAGCTGTTCAAATTTTTTTTTTATGGTTGCGCTGGAAATTTTCACAGGATTCAACATGTTTAATCCTGGAAGTCTATCGTCTTTGCCTGTCCTGACGGTCTGTTGTTGTTGTTTCGTTCCCGTGGCGATGCAGGACGGGCGTGACCCGGATTATTCGGAGTACAAGGAGTTCAAGCTGACGGTGGAGAACATCGGCTTCCAGATGCTCATGAAGATGGGCTGGAAGGAGGGGGACGGGCTTGGCTCTGATGGACAGGGAATCAAGAACCCTGTCAACAAGTAGGAATGCTCACACAAGCTTTTCCACACACACATGCACACTGAACCATACACGCTCTCTTATACAGATTACGATCTTCGGTAGTTAAGAGAAACCCAAAATCTAGCAGTTTATGAATAAAAGTCATATTTGAGCCAGAAAAATGAAACACAAAAACACCTCTTTGATTTAAGGGTAGGCTGTTAAACCAATAAACATACCTGAAATAAAACATGTACAGTGCCATCCACTATTATTGGCACCCCTGGTAAAGATGAGTAAAAAGGGTTATAAAAAATTCACCGTTTGGTGAATTAGTTTAATCTCACACTGAAAAAATGAGAAATCCAACCTTTAATTGAAGTGAATTTATTATGAGAAAAAAAAAAAAAAAATCCCTCATCACGAAATAATTCTTTATAACAAAACCGCGTGTGCCACAATTATTGGCACCCCTGCATTTATATATAGAATAATTCTTTTTTTATTTTTTTTTATTTGGTCGCATATCCTTTGCATGCCATGACTTCCTGATGTCTGTGACCCAACAACATCAAAAGACTCTTGATATCTTATTTTCTGGTACTCTTACAAGCGATACTATAACATCTCAGTGTAGTATAATATACAGTGTAGTATAAGGAACTGGACTTGTAACCAAAAGGTTGCAGGTTTAATTCCCAGGCAGTACACTGCCGTTGTACCCTTGAGCAAGGTACTTAAACTGAATTGCTTCAAATATTAAAAATGCAGGGGTGCCAATAATTGTGGCACACACGGTTTTGTTAAAAATGATTATTTCTTGATGAGGGATTTTTTTCTCATAATAAATTTACTTCAATTAAAGGTTTGATTTTTCTAATTTCTTTTTCAGTGTGACATTAAGCTAATTCACCAAATGGTGAATTTTTTATAACCCTTTTTACTCATCTTTACCAGGGGTGCCAATATAGTGGAGGGCACTGTATATAGCTGAAAATGCTCTGGTTGTGTCCTGTTTGTCCACAGGTCACTGCAAAGCCATTCAGATTTGCTATAATTGTTGGGAATCTGCCATACGTTGAATTTTTAGACTAAAACAGTTCTGGAACTTATTAGTTAAGTGGTCAGTGGTACTATGAGAGGTGATGTTCTTGCTAAATACTCAAAGGGCTTGTGTTTTGTAAAGTATGTCATTTCCCCCAGTTTACAAGCAAAAAGTAAATAGGAACAAAAGGTCTTAAGTGCTTAGCATAAACAAGCATTCCCATGAGGCAAAATTAGGTCTTTCAGAGACATGACTAAAAAGCTGTTTGCTTAGACAGTCCATTGTTAATCAGGAGTAAAATTTAGTTGAAATCTGTTCCTGTATTTGAGGAAAATCTAAATATAACATTCAGTGTTTATTGAAACCTACTGAAATTATTTCAGAAGATATCTTAATGACAGATATACAGTGGTAGATTTTCTTGAACAACATGCTGTATCAGAACACAAGAGGGCTATAACCTTAAGCAAAGACAGTTTTATATTATGGCAAATCTTCAGTGGTATAATCTATATGATATTATTTTTTCATTTTACAGGGATTACAATCAGTATTGATGTTGACTTGTTCCGCTCATGAGTTATTCAAAACCCCCTTACTAAAACTGTGGCCCCAATCCTACATATTTATGCTGTGTAACATATTGAAGACTGTCCTCAATCACAGGAAGTGGTATAATATGTGCTTATATATACATATGTAATGTTATTTATTATGTATACTGTCTTCTAAAATGATAAAAGTATAGCTAAACATCAGTATATTTGCTTTATTACATGAGTGACAGCGCCATCTAGTGGTTGTGAAGTCTACAAGGTTAAACATGACTACTGACTGTCAGTGAGCTGAAATGAAAATTTGTTTGTACTAATGTTGATGGGTTGTATGAGGAAATTACATGAATAATCTCTAATGTACTGTGATCTTCAGAATGTTCATTATTCATTTGTGTGATTGGTGTCACTTCCTCCAGCATTGTGGCAGCAGCTAGATTATCTCATCTAGCTTTCTGTCCTTTAGGAGTACACCTCCTGCCTTTGAATCTATACTCCTCAAAAAAAGTTTGGAAACGTTATTTCGGTCGATTATTCCTCCCCTTTAATAATACCAATTGGTATTGTATTTTATATCGCTGGAAAGCCTGATTAGTCACCTTTACAACGAGGTACAACTTGTAAGGATCATGCATTCGTGGAATGAGCAACACAGCTAACCGTGTGGGTAGCGGCCCAAAAAAATGTGCCAAAATCCCCTGCAATATTCTTCTGTTGGTATTCACTCTCGTTTTGAGTTGCTTGGTGGATTGGATGATTGCACTCTCCCACAGTAATAAGGAAAAAACAACACATATTGGCCATTTTTACACTTTATTCATTTTACACTGTCAGGGACCTCAGTAGCGTGTGGAAGATCCATACGCAGTCACAACAGCTTGGCACCTCCTCCTCATGCTGGTCACCAGCCTGGTCACACACTGCTGTGGGATGGCATCCCATTCCTCAACCAGGATTTGCTGCAAGTCAGCCAACATGGTTGCGTTGGTCACTCTGGCACGTACAGCACGCCCAAGCTGATCCCACAGGTGTTCAATTGGGTTGAGGTCTGGACTCACGGCAGGCCATTCCATCCTCTCCACTCCCAAATTCTGGAGGTACTCTGTGATGATCCTGGCTCTGTGGGGGCGAGCGTTGTCATCCTGGAGGATGGAGTTAGGTCCCAGATTCTGGAGATATGGGATCGCCACTGGCTCCAGAATCTCATTCCGATATCTCACTGCATTGAGATTGCCTTCAATGATGACAAGTTCTGTTTTGCCTGTGAGAGAGATACCGCCCCACACCATGACACTGCCGCCATTGAAAGGTGTCACGCGATCTGTGCAGCAATCTGCATAGTGTTCTCCACGCCGTCTCCATACTTTGATCCTGCCATCCAGCTTCCGCAGACAGAACCTTGATTCATCACTGAACATGACGTTGCCCCACATTCTTAGGTTCCACTGTCGGTGCTGTCGACACCAGCGCAAACGGGCCTGACGGTGAAGGGCAGTCATTGCAGGCTTCCTGGCAGCCTTATAAGCACGAAGACCGGCCATGTGCAGACTGTTCCTCACCGTCTGATCAGAGATCTGTCTGTGGTACCATTGTGCAAATCTTGCCTGTAAATCTCTGGAAGAAAGCCTACGGTTCCTCACTGAAGCAAGGGTGAGGAACCGGTCTTCTTGGGGTGTTGTCTTCCTGGGACGGCCACTTGGTGGTCTGTCTTTGACTTCACCAGTCTCACGGAACTTGGTCCTAAGTTTGGAAATGGTACCAGGGCTGACACCAAATAATGCTGCCACTCTGCGTACCGGAACACCAGCTTCCACTTGCCCTATTGCACGGGCCTTATCCTGAAGGGACAAACATGGCATGTTTATGCTTGGACCCATGCACACAAGTGCTGTCAATTAGGTGCCAATCAGGTGCCAGTCACACACCTGTGACTGGCATACACCTGCCAGCACTTGAAGCTCAAAACGAGAGTGAATACCAACAGAAGATTATTGCAGGGGATTTTGGCAAAATTTTTTGGGCCGCTACCCACACGGTTAGCTGTGTTGCTCATTCCACGAATGCATGATCCTTACAAGTTGTACCTCGTTGTAAAGGTGACTAATCAGGCTTTCCAACGATATAAAATACAATACCAATTGGTATTATTAAAGGGGAGGAATAATCGACCGAAATAACGTTTCCAAACTTTTTTTGAGGAGTTTATATTGAATGAGCCTCACTGCACATAGAGAACAGCATTTCCCAAGCTTCATTACCCTAGACTCGTCTTGTGTGTTCATTTACCTGGAATGAGCATAAAGACCGGGCTGGCTGTGTGACTAAACTGTGGGATTGAGTGTGTTCGTGTGGTTTGTAGGGGCACCACAGCAGTGGATGGTGCAGGATTCGGAGTCGACCGCCCCGCAGAGCTGACCAACAATGATGACGAGTATGATGCTTTCCGCAAGAGGATGATGCTGGCCTACCGCTTCAGACCAAACCCCTTGGTAACTTGGCTGCAGACAAATCTGTACAGCTACAAATTAAATTACACTGGGATATTTCATTTATTTGTACAAACCCCAATTCATTTTCCCCTTCTTTTTTTTTTCCTCCCCCAGAACAATCCAAGGAGACCATACTACTGAGCAAGACTGCCAGACATGTTCGACTGATTTATTCTCTTTTTCTGAATTGACATCCTCGCCGAGAGTGGGTGAAGACGTTCTGAATGAGTGGAACTCTGCCTGTTCTGTGGATTCTGATCCCATGATAGAATCATTTAGTGTCCTTGACTGTGAAAACACACCAAATACATAATCATGGGTGATGAGGTTGAAACCATCCTTTACAACAACAGAGAAAAAGTCATATTTAATATACACCAAATACTGCTTATGTACAGCGGTTTGAGCTGAGCTGAGTTAGATCAGCGCAACACTCAATACACACTCTAAAGGCCTGTTTTTGACAGCAGTGACTGCAATCTGAACTCCAAATACAATTCACTGTGTTTTGCGATTGACTGTCCAGAGCATTTTCCAATCACTGCTAATCCAAAAGCCAGTGGCTGAATGGTGTGTTCCTTCATTTAAACTTTTTTTATTATTAATCCTTTTATGTGGATTTAAGAGTTTTTGTGGTTTCATTATTGTTAACAGTATTCAGGGCTTGTAACAACCAAACCAATGTAAATGGACACAAAATTAGTTTGTTTTGGTGTCCAGTTACACAAGTGTTAGCATTATCCGTGTGTGAAGCTTAGGTTTCAAATAATACGTAGAAGCAAAGAATATGACAATTCTGTCCTGTTAACAATAAAGTCTCACGTGTCTGACTTTCTCCAGCCTGAATTCACATCTTTTTTTTTCTGTTTCAAAAGGCAATGCCCATTTGAGGGACTCTTTTAGAGAACCAATATTATATTTAACCACATCTAAAGGCGTTTTCAGATCAAAACTAAATATATGAACAACAATAATACAATTCAAGCAATAGTTCATAAGTAATATTCTGTAATTGCAAACACAAAAAAGTTTTTAATCTCAGTTTTTGATGTGCAGTGATTGCTGTCATATGGTTCTGTGGACAGAGTAGGGCATTAGAAGTATAATATGAATACAAATGTAAATGCTCTTGCATGTTCTATATGAATTTATATTTTAAAAATATTAGAACTGCATCACAATTATACAGCAAACTTTAATAAAGTACAACTTGTAGCACCCTGACTGTAAATAGTGAATGCAAGTTTATGACATTTTACAAAAACGGCAGTGTTTCAGCTTTGTGTTATGTCAACCTGGCTGACTTTGTACTTACTGAACGTGTCTCCTTGTGTGTTTACGTAGATGCACGGTAGAATGGTTCAAGTAGCATTTGTGTTAAACAGACCAAAATATACAAATCTCCCTTCTTTAACCTTCTTGCAGCCAGCACTTTAATGAGGGAGGAATGCGGTTTCTGTAGACACTCAGTTTGCCATTCCCTGGAGTTTTCATATGTTAAATGTAACCCAAATCCTCCAGCGAAGAGTTCAGGAAACTGGACAGAATCCGTAAAAACGAAATCTGTGTGAGTGAGGTAAATTGAGTTGGGATATGGTTGTGATGGGGATGTCGGGGCTGGAACTTTGTTTATATGCAGGTAATCACGTGTGCATCACTGGTCCTCCGATAAATGTTATTGCAACTTAATATGCCTGAAGGCGTGTAGACTCTAGCCAATCAGCTTAAATACTGAAATGCACCAAAAAAAAAAAACAGCAGACGCTGCGGAACTGGAGTCAACACCCCCTGTGTTAATGGTAATTGTTTGAAATTAGGCTAGTATTAGAGTCACTGTACTAATTAAAACAACCTAATGTGGTTCATGAAAACTGGAAGCTTGGCTGTGGATAAAGACGTTTTTTGCCAGGGATGGATGGTGTAAAACTGGCTGTGGAAATACCACCTCATATTTGCCATAGTGTATATTATGGGAACATACAGTGTAGCCTACATACATTACATACCTATGGGGTAAATGCAAGGTTGTGTTTACTTACCTGGCAAAGTACCTAACAGGAAAAAGCCTGGTGGATTCGTAAAATAATTTAAGATATGTGGCACATAATTACTTTTTCTGGACTTGACAGTGTTCATTCGATAACTAGGAAACCAAGAGGCAATACAAAAAAGTTCCAAAGTCAGCGGACGCTTTCTGCTTTGCCTACATAAAATGGATTTGAATGACCCCAGTCTCTGCCAATGATGTATTTGCATTTGGTAGACCCGCCTCTAAAATAGTTGAAGAGTACTGACATGCAAACAACCAATCAAAGTAGGCTGTTGTAGTTGAAATGTTGACGCACTGGCGTAGGGGTTGGATTTTGAGGCGGGGCTGGAGTAAGGGGGGAAGTAAACAAGATGGCGGCAGCCAAACAGCAGCTGCAATAGCAAACCTAAGCTAACGTTCTTACCGACACAGGGCAGGGAAACGAGGGAAACAACACAGGTAAAGTGTACAAGAGACATTTTGTGTGGCATATTGAATAATTTCTGGGATTGCCCTCGGGAATTTATTAATATCTCCTTTACATGCACACTGTATATTGGTGTACTAGTCTAGTTAGCTGGTTAGCTTGGTTAGCTTGGTATACTGTTAGCAACCATATATCTATCTGACTGCTACTTAACGTTAGCTAGCTAACATTAGCTGTATATCTTATAACTTGCCTTTTACTCCTTACCTTAGCTAACGTTAACCCTCGCGCTGAGTAAGCTAATGTTAAAACGCAGTTATCGTCTGTCTGCCGATTCACACAGTAACGTTAGTAGCTAGGTTGTATTTCTAAATAATGTGGGGGAGCCAGGCAAGTTGAAATGCTAGAGTTAAATTGAAAATAATTATTGGCCAAGCGTGTCGGGAGCGTTTGTTGGCTGCGTTCGTCCACGGTCGTAGCACGGATAGCTAGCTAGCTAACTAACTAACATCAGCTAATTTGTTTGTGTTTTGAATGTATGCAAGATATGGCTAACTAGCAACTCTGAACCGGTCTTTTGGCTAGGCTTTTGGTAATTTGGCTAGGTTCGGCTAACGTTACCTGAAACGTTATGGCTACATAAA
The DNA here is from genome assembly GCA_029718625.1 of Synaphobranchus kaupii. Classification (NCBI taxonomy): domain Eukaryota; kingdom Metazoa; phylum Chordata; class Actinopteri; order Anguilliformes; family Synaphobranchidae; genus Synaphobranchus; species Synaphobranchus kaupii. The sequence goes on from CM056377.1 coordinate 30,076,190, forward strand.
GTGTGTAATAATAGGGAACAACCTGGTTTCAAGTATATACTTGAACAGCGTATACAAGGCTGGAAGCACCGGCTTTTATGTCCAGTCAATTTGCTCCAGCAAACTGCAGGACTGGCTGTCAGTATTTACCAAGTTACTGGTTCTATCGCTAGCGCTAACCAACGTAACGTTAGCATGTCTGGATACCTACTGAGGAATTTATTGGAAAGAAAGATAAGTTTGAGAAGCTAACGTTGTTTATACTATTTAACGTTAGATAGCGAACTGTGTACTAAGGTTAAACGACACCAAACCCGCGCTTATAGCAGCGCTAATTGTCGTAAGTTAACGTTAATTGGGACTACTGATTTTTACTCGTTTTATCTTTTTTTTTGTGTGCGCCAGTTTTGAATAATTTTGTCAAGTTATTTTGCCAGCTAGTTAGCTGTATGCCTAAACATTTCAAAAACAAAAGAAAAGCATAGTTGCGAATAACAATATTAATGCATTGTTAATTTCTGTCGACTTTACTTCCAGATATTCAGAAGCAAGACAGATATATTGAAGCTGACGAAGGACTAAGGGAATGTATGAACTCTGGTTTTCCGGCTGACGAATAATGGACACGATAAGTTTCCCTTTTTAATGATTTCATGTTAAGCAATACCAAAGAAGAGATTCTGTTTCTGATGCAATGAAAGCCAAATTTAGCTGAAAGGCCCTCCTAGAAACAGGTCAGCAATGCTATTCTATACAAGTGAGGTCCTGATATACAGAAAACACAACAAAAATATGCTCAGAGAGTTAGTATATTAACCAAAAAAAGTGAATCAATCAGATGTTATTTCAATGTTATGGTTTTCAAAATAGTATGTGGGAATGGCAGCAATGGGAATAATAGAATATAGGCTTAAGCTGAGAATTGTACTGCAAACCAACTGAACTGTTCCATTTACTTTTAAACGAGACTTTCGACGGATTGCATTTTGCATTACGTTCCCACACCATTCCCCCCCTTCCCTACACTCGGACCACAAACCAAACTGAAAGGTTCGAGCCACATCATCAGTCTCCTGGAAGTTTTCAAAACACTAAAGAGTGGTATTCTAATCCTATTTAAAAGCCTGTCCCCCCCACCCCCCCACCCCCCCTCGCCCCCATCCACCACAGAAACCTAAATACAATCATTCAAGACAGACATTCAACTGCATATATGTTTAATTTCTGAGTCCGTAGACACTTAGATACGTTTAGTTACTTTTCACCATTCCAGCTTGGACACAAACATCAAATAGACTATATTCTGTAGAAGCAGAGTGAAGCAAAAATGAGCGTGGGTGAACTCCAGCATTTGGACTACCTGGCAGAAAATGAACTCATAGGTATGGACACTTTCATCCATCGCATCGACTCCACTGAAGTCATTTATCAGCCACGCCGTAAGAGAGCCAAGCTCATCGGCAAGTATTTGATGGGGGACCTCTTGGGCGAGGGTTCCTATGGCAAAGTGAAGGAGATGCTGGACTCTGAGACACTCTGCAGGAGGGCTGTCAAGATCCTCAAAAAGAAGAAGCTAAGAAGGATTCCAAATGGAGAAGCCAATGTCAAAAAGTAAGTAAAGATCCCAATTAGGTGTGTGTGTCTTCATGCTTAACCTACTTGCTGCTTTTGGTGAAGACGACAAAACTTTTGGACAGTTCAAATGTATAATCTGACTTAATTTATGATTTTTTATTTTTTAAACATTCAAGCACTTTTCACATTGCTAACCTAAATAACTGAACTTGAAACCGTAATAAGTATTTATTAGAACAAAGGGGATACAGGGATTTTTAGTAGTGATTTGATGCTTGTATTAGGATAAACATCACATTTATTTTTCAGTTCCATTTCACATTGTTCAGGGCCTTATGTATAATTGTGTACAATCAACTTTGTTTCACTCCTGTTTCAGGTGTAAATCCAGTATTCTGTAAACTTCCGTGCGGAGTATGTTTCAATTAAAGCCTTGTGCTTAGTCTGTACATGTGTCTCCTCCAGAAAAACAGTGCTCACAAAGCTTTATGTGTATTCATTAAGTGGTCTAGGAAACTAACAGTGTATTTTTAGATGTCTTCCCTCCCTGCAGTGACATATGGTTTGATGTCGTCTTGAAAATCCAGGTCAGGGCTTTTTAAACAGTTGAGACGAATGTTGGTGTAATGGAAGCAATACTTTAGCAGCAACGGTACCTTTATCGTCTACTTCAGTTTCAGTGGTGTTGGTATCAATAGTTTCCTTGAAGCAGACTGTTTCTAATTGGGTTTGGATTTATGTGGAAAGTTCTCTAACAGTCATTTTTATTTTTGGAATGCTAATAAAAAAACTGAACTGTAGATCTAGAATAGCCATAAATTGATGTCCAACTCTAATCTTTTTACGGTAGGCATTATGACTATCATTTTGCTGGCTGTGTCCTTTTCATTACAATAAGGTTTTATGTTCATAGAGGCCTCATTCAGCCTTTAAACAGTGGACCTGCCCTACATTGTGAAGTTCACTTGCAAATAGTGATGTTTGTCTTCAACCTGTGAAGGTCAATAATGAGGAATATATTTTTGAAAATGTCTGCATGCCTGTGTGTGTGAGCAATACTTGGAGAATAATAGTACTTTGCAAAGAGCAATTTCTCCTGGGGCATGCTGTCAGCTGTGTTTCCATTCTGATATAAAATTAAACTGTGGTTAGACTGCCTACACTGCCATTTTGTCAATTTGCATTATGCTCTGGGAACTCTTGTCAAATTGTGAAGCAGATGGTGCATTTTTAAGTGTGAAGAGAAGGCAGTGTTGTACGTGAGATTTCACCAACATTATCCTTGGTGGTGCATGAGAGATCCGTGGCATGTTTATGTGAGATTTATCTCAAGATAAATCGATTGATGGGTTGAAGGTCACGTGTGTAGGGTCTTGGTTAGTTCATGCAGTTCATCTTGCGGCTCATGTAAATGTATATAAATGGTTAATTTGCGTATTCCAGTAGAAAATAGGGTTGAGGTTGGTTTACAAACAGTGATGCTGAAACCTCTGTTGAAGCAGAGCATTTGTATTATTTGTGTTATCATCAGCCTTATATAGGGCTGTACACCAGCAGCTCATGCAGGTGGGGAACAACAGATGTGAGAGGCTGTATGAAATGTCCTGAAAAACCCTTTGGTCGTTTGTGACGTAATGCGTGACTCGTAGGGCCGGTTGACTCGGGCGCAGATGTGCGGCCCCCTCAGCCCTACTAACGGTCTCGCACTCGTTTGAACATTCGGCGCTCGCACAATACTTCAGTCTTTACACGGACACAGGCGTGTCCCTGTACTTGGTCTGTGGCCTGTTGTAACACAACGCATTGTGAAACCCTGGAAGACGGATGATAAATTGACTGACCGATTGTCCGACCGCTGTTGTGAACAAAGAGCCAGTATGTGAGCACACTAGAAGCTATTGGGGAGAATGATTGCTCTGCGGTGAGATTAAAATTAGTCATAGAGCCATCTGCTTATGCCCCACCTCCTTTGTCAAAGAATGTTAAAGTGGGGATTAAGGTATGAGTGCCCCAAATGTATAAGACAGAATCTTTTTTGGTTTTGGGTAATATGAGCAGCATGGTCATTTGAGATTTGAGGAAAGTCAGGTGCTGTTAGCTTGGTATTTTGAATGAAAGTAACACGTTTGGCTACTGTAATAAAGTATTTCATTTCAACCAAGGCTCAAAAATGACAGGGTCGTAAAGGAGGCAGCAGTATTACAATAATGCCCCTAAATGGGCACTTTAATTTCAAGTTTCAAAAACAGTATTTGTTGAAATTTTTTTTGTCCAAATTCACAGAGCATGTCGCTCTTATTTCTTCTCTCAAAATATAGGCCTATTTGATGCTCTTGTGCCTACTATCTTATCTATCTTGTGCCTAAATCGCTATGCATCATAGCCGCATGTTATATGACTGCTGTGCAAAGTGTCTTCAGTTGTGTAGAATGTCCACTTGTGTTATTAGCTTGCTGCAGTCCTACATTAAAAAAATATCACATAACCAGCAATAGTCCAATAGTGGAAACCCAGGAAGAACTGTAATGGTGGCACTGGGATTACTCTAGAACAGGAACCATTCAGTTTGTCGTACAATTGGAATTTCAGTCATCTGGCACATTAATCGTTGTCTAAAGATTTTCCATAATTACATTCATTTTTTGGACTCCAACACCAAAAGCGGTTTGAATTCATACTAAACAGTTAATTTTTTTGGCTCCTCAAAGAATGGAGCTATTGTGCAGTGCCACCTCAACCAAATCCTCACAGAGTGTAGTTGATAAAATATGCAAGACACCTCGTCTGTGTCAGAACCACGAATAGCATGCTTGCTGTTAATCTCTGTGTGAGTAAAGTTTTGAGTTAGTCACACTACACTTCACTTACCAAAAGAACACAACCGGGAAATGAGAAACCAGGCATACAGCCGCCTATAGTGTAGTGTGGCAGGACTCCTGGGTGTCCAAAATGGTGTACAAAAGTAATTTCTTAAAAGGAAATGGGAGCAGGCTTGTTAACATTTTACATTAGGTAAAAATGTTGTTTAAAATTCATTCATTTTTTACTTTTATTTATACAGACCAGGGTAGGTTGACTGAGCATGCATGCTCTTTTACAGCAACGCCCTGTTAATACCCCCTCGGCCCCCATGTAGCCTAACATGCACGTTTTTGAATTGTGTAGACCTTTTCTTCTGGTTGGCTTATGTGTTCAGTGTATGCGCATGTTGAAATCATAGGTTGAAATTCAACAGATAATTTAATTGCCATAAAGCCATCCAACCAATTTAATGAGAAATACATTGTGAACAGCATTGAGTTATATTTTCCTTTTCTAAAAATTAGTTTCAGATTTTCTCCCAGTTTGGTAGCCTGTTCTCCCCGTGTAGCAACCGCTTGAGAATTAGCCGCTACACAACGCCGTCAACAGGTAGTTGAACGAGGGGGCCTCTTCAGGGCGTGACTCCTCAAGCTCCTGACCGCGATTCCAACTCGCCCAGGGCAGCTTGTGCGCGACTATTCTCGCCGAGTCCCTCCCCCCACCCCGGGCGTGGCCGCCAATTGCCACTCCCTCAAGGCACCGGCCATACTCGGATATGGCAGGACCATGGGTGCGAACCCCTGATCCTCTGTGTGCAACTGCACCGACAAAGTCGGCTCTTTTATTTTCCTTTTAAGAGGTTATGCATGATAACATTTCAAATAAACGGGCAAATGTTTGATCAATGCCACTGCCTGTGTTGTACCTCTCACTTAATTTTTATACTACAGGCAACCTTCGCACGCTGTCATCTGTACATTTAGCATTTTTATGTTGATGTAATCTGCATTCGTTTTGCCTTTTATTTGATATATTTCTAGCTGTGAGCGCCAGTGATGTTAGTCATGTGTGGAGTTGAAGGTGCACAAGTATGATAAAGCCGTATTGGGCAGCTTAAGCGCAACTGTTGTAGAGCATCCCTGAACTGTGCACGTAAGGACCGTGAGAGACTAAAGCCGTCGAGGCGGGAAGTGAGAGCGTTGCCACATTAGGGATTCTGCTTCCGCGGCGACGCACACAAAGTGTTTGCAAAGCCTTGCAGGAGCTTCTGCTCACCCGCTGAGCCACACCAAGAGTTGCTTTGAACGGCCCGACAAACCAGAGCAGCGCAGCGCCATCGCACAGCCGAGAGCGTCAAACAATGCTCTGAAATGGCCCTGCGGTTTTTATAATGTAAGCGCATGCTGTATTAGTGAGCTCTACAACGTGCTGAGAGGAAAGCATGACGGGTTCAGACGCAGTGTGTTTTACTGCTGTCATCCTGTGGTGGGGGTCTTTGTTAGAAATCTCCTCTGGCAACTTTAATACTTTATTTACTTTAGGCATTTTTTCAGGTGTAAAAATGATCCAGCTCCCCATCCATCCATTCATTTGTCAGGTTTGCACTGAATACACAGCACGGAATAGAAATGGATAGGCCTACTTATAGAAATAGGTGCTTAATAGACTAAATAAATTTTAGGTGTCCTTTTTCTGCTAAAGGAATTGCAAACCGGTGCAACGAATGGTTTTGTTTACTGGTAAAGCCTTTTGCACAAATTGTGTTTGTTCAAATACTGGGTATTTTATGCTTCCCTCCTCCACAGTTTCATAATGCTTAATTATCTTCACACTAGTCATCTTCATCCCCTTCATATGACCCAGAATTATTCTATATCTGCGATCAGGGGCCTGATTCACAAACATAAATAGTAGTAGTCATGGAGTGCATTTATACTGAACCTTCCTCTTATACTCTTCCAAGTATCCCAGTGTGCTTTGTATGAGTCTAAGGACCCTGTACCCGGTCAAGCCAGCAGTACAGAGTGCAGTCCCACTTTTATAAGAAGTTGTGACAAAAAGTTTTTAACAGACTAATTAGTGTTCATAATGCCAGAACAGTTGAAATCATGCTTAAATCAGTTTTAATTGCTTTTAATGTTTAATACTCAAACATCTTTTTCATCCAGATGATGTCATGGTAGAAACTAAAACCTGTATGTTATAATACAAATTGGCGTGTGCAAGCTTTTCTTATAAAAGCGTCAAGCAGTGTGACTTAATACATTTGCATCACGGTTGTTGCAACATAATTTTCCCCAGAATTGCTACACATGCTGTGTTTCCACTAGTCATGCCTTGTCATAAGGAGCCCATAAGCAATCTCATTATTTGTACGTGCTTTTGGAACGGTATGCCAAAATGTTCAGGCAAACCTAGAAAGCAGCCTACTACTGAGCCTTCCCCTCCAGTGTTGTGTACAGCATAGTAAAGGCTTGGTTCTAATTCCCCAGCACTCCCTCCATTCGAATCTGTATGCTACACTGTGCTGGCAGCAGGGTGCCTATGCTGCCTGGAATAGGTGCGCTTTGATAATGGGACGATGCTATTGGGTAACCACTAACCACGCTCTGGCACTCCCCCTGCATTGTTCTGCCATTGTTCATATTTATACTTTTATCCTATTAAGTGTTTGTTTGAATTTGGCCCTGAAATGGTACACCGGGGATGGAGGAATGTTCCAGAATTATTCCGCTGTTGTGGTTAGTGGCGGTGCAGTTTGCGCTGCGCTTTAAGCTGAGTTACGGCAAAACCAATAGAGGATTACTCCAAATCCGTTACTAGTTGACCTCGCTTGCTCTGATTGTAAAATCCCACGTTCCTCTATGGTAGAAGTGCTAATTCTGTGTCTGGACAGCAAAGCACTACCCCCCCCCCCCTCTGCAGCACCAGTATGAGGTAAGCTGTAGGCTAGATGGCACACTCCCCTGGTCAAAAATAAGCGGCTCACTTTTCTACATGTACAGACTTCCGAGATGTACATAGGTGAAGAAAGCAGAATAGCCTTGTCGCTTACACCCGGGGTCCTTTTGGGTCAAGGATTCTTTTAAAGCTTAAAAACAAAAGCGTAACAGTTTAAATCGGTAACCTGCGCTTGTGTGTTCATTAAAGCTCTATACACTAAGGGGTCGATTTTACTAAAGGTTTGCGTGTACAAAAACGCGCGCAAAACTGTTACCGCCTGCGAAAAATCGTCCGAGGTGATCAACTAACGAGGTGTAAAGAGAGAATTGCATGTGCTAAAATGGAAAGATAAGTTTACTTCTCATTTTTGTGGTTTGGCCTGAATGAAAATGCAAAATTGGGCGTCCCTGCGTTATTTTGCTAAATGGTGGGCGGCGGTCATGCAAATGGATTACTTTAGTCCCTGTAAAGGGTAAGGTTTAGTTGATCACCTGCAAAGTGTGAAATGATAACGTGTTTATTTGTTCAGACTTGTACTGAGATGGCAGTGTGAATGCTTGTTTACAGGACAGGCCCATCTCTACTGCTGTCGGCTCTTAAAAACGCCGCCGCGGTGCCGCTGTTATCGAGGAGGACAGAAGATTGGCAGCCCACAGTTGTGCGTTTTTATCAGGTCATCAGTCTGTCTCCAGATGTAATGGTCCTGCTTCAACTTGTTCCTGTCTGACTGCATATTTTAAATATTTTGGCCATGTCAACATTGCTCAGAGCAACACAAAAAGCTAGAACGTGGAAAATGGTTTGTTTAACCATCCACCCATTCTCCAGTCTCTTCCCTCATTGCTCTGTCATAGAGGATGCATTATCAATGTGGGGTTTGGAGATTATTTTCTCTCCTCCCCACAGATCGCAGTTAAATGGCCTCGGCATGGCCCTGTGTCGTTGGTGCCTGTTGGGCATCGCTTCCACTTTCGGCCTGTGTTTGATGTCAGGCAGCCTGTGGTTAACGCGGCCCTTCTCTCTCCAGATCATCTGAACTATTTTTTTTTTAGTAGCTTCAGTTTTGTTAGTAGATGGTTTCAACTTGACTCACTGGACATGACACATTTTTACAGTTGATTTCACTGTCTGCACGCAGCACGGTGTCTCCATTTCATACTTCCATTCACACATGCGGTTGTGTTATCTATCATCTGAAATTTAAAATGCAGCTTGTGTTAAGGGATGGGTTCTGGAATACATTTCAGAATGAGATGTTAATGTGGATATGGCATGATTCTTGCCAGAACAGTGTGAGCGTACCTACAATAAGCCAGCGCCGCATCGAAACAAGTGGAAAACCCCCCTGTCTAAAGCAGTGTTTCAATAGACTGGTCAGCAGTATGGTGCATGCTTGTGAATGTTAACGTTAATGATGGTTACAAACCCACAGCGCTTCATTCCTCATTGTTTGGGATTGCACTTCGCGTTTTGAGCCAATGGCAGAACCCGCATGTTTCTGTTGACTTATTTATTTTTGACGTTGAACTGCTCTTAACTGCTCTGTCGTTTACCCAAGGCTGAGACATCAGTATTAATGCAGGAAGTGCAGCACTGGATCAAGGTTAATCTAGCTGTTTACTTATCCTCGCTGTCCACCGTGAGTCAGGGTTTGCTCTAGGCCACCCGTCCAAGGATTCACTATTTTCTTTTTTAGGGAGCGGCGGGGGGGCTTGTTTTGGGAACTGCACAACACATGTTGGATGATAAAAGGCAAAGAGCCACATACAAACGGATGGCTAATCTTCAAACCGTTAAGCCGCCATAATACATCCAGGTAAAACTGAGTCCCGCTTGGACTCCAGGGCGTGGATCTGGGGGCCTGCCCCAGTCTGCTTGTGTAGCAGCCGCCATCTTTGTGTTTACCGGGCATTGCTGGTTCCTGGGGATTTTCCGCACACGCACTCTCTGTACATTAGGGCTGGTAGGAACGCAGAGCTGAGCAGACTGCAGGCTGACGCGCTACCGCTGCCCTAGCCTCAGAACTCCATCCTTTCCAAATGCACGGTGACTTCTACACGCCCAAAGGGAACGCTGACCAAACTAAACACTAATGGATTTAGGACAAAGTGAACAGGAACGGAAGTATGTGAAAGATGAAGCTTGTTATTGCAGACTCCCACTGATGGGCATGGTGTACAAAGGGCTCTGGAAGTAAGTGCATTTGTGACTCAGTTTGAAAAGAGGCAGTGGCCCCGGTTCACAGCGCCTTTTTTAAGTTTGCGTGCTGAAGGGAGGCCTTTCGGCCACTGAGTTCTGCAAAAGCATTGTATGTAAATAATAGCAGATGCATTAAGCACACAAAACAAACAGTGTGATACCCAGACATACCAGGTTTGTGTCGTTTCTCGAGTGTGCTTTTGCATACTCAAATTAGCCTATCTGGTTTTCTTATTTTGGATTGATAAGAATTTTGCATGCTGTGTTGAGAGGCCACAGCTCCCTCTGCTGGACAGTTACTGAAGCTGAAATGCTTTTGTTGTATGCATCTTGATATTGGAAGGTCGTTTCTGTTGAAGACTTGTTTGCCTGTTTCATCTCATAACTTGCATGTTTTTTGTTTGTTTTGTTTTACAGGGAAATCCAGCTTCTGCGAAGACTACGACACAAAAATGTCATCCAGTTGGTAGATGTGCTGTATAACGAAGAAAAGCAAAAAATATATCCTTTTGAAAAGGTGTGACTGTACTGGGGAGGGTATATCCCGAACCTTAACTACTGTACCTTAAAAAATGAAATGTAAATGTTTTGCAGTAACATAATGTGTGCATTTCTAGATGTATGCATCATATAAATATATCATAAACATATAATGTGTGGATTTATCTTTAGTATATAATATAGATGTAGTGTGTGGTTATGCATGTAACTATTTAAAAATAACAAAGAAATAATTGGTTGATGTAATGGTGCATGTGAAATGTCAAGTTGCCTCAATGGTGAATGTGCCCTTTGTGTGCAAAATAAGGATAACATGAATGAGTAATGAGAACAGCAGGGTTACAGGCTAAGGCCTTGCAGCTGTGTAGTACGTCTGACCTCATTTGGACACACTGCTTGCTGTATTAAATGGTACTTGCACTGTTTCACACTGGCAAGGCTTTAAGGAAGACATGTAGTAATGAAATATTCTTATGGTAAATTAATTTAAGTATGTTTCATGATTTAGGGGTTGCTCCTAAAGCCCTGTATTCCTAAAGATCAGAGGTGGGGTGGGGTGGGGTGGGGGGTTGGAGATGTAATAGCAGCACATGACCAGTAGGTGGCGTGGAAGAGGTGTGTTTGAGAGATTCTGTGTTCTCCCTGGGTGGGTGAGCTTAAAGGGAGGCATGTGTACAGAGCCCACCAGTTAGAGATGGTTAATCTCACCCCTGTCTAATTGAGAGAACAGTGGTTTGTTTTATAGACCCAGTCCTGCACTACTGTAGCTTGGATGATGCAGTCCCTCCAGTATCAGAGGTGCGGGAAAAATACTGTACGTCAGGGGTACTCGAATCTGGACCTCGAGACCAGTTGTGCTGCTGGTTTACATTCTTCCTCTCTAATCAGGACTGATTTAAACCTGGGACACCAGGTAAATTAAATCTCTGGCCAATCAGAGGCATTAACCTGTCAATTAACTATTGGGTAGAAAAAAAAACGGTAGTACTACTGGCTCGGGCTAGATTTGAGTATCCCTGCTGTGTGTGAACCCTCCTGTAAAATTCAACCTCAGTGCTTCAGCACCCTGTACGTCACAGCTGCTGATTCTTACCCTTGGAGAGCTGCAGGACGGCTGGCTATGGTTTTCGCCTTAAAATCGGCAGGCAGTTCAAGCGGCGGAAATGGGGTGAGCTGAGGTGGTACCAGTGTGACAGACTGATTTAAATTCAGTGCTGAATAACGAGGACAGCCTGCGCGCCCCGCGGCTCTCCAAGGACAAAAGTGAACAGCGCCGCTCAGATTTTATGGTCAGCAGGTAGGCATTGAGGCCGCTTCTCAGAGAGCATGTTAGACTGTATGCAGTGGCTGTAGGGGAAGAAAGTCAAATTGATTTAAGTTGTAGTTCCGCTCCGTGACCACAGAGGGGCTCTCTTGACTTTCCAGACGTGAAAACCTACATGGAGCCACTGATGGGCACGTAATGTATTTTAGTCTCACTACACCCCCCCCACCCATATCGTTGGTTCTAATCATCTCTGCAGGCTCCTTAGAAGTCTGCAAAGCTGGACTACATAAAACCCTCATTACCTTTTATGTGTCTGACATTAAAATGCCCTTAAATTGATTGCTTTTTAGAGTTAAAAGTAGATATTTCAGAATTGGCTCTCTAAGTGCGTGTGAACATGAATGACATAATTCATGAACATGCAGGTAACTGTTATACCGTATATTGTAGAGCCCTAAAGGGACACAGGATCAATCGGGGGGGGATAACATGTTCTACTGAAGTTCAGTATATTTCCGTTACTGTGTGAGACATGCAACAAGGCACAGAGGGAGGGAGGGGGGGGTGCTGGGGCGATGACTAGATGTGAAAATACTCTGTCGTGTAGTGAGAGAGCGAAACCTGCCTTTGTTTTCATTCAGAAAAATGTTCCCATGGACCCCTGCAGTCCTGGTAGAAGTCAGTTATACTTCTGATGTGCGGCTGTGTACAGTCATTGGGCCTGAGGTATAGCTGCAGGGGTAATGCAGTCGGAAATTCAGATGTTTGACTGTTTATTAAGGGACCGACTTATTCCTGAAATTGAAATGGACTTCACAGCCTCCACGGCTCAGTGTCTGACAGTCTGCTCTGCCTGACTCTCAGGAGACGTACGAGTTAACCCATGTCCGCTGCTTATTTTATTCGAGCTCTCAGGCTCCCGGCTTGCCTTTTAAGGACGGGTAGGGATATCATTATGCGCGTCACATTCTAGCGTCTGCTTTGCTTTTTCTCATTTCCTCCTCTTTTCCCCTCCGAGTATCCGTACGATAGCGCGCGACCTCTGCGCTAAGTGGCACCTCGCTCAGACCCAGCCGGCCGCCTCCACGGCCTTTCTCGACCGCCGCCCAGCTGCGCGACCCGTTCAGTCCGTTTATGGCTAATCTGAATGGCTGATTGAGCGGGCGTAAGGGGAGAGAAGCGCAGTGCAGGGGAAGATGTGATCACTTCCGTGCCTCTCTGTCCCGCCTTGCTTTGCTTGCTGGTCACGCACACACACACGCACACACACACCCCCTCTAGCAGGTTATTATTGGCGGCGCACACTCTGGGATCCCCCTCCTACGGAGAGGGAGGCGCTCTGACGCAGTTAGCCACTGAGGGGCTCCCATCGCGTCGGAGCGCCCTCCATTGTCCGCACTCGTTCATTTTCTCAGTGTTTATTTATTTATTTATTTATTTAAACCCAGCCCTCCTCCAGCGCTGGCTTCTGTTTGCGCGGGGTGGGGCTCCTGCGTCTCCTGCTAAGTGCTCCCTGCCCCCACCTCGGACGTGTGACGCAATCCATCAAAGGTTTCACCCGCAAACACGCCAGCATTGTGCGTATATATTTTTGGCTCGCTTGTCCTTTGATGGTTCATTTTGCGCTTCGTTCTTTGTTTATGGTCCTTATGTATTTTGTATTGCCCTGTTTACCTTTTCTCTGCTGTCTTGGCTCCTGAAGGTGCCTTTGAAAATGAGGAAGTTTGTTTCCTGTGTGGTTACAGCTCTGACCAGACCGTCAGCATTACCGCCAGTTGACCGCCGGCATTACTGTTACCGTCAGCATTACCGCCCGCCAGTTAAAGGGGTAGTCCACCAATAAAACTAATCAAAATATATTTAGTGTGTATTTTACTATGACAGATCACTGAAATGTTCCTTCTGGAGGATTTCTGTATTTCAAAATGATACTTTGTGTGGATATCACATTTTGGAAGCTTGATCTTCATTTGCTTTGTTATAAGACCACAATTCCCACAATGCTTCACTTTAGACCCCTAGCTAGCTAGCTACTTTTCTTTTTTTTTGGATTACTTGTGGATTAATTTACTTGGATGTAATGCAAAGAAGAAACCTAACGTAGGCAAGTTTACCATTTAGCGATGTTAGCTGTCTGATGGTGGTAGACTTAGTTAACCTAGCTCACTGGTTCAGGTTGTGTTGTTGCTTTCTGAAGATTAAAGTGAACGCTAATGCTAGCTAACATCAGATCTAAAGGGTGCAACGGCAACTTTTTTTTTGGCCAGGCAGTGTATTTTCAACATGTATCCAAAATATGACTACATATAATAAGAAAACAACCGCAGCTGCACCTTTATCCTGGTGATATTATGATACAAAAATTCTATGCGTGTTTTACCGCCATATGAAAATTGACTTTCCTATCACTTTCCATATTAGACATTTCAGAAATGCAATTCATTAAATTGCATTTTTCTGAGTTCACATCGTCCATGCTCATAGCAGTTAAAAAGCTTGGAAAATTGATCAACATTTTCAGAAATTCTAAAATATTAGCCTAAAAGTTAGTGGGCTACCTTTTTAAGGGGAAGTTTATCCAGCATTATACCGGATTCCCGTACTCTGTTGTATGCCAGTCTGTTTTTTCCCCTCCTCCAATCAGATCTTGTCCTTTTTTTAGGGAAGGGCTCTAAATGTAGCACCAGCTCTGACGACTACCACTTTATTCAGTAGTGCTGCAGTAATGAGGTAATGAGCCAATTTATTGTAGTGTATGGAGAAGTGGAGAAGCAAGATAATGTTTCTAGCAATCTCACAGCTGATTACAGCGCTTTATAGTCCTTCCACAAAATGGAGGATTTGTGTTGGCTTTGGAGGGGGGAGGGGGGGGGGGGGTGGAGGAGATGTGGAAAAACCCCTATTTTCTTTTATTTTATACAATTGAGTTCCATTATAGTCAGTGGTGTCCATACCACACTGCTGTTGTCTACCATGTCACACAGCTTTCTCCTTCATGCTTCGATTTCTCTTGCCACCCTAGCATCTCTATGCTAGCTGTTCTTTCAGAGGGAGAATGAGGATTATATAATGACTTTACATGTATCGTATCGGCAGATTGCATTTTGATGTTTGTGAAAGGTGGTGTAAGTTTAGTAGAGGACAGTACAACCCCCAACATGTCCCCAGTGTCCCAATCAAAATGCTTCTCCTTCTGGCTGATAAAATAACCATCTCATCAACAGGAGTGTGTGGCAGTTGTTAGGCTGCAATATTTGAGCTTCCCTTCAAAATGTCCTAATGTCCTTTTCTGAAATGAGCTTATTTCCCAAGCTACCCCAACAGTGCCATTTACTTGTGTAATTTTGCTCACACAGCATCTCTGATGGGCTAGGTCCAGTCCAGCCACAGCAAGGCAGCGCATTGAACACAGCATCAAAATAATGAAACGTTTTTCCTGCATGGAACTGGAGGTCCCTTCAGAAAGACATGAAAACATTCTCCTTCCCCGGGCTCTGCGCTAACGCATTTAGGAGCATGCTAATGCATCCCAATTAGTAGATTTTTTTTTTTGTTTTTTTGTTATTTTTCCAGTTAGCACACTTCGATTTTCAGGAGTAAATGTTTAAAAAATGGAAGCACTGTAGATCCCAGCTTCCTCTTTTGGCTTATAGGTTCTGTTTGTAATGCAGTGTTTGAGTTAGAGATGTCCAGCGTCGTGTCTAGTATGTGTGGCTTTGAGCCTGTGAGGCAGTAGCTTGTGAATGTGGCTTGTTCTATTATCAGTTGCGCCTCTGCTCTGTTTAATGTGTCCAGGGTGCATGTACTGGCCTTAGACTTAAACTTAGCCATAGCTTACTGTATCATCGAGACTCAATGTCCGTGGTCTCATGTCTATGGATAGCTGTTACTTTATGATGGAGCTGTACTTTATCTGACCTGTTTGTAGATGTTTCAATGACCTTCAGTATGCACTTATTGTACGTCTCTTTGGATAAAAGCGCCTGCCAAATGAATGCAATGTAATGGGGTTGGTGTCATGGCGAGGCGTCGCGGTCCATTCTGTCGTTACCCTTCCTATTTCCCTTGACCGTTGGTACGTATATGGTGATGGAGTATTGTGTGTGCGGCATGCAGGAGATGCTGGACAGTGTCCCAGAGAAGAGGTTCCCTATGTTTCAGGCTCATGGGTAAGTTTGAGTTTCAGGTAACCACAGTGGTGGTCATCATCTATGACCCTGTTCCTGTTGGACTCATCTAGCAATTATGCGTAATGCAAAACGCCACCATGATTTTCATTCTTTCACTAATAAAATGTTTTATTTATAAAGCATTTTTCATTTAAACACTCTCAGTGCTGAACAATTATTGTAATTTTCAGCCCAGTGTAGAAATGTTTAATTGTTTAAATCATATTTAAACCTGTTGAATGTTTTCCGATCCTGGTCCTGGTTTGTATCCCTCAATAGTTGGTTATATTTATTAATGTAATAATAATTTCTACTGCACAGTTCTGCTCTTAAACAGCTAAGAATCCCCTGAGAATCAAATTGTGCTTTGTTAGTCCAATTGTTTTTCGCACCTACTTTCATTACTTAATTAAACTTAAAGTTAATATCCATATGAAGCTGTATCCACTTTCCTGTTTGAGGTTTAAACGTATAGAAATAACCTTGCATGCTCCTCTTAGAATATATACAAGAACCCATGTCTAATGATGGTAAAATCCACAATGGAAGAACAGCCCAGTCCAGTCAAACTGAGAGCATACATGGGGTATTCCCAGATCCAGGCTTAGGAAAGGGAACACATTGATCACGTGTGTGTGTGTGATTACACCTTGATTAATGTGTTTTATACAGTGTTAATTTCAGTTTCATTCTTTAGTAATTGACTGTTGGTGTTGATGTTGTTGTTTAGGTACTTTTGCCAGCTCTTAGATGGCTTAGAATATTTGCACAGCCAAGGAATAGTGCACAAAGACATTAAACCAGGGAATTTGCTGCTGACGACGGACGGTGCACTGAAAATCTCAGATCTCGGTGTAGCAGAGGTAAGTGAGTGAGTGGCGAGCATGCTCATGTTTGTTTCTTGACGCTAGTTAATGACGCTAGTGCTTTAGCGTTTCTCCTGTATTGTAAGTTACTGTGGATACGAGAATCTGCTAAATCAATGTAATGTAATGTCACTGGCAGTGATCATAGTACGTGTTCAGGAGAAAGTGCACATTGACAAAGATTGAAGCCTGCGCTATTTTTCAGTCAGATGCTATTCTGTGAGGCCGTAGACGTGATCTCGGCCAATTGGAAAGTGAAGGTATAGCCTTTGTTGTTCACATTGGATTGGCATTGCCCTATTATAGCACAAGCCTTTCAATATTAATATGTCCAGCAGGATAAGATTGAGTCCAGTCGGAGCGAAAGCCGGAGTGTACGTACTGCACACACATGATGTCATTTCCTCTCTCGCAGGCCCTGCACCCCTTCGCTGAGGACGACACGTGCAGGACGAGCCAGGGCTCCCCGGCGTTCCAGCCCCCCGAGATCGCCAACGGTCTGGACACGTTTTCAGGGTTCAAAGTGGACATCTGGTCGGCGGGCGTCACACTGTGAGTACGGGCACCGGACGCCGCCACCCCTGTTAATCTCCGCAAACCCAGCAGCTCGTCCAGGGAATAACTGCAGGAACATCTGCTTTTTGGATAAAGCGTTAAAGCGTGAACTGCAGGAGAATGCTTTGATCCTGTAGCCCACACCCGTGCAGTTCGGCTGGTCCCCAATTCTCCTAGGCGCTCTTTCGTGGTCCTTTAAGGAATTAGTAGCGTGTCCAATTACTCTACTAAAGCAGTGCTTGTTTCTACTGGTCGGTTTTTCTTCATTTGACAAAAGCTTCGTTTGGCCCTCATTATTGTGAAGTAAACGTCATAACTTTCCTTTGCAGATATAACATTACTACAAGCTTGTATCCGTTTGAAGGGGACAACATCTATAAGCTATTTGAGAACATTGGCAAGGGAGACTACAGTGTTCCGGAAGACTGTGGGCCCCTTCTGTCTGACCTGCTGAGAGGTAAAATACCTCCATCACATCACATCCTGAAGTCACTTTACTGCAAATTAACCGCC
This sequence comes from Synaphobranchus kaupii, assembly GCA_029718625.1. Taxonomy (NCBI): domain Eukaryota; kingdom Metazoa; phylum Chordata; class Actinopteri; order Anguilliformes; family Synaphobranchidae; genus Synaphobranchus; species Synaphobranchus kaupii. The sequence goes on from CM056377.1 coordinate 30,093,559, forward strand.
TGAAACTGTGAGGCGTGTGGGAATGGCACTCCTGCTACACTCATGAAAGGCATTGAAGTTGTCAACTGTGATGGAGAAATGAGGGTACATTTAATATCGTGTCCACTTTTAGGAATGCATTTTTATACATAATTGTGTAACGAAATGCAGTTAATTTTTTATTCATGTTATTAGCTGTTTGGTGCAATTCTTATCACTCTTAGTTTTTATCAGGTGGTGTCTTAATTTTTAATGAGGTTTAATTCACCATGGCATTATTGAATAAGCATAGCTGTAGCATATTTGCACTGATGGTATAAAGGATGGACCATGGATACGTATACTTGCATAACATGGGTACATGCATGCATACGTACCTGCTCTGTGCTCCTTGCTTTCAAACAACACTTGCCAATTGTAATTTGCCTCATGCCAGAGACTTATTGATTTATTTTTATTTATTATTACATGGAGTACGTTTCTTCTTTAACAGAATAATGTCCCCCAAGGAATGTTCATCAGGCATATTATGTGTTTCTGGATTTTAGTTAAAGAATTTGAAACAAGATATAGTCAATGTGTTGAATTGTAGAGGCCAGTGCTGCCACAGGGAATATTGTGCATTGCATTCCCATTAGCCTCTTTCACACATGCAATACGGAACATTACCGGAAAAGTTGATCCAGCAATATTCCGGAATGTTCCGTATTGGTAGCGTTCATACAACCAACGCTCTACCCTATGTTGCTAGGATACGTTTGTTTACTTACTACTGAAAAAATGGTGGGTGATGAAGTGACAGTGTGCAGTTGTACTACAGTTACTCTTGTTTATTTATAAATTTTCGAGGCAAACGCTGGCAATAATACATCTGTTCCAATCACGAAACACCATTCGTAATCAAAAACCTAATGAAAAAATCAGGATAAGTTGGGAACAACTCCGCTTTAGCTTGGCTCAAAGCCGGAGACGTCGCCTGTGGCGGCTGGAGGCTGTACGAGTCGTGGCTCGGGGCTCGGCGAGACGAATGTGGGTACGGGAGCGACCCCATGGCAAAGTCTTCTGGTCTAGTGTCATTAATCATTTTGACGACGGACAGTGGAGGGAGCATTTCCATATGTCACGCGAAACCTTCGACTACGTTTTAGATCTCTTAGAACCATCCCTCAGGCGAAAAACCACAGGCTGGCGTGATTGATCCGGTAATGTTCTGGCTTTGTTCACACGTCACATCGATACGGAACTTTTACGGAAATCTCACTAGGTCTTTTGCCGGTGCGGATATTCCGGAATTTCGACTTCGGCTCTTATTCACACATGACCCCTATCTGGCGATGTTCCGGAAAATTTACGGATAAGGCTGCATGTGTGACAGGGGTTATTGAGAGCGCTGCGCTGTCACAGGGAATATTGTACATTGTATTGCCATTGAGAGCACTGTCACAGTGAATATTGTACATTGCATTCCCATTGAGAGCGCTGTCACAGGGAATATTGTACATTGCATTCCCATTGAGAGCGCTGTCACAGGGAATATTGTACATTGCATTCCCATTGAGAGCGCTGTCACAGGGAATATTGTACATTGCATTCCCATTGAGAGCGCTGTCACAGGGAATATTGTACATTGCATTCCCATTGAGAGCGCTGCCACAGGGAATATTGTACATTGTATTGCCATTGAGAGCGCTGTCACAGGGAATATTGTACATTGCATTCCCATTGAGAGCGCTGTCACAGGGAATATTGTGCATTGCATTCCCATTGAGAGCGCTGTCACAGGGAATATTGTACATTGCATTCCCATTGAGAGCGCTGTCACAGGGAATATTGTACATTGCATTCCCATTGAGAGCGCTGTCACAGGGAATATTGTACATTGCATTCCCATTGAGAGCGCTGCCACAGGGAATATTGTACATTGTATTGCCATTGAGAGTGCTGTCACAGGGAATATTGTACATTGCATTCCCATTGAGAGCGCTGCCACAGGGAATATTGTACATTGTATTGCCATTGAGAGCGCTGCCACAGGGAATATTGTACATTGTATTGCCATTGAGAGTGCTGTCCCTCTATAGAGTTGGAGCAGCAGTCTGGCTGTGAATGGGAAGCAATGTGTGGTGGAGATCTGGACACTGTCCTCAGGCCCGTGGGTTTTAATTCCTTGTGTGACATGGCTGCCGACTATATCCACACTGTAGCCGTCGCTCTATTTTAAGCCACAGTGGTGTGAATTTTAACAATCATCTGCCAACCTGTATGCCAGACTATCAGCTAATCAGCCCGGAAAGGATTCGGTGATGAATTTCAGTGAACAGTGATGTTGTGGGATCAGTGGGTGAATGGGCGAAATTAGCTGGGAATGTAACAGAGCACATTTCTGAATTGAGTCAGTTCTCTTATGAGCTCCTGAACTCCCCCGTGACCTAGAGTGCTCCTCATTAAAGACTGAAACGGAATGTACCATGCTGACCTTTTGGAAATTATTTCACAGAAGAGTATTTTTTAAAATATATTGCATTAACAAAAGGCGTCAATGATTTGTGTATTTGCTCATGAATTAATCATTGCAATAGTTTGTGCATTGTATATTTTGTTTCAGTAAATGCCATTTCCTTAAGGGATACCTTGCTAATTAATACCCTCCATCCCGTTGAGAAAGGTATGGCCAGTTGGGCACCGCCCTATCCCCACAATCACTACTGCCACCTATGGCCTGGGAGGTGCATCGCTGCACCAAGGGCTAGCAATTTAGCTGCATGCAGCACCGAAAAGCCCCTCTGTGCCTCATTAATACAGTAAAACGCCTCGGTACTTATAAAGAAGTCTGTGTTCATCTTCAGTCTGAGATATCCAGGTATCTACTGGAGATATCAGACACATCTAGACAGTACTGGCTAGTGTAGGATTGCTGGCAATGGAGCTGTGAAGAGAAAATGTCATTTGCACAGTTGCGCAAAGATGAAAGCTATGGCAAGTCACATTGGTATTTAAACCGATTACCACATTGAAACGCAAACAAAATAACTGTTTGCAGCCAATACTTTAGGTGGCGCTGTGATTATTGCTTTATGAATGGAAAATGTTTTTAGATTGCACCATTGACTAGCAATTTGCTTTGGTCTTGGTTGTTTATTAGGTTTACACATCAGACTTCAGTCCCTGTTCTGGTACACTGGAGCTATTTTTAAAAAAGCGATCCCTTTCATTTTTACAGTGTGCGATGTAAGTGCAGTAAAAAAAAACATTTCTCCCCAGCTGGTGGTCACAAGGCTTAGGCCTTGGAAAATAAGCCTTACTCTGCTTCAGGGGAGGCTCGCTGTTCAGAACTTCAGTAGTAATAATGGTCTTTTCCTCAGTGCCCTCCAGACGGATTCGGTTTTTTGGAATGCCCCCCCCCCCCCCCCCCCCCCCCCCCAGTCAGTGTTTTAGAACTCCATTGTTTCGATGGCCAGTAGTGATTGTTACATCAGCATTAGAATGTTCAGTTAAGATATTTGTGACCTTAAGGTGTTGTTACACGAAGCAATTTTTGTTGCTTGCAACTAAGTTGCAGCTGAGTTGCTCATGTAAAGAGTTGCTTGCTTCGTGTAACATTCCCTGCAATTTCTGTGCAACTTGATTGCAACAAGTTGGGAGCAGTTCAACTTTCATGCAACCGATTGCATGCAATAACCAATCAGAACAGAGATATTGATCACACGCGAACGCAGACCTGTCTGCGCGTAGCCTACTACGATAACGTTACTAGCTAGCTAAATTATCATAAACTATAACTGGCTAACTAACGTTACCTAACCGAACTGGCTAACTAATAAAATGAATGCACATAAGGCTTTGCGTTTCCTTGTTGGCAGCATTTTAGACCTCGCGAAAATATATAAATGTAACTAGCTAAATGTTAAGAGAAAAATTGTAACGATAGCTAAATTTAGTGATCAAGACTTGATATTTGTATCTAACGGAATAAACGGATCCGGCGTAATATAGAATGCCTCATACATACTTGATTCTGATTGGTCGTTGCGTGCAATTTAAATTGATTGCGAATTGCGTCGTGTAACAGTTGAATTGCATAAAATGACATCACCAGCAACGAGTTGCCGCAACCAAAGTTGCGCGGAAATTGCATCGTGTAACAACACCTTTATGGGGTAAAACCAAACATGCCGGACGATTTATTTTATTAAGCACTCAAGCATGCACACACGGACACTAGCACACGTGTATTACCACATGCATTTTTGGATGGTTTTTCTTAGTGATTTTGGGTGAAAAGCAATGCTTTCTGAATTTCAAAGATATAAAAAATATTTCAGTCCGTGCACTGTGAATGTTGAATGTGGAGGTTGTTCCACCTTATTTAAGCTTCTTTAAGGCATAATCCACAGTAACTTGCAGGACTGTGAAGGCTTTGAGAGGGAAAACAAACTAGGATGTTATCTGCAAAAATCCCTAAATTATTTCCAATAATTTAAACGTTTTGAAATGGCCCAACCAAATCTTTGTGACATTGCCGTTGTTTTTTTAAGCATAATGTTAGTTTTTGTGATGTTCCTATAGAACCTTTGTCATGCATTTTCTAAATGTCTGAGCTTGTTACATGTTTTATAAGTGTATTTCACAATGCAACAGTCAAGGTATTTTCAGTGTTATCTGTCAAGGTGCAACAAAAACAGTGCCATGGTGCTGAAGCCCCTTATTCTGAGATCATATGACCATAATTGGAAATTTACTATAATATTCCTGTAATTTGTCTGTTCTAGGAATGCTTGAATATGACCCTGCAAAGCGGTTCTCAATACAACACATAAGGCAGCACAAGTAAGTAATCGCATTTTTGCTGGATAAGTTGTATTTAATAGACCATATGGCATTTACATCAGCTCCAAAGCCAAATGTTAAAACGTTTGTATGTTTGTATGGATGGAAGGTGAAGGCTGTACAAGCCTAACTCGCTTTCTAATCTAGCATCTGTGTAGTATGTGCAGAAAATATTATTCCTGGAACAAATTTCATGTTATGATTGATAACTTTGTCTTTTTTTGCCATAGCCGTGGCAAGGGCTAAATTATGTTATTGTCAATGTAGGTAATGAGAAAATGGTAACCAGGAAAGCGCATCGGTTCCATTTCTCCTTAGCTCTGTCTCTGTAATGGTCTATTGTGCCAGGTTTTTTTTTCCTTTTTTAAATTTGATTTTGGCGGATGGCGTGTGGGTTCTGGGGATGGAATGAGACGGGCGTACAGGGCGGGTGACTCATCCGGGTCCGGATACGAGGGTCAGAGAAGTCAACAACCTTGTCCTGATGTTCTGTGAATTATGTTCAGAGTTTGAGAGGCACACAAGAGCACGACCCCGCCCGGGGTTTGCACCTCCGCTAACGCTCGTTTCTAATGCCCCTCCGCTAACGCTCGTTTCTAATGCCCCTCCGCTAACGCTCGTTTCTAATGCACCTCCGCTAACGCTCGTTTCTAATGCCCCTCCGCTAACGCTCGTTTCTAATGCCCCTCCGCTAACGCTTGTTTCTAATGCACCTCCGCTAACGCTTGTTTCTAATGCCCCTCCGCTAACGCTCGTTTCTAATGCACCTCCGCTAACGCTTGTTTCTAATGCACCTCCGCTAACGCTTGTTTCTAATGCCCCTCCGCTAACGCTCGTTTCTAATGCACCTCCGCTAACGCTCGTTTCTAATGCCCCTCCGCTAACGCCCGTTTCTAATGCACCTCCGCTAACGCTCGTTTCTAATGCCCCTCCGCTAATGCTCGTTTCTAATGCACCTCCGCTAACGCTCGTTTCTAATGCCCCTCCGCTAACGCTCGTTTCTAATGCACCTCCGCTAACGCTCGTTTCTAATGCCCCTCCGCTAACGCTCGTTTCTAATGCCCCTCCGCTAACGCTCGTTTCTAATGCCCCTCCGCTAACGCTCGTTTCTAATGCACCTCCGCTAACGCTCGTTTCTAATGCCCCTCCGCTAACGCTCGTTTCTAATGCCCCTCCGCTAACGCTCGTTTCTAATGCACCTCCGCTAACGCTCGTTTCTAATGCCCCTCCGCTAACGCTCGTTTCTAATGCACCTCCGCTAACGCTCGTTTCTAATGCCCCTCCGCTAACGCTCGTTTCTAATGCCCCTCCGCTAACGCTCGTTTCTAATGCCCCTCCGCTAACGCTCGTTTCTAATGCCCCTCCGCTAACGCTCGTTTCTAATGCCCCTCCGCTAACGCTCGTTTCTAATGCCCCTCCGCTAACGCTCGTTTCTAATGCCCCTCCGCTAACGCTCGTTTCTAATGCACCTCCGCTAACGCTCGTTTCTAATGCCCCTCCGCTAACGCTCGTTTCTAATGCACCTCCGCTAACGCTCGTTTCTAATGCCCCTCCGCTAACGCTCGTTTCTAATGCCCCTCCACTAACGCTTGTTTCTAATGCACCTCCGCTAACGCTCGTTTCTAATGCCCCTCCGCTAACGCTCGTTTCTAATGCCCCTCCGCTAACGCTCGTTTCTAATGCCCCTCCGCTAACGCTCGTTTCTAATGCCCCTCAACACTCCGCCACCCATTCACTTCCATTGGAGGAGCCACAAACCACGTTACCCCTACCCATTTGAAACCCACTCTAGCCCAGGTGGTGACATGTGGAGCCCTAACCGATTTAAGTTACAGGAAATGAATAACAGAAGCCGAGGCCATACACGCCAGTGCCTTAAGTAAAAGAAAATTGGGCCAGTATATTTTCTACCAATAACCCAACATATTCTGGTCTGTGCTCTTGTTTGTTTGGCGCAGGTGTTTCTTCTTCTCCCATTATGACCACAGATTCATCTCTGAGTGGTTCTGGGGATTTCAGGATGAATGAATAGCGTGTAGTTGGTAGCAGTTGAGACATTTCTCTTTTCAGGTTTAAATAATTGCGTCCCTGGTGACTGCCTGCAAACATATTGCGGTTTGTGTAGAAAATGGTAAGGCTACAACCCGTCAGTAAATGGTATTCTTGAGGAAAAGATTGGGGATTTTAATGACATTGTTGAATGCAACTGCATAAGCACATCGCTACCGTTGTTATTGTCTTACGTTCTCTGATTTATTTATTTAGGATCTGAAATATGGCCGCTGCTGCCAAAACGATAAAGATCTTTTTTTCTATTTTTTTTTTCTTCTTCTCTCCCCCTCGCCGTTCATGCAGCATGTTTTCCGTACCATAGGCAGATCTGATTCGATACTCAGCAAGCCAGATAATGATGTCATTGATTTTTGCAGCCATGAACATCATTTTTCTAGACGATACCAGGACAGGATTCTCATCGCGACTCTGATGGGAGCACATTTATTTTTAATGTTTTTAATCATTTCGAGAAATTCTTATGAGCTCCTTCCAGCACATATTAGTGCTGAGAGAATTCAGTGCAGCACTGCTTCCAAGACAAAGCAAAGCTCAGATGGTATTAAACGGAACCCATGAAAACGAGCTCTGGATGGTTGACATTTCACTCAAAGCTTTGAAGTTAGCTGTGCATACCTTCATGAACCACAGGCAAAACCGTTCAGTTGAAACAGATGTGACTTTTTAAAATTGTATTATTTTTTGGACAATCCTTGTGCTTAGATATTTGAGGTCAGACTGTCCATCGGCAGATACCTTGCGTGTCATGAACGCCTGTGTGCAGGCGGTGGTGGAAGCACACCCAGGCCAGCGGGCCTTTAGCCAGTGAGCAGATTTTGCAACAACCAAAGGAAACATGTCAAATCTGATATCAACCTGTAAAAGCTGGCGAGACTGTCGCATTACGAACTTCCGCCAGTGTGCTGTGCAGCAATTACAGCCGGTGACACATACTTAGAAAGGCATGAGTCAGACCACACCAGGTGAAACATTCCGGAAATATCTTTTCTCTCCCAACTTTTTAAAATGTATTTATTTTTTGGCAGCCTTTTAGGACTCTACTACACAAGGGCTGATGTCCCTGTGAAATGCTGGCCGCAGTTGCCACGGCAACGGATGACTGAAGCGTGTCCGTGCGCCGGTGTGGTGGTTTTGCTTCTGGCTGATGAGAGGGAGGGTGAGAGGGCGTGAGAGAGGGAGAGAGGGGGAGAGGGAGGGAAATCACGCTGCTCTCATTCTCTCCGTGGGCAGCTCAACTGCTTCAAATCGTATCATCTCTTTGTGGAAGCCACCAAAAAAAGAGAATATAATGGATTTATGAAAATGAGCAACTAAGTTTCACGTATAGTATACATACTCACTCTCTCTCTCTCTCTCTCTCACACACACACACACACACACACACACACACACACTTTATTTTATTCCCATAGTCAGCCTTTTCAAAAGTAGGATCTGTTATCTATATATGAAACAGGTGATGAATAGTGATTGTTAAAGCAGCGTTTAAACTGCCATGTGTCAAGCTTTTTTTTTTTTCTAGAGACCTATCCCCGGTGATCATAGATTTACAGAGCGCTCAGACCTTTTTAAAGGGCTTGCTACACCTTGTATTTATTCAGTGTGAGATCTGGGTGCTGCTGTGTCGGGTTTGTTTTTGAAGTTGGTTCATTCGGACCATTTGTTTTATCACCCTTACCATGTTCAAAGTTCCTTCCACTTCGAGGTTTGCCCTCAACTCTGCCCAACCCATTCTGCCCACATTTTGCTTCCACGCAGTAAACCCCTGCATGAGAGACGTTTGGGATTGTTCGACGCCCTTATTTATACGTCTGTTTCCAATGGAGATTGACAGCCTGGCAAAGTGGCCGCTTTCGCACAAGGGCAGTGTATTTACTCTGCCGCCGTGCTTGGGCTCTTGGCGCAAGCTCAGACCGCTGGACCTCCCTCGCCATGTGTAAGTGACTGCATGTGACCGTTTGCGCTCGTCGCACTGTGAAACCAAAAACAAAATGGTTTGTTGTAATGAATTTTTGCCCATCCATATTTTAAAGCTGCTTTGTCTCGGATCCTTCATTTATCCGCCTCCCCTCTTGTCTCACTGAGGTCAGTAATGTTCTTGCAATACCACAGCATCCTTTTAAATGGCTGCTGAGAGTAAGGTGGAGGGCAGAGCGGCACTTAGCAATGGATCTATAAATGATTGTATCAGGAATAAAGAATATCATGCTCACACGCACACATGCACACCCCGACTCTAGTAGCCCCTTGAACCCACTAGCGCCCTGGAGAACTTACCCTGTTATACACCCTCTTAGCTCCGCCCCTGGTGGGACTGTTGAAATTAGTTTTTATTTGAATTTGACATTGGAGGCTATGCAGAGCGGAATGATTTAATGCCCTCCCTCATATTGCGTTGATGTTTTCCTGTGTCGAAGAAGCACTCGTCCCGAAGCTGGTGTTGAATTTGGTTTTTCCAGAAACGGGAATAACCTAATTGGAGTTACATACCCATTTTTAAAGGGCATTTAATTTAAAGGGTAAGTACATCCTAGATCACTTTTTTCCGCTGTAAACTTGTTTTTATGCCTACCTTATAATGAAACTTATTCATGCATTCCGTTATTTCAACAATTCTGAAATAATATTGTATATCATAAGAAACTGGTACAAAAGCATCTTTGTACTGCCCCTAAAGGTTGAAATTTCCTTTCTGCTCCCCACACTGCCCCCACCCCAATCGTGATGTCAGAGTACCTCTTTGGAGGTACCTCCGAGTCATATGGATAATGGTTCTCGCCCACAACGGAAACAGCCGGCACCTGATTGGTTAGACCCACTACGTTACTTTCGTTTTGCCTCCACGTTTTTAAATCGGAACAACGTGGCATCCTGTTCAACTCTCTTATTCCACCTAAATAGTCCACGAAAATGTTTCTGAAAATATTTGAGGTGAGAAAGTTGCTGAATCTTGATTCATATTTGATGTGGAACGTCTAGTTTGAGAGTTTGATCAGAGTTATACAAAATAATTTGTACACTGTACGTTCATTTATGCAAATGACGATGGACACAGCTCCTCCGCCCCCACCCCTCTCCCTCGCTCACCCCACGGAGTATTTTTCTAAATCGTGTAGTAGGCTGGGACAGTGGGTGTACTTACTCTTTAAGCCTATCTTATGTTGAAAATGAGGTTTCATCATAAGCATTCATTCCTGCAGCAGGCTTTCAAATGAAGACCATCTCTGAGTTGAATTAGGATGTTTTTTTCCCACCATCTACATTGTTTTCTGTTCACGTTCTTCAGACCTGGGTCCTCCTGTACAGCCGCTGGTCTTGTACCCTTCTTTCACAGTTTTGCTTCACTGCCATACCGACATTAAGGGGGAAAATACAAAAATAGAAGAAAAAAAAAGCCTGCATAAATATTTAAACTAGCAAAAGGGCAGCCAGGTCTTTAAAATTAATTCCACTGCTCTGTGCAAATATTAACATTAAGGGGATTTACAATGGGTAGAGGCACCATGCTGGAATTAATGCAATTTTAATGATCTGTCTCCTAAGGTGCCCCTTCGCCAGCTCTGGCGGGGTTGATTGCCCTTTACATATTCAAAGCGTAAGCAAACCCTGATGATGCTTCCCTGAAACACCCTTACCTTGCCTCTTCAACTAGAGATCTTATTAAAAACATCAACTGTCTATTCAACTCTAATGAGGTACGGTAAGCTCCGACCTAGCCGACCTATCTTTACGCATCCAAATTTGTGTGAATATGGGCTTTTATTTTAACACCACTGAATGACCCGTTTTAGGAATTTGGATGGTGGACAGTGCTGCTCGGTGCACCTTGAGTCCTGTCACCAAAAAGCGAGCAGTAGTGACACACGCGCGCTCTCTGGCACGCACACACGCGCATATTACAGCACCATTAACTGCATGTGCGCTCAGAGTTGTTCCTGCTGTGGTTACGGAGGCTTGATGCTGCTGGGGATCCGTGATAGTCGTGCTGCAGTGAATCAGGCGAGAAACCCCCTGCTCCCCCACCCCCAACGCACACCCACGCACAGAGCTGGCCCCTGCACGATGCGGCCGTCACGATCTCTTCCATCGCGCACACGATTCGCCGTGAAGCCAAAGGCCGAAGTCCACGCATCCCCTACACTGCCAGTGCCATTACTGCAGCTCGAGGGAGAGAAAGGCAGGCAAGGCGCGGTCACGTGTTACGAGGTTCAATCCCTAATGCCGATTGCTCGGCTTATCTTTCAATTTTTAAAGGGTATGTAATTTAAGCATATCTTGTGTTGAACTATAAGCATTCATTCCTGAAGCAGGATTTCAAATGACGATCACCTCAGTGAATTTAATAGTAATTACACAATGGCCTTTCATCTTACATAGGAGGTATAGGATGGCCTTTTTGGAGTTTTTATCACCAGTAAAGCTGAATAGTAATGCAATTTTCCTGAGAACTGCAAAGTTTACTTGACTGAAAGAATTGGTTTATACTGTACAATTTTCTTTGTACATAGAAATCTAATTTTAGGCTGAATTTGTGAATCTCCATTCTTGAAAAAAAGCAGAGGCATTTACTCTAATATTTACTTGGATTGACTGTACCAAACGCCCACCATGCAAATAGGCTATTACAAAGCCAATTTATAAATGTGTGGCATGTTGTTGCTGTTCAAGGTACTTGAGATATTTGAAAGCCTGCCAGAAATGTAAAAGTGTATGCATATTGTGTCCCTATAGAAGAAAGCATTCTGAGCTGTTCAGTGAGTGAATACATGCATTGACATAGAAATACATCATACCTTTTTTACATTGCCCCACACCTGAAAGAGATTTATTGATATTATTGAGTACGTCTAACCAAGAAAGTGTAAAGATGATTCAAAACCCAGAATGAGCCACTTCAGAATTGTCACCAGTCACACGCTTTTGGGATGTGGGATCTTAAACGGACATTCCTAATTATGGGAATACAGGAGCGATTTTTGTTTGTGTTTCTGTAATATATATTGTAATATAGTAGAGGGTTTGAGTCACGTCAGGACCAAGTTGTTAATCTCTGAGAACTTGGGTGAAGCGAAGCAAACATGTGACCTGGGGTTGAAGAGGGCGAGCACGTCAAGGCTCTAATGTCATTATTAGATCCACGTAGACTTGCCAGCCCTGTGTGTGTGAGTAAATCTGCAGATAAGGCACCACCTGGAGGTGTGACACTCCCAGTAGGGTAGCCTTCACATTTCCTAAATACAGCATGTGGTAAGCCACATCATCTTTCTCAAATCCTATTCTGGAAGGTGTGAGGTTGATGACGGTACAGACGCTGAGGAGACGTAGCGACCCACAGAGTACAGTTGGCTTTGATGAATTCTCATTAGAATATGAATGTCTCTACATTGTTTTGTGTGTGTTTCATCTACGTGGACTTTCTCTTGTGCCTAAAAGACTGTTTATTATTTTAACCATGTTTGGTAGTGAGGCGAAGTTTTTGCACTGTACAGGTCATTACAAAAACCCGTATGGCCATATATTTCACCAGAAATGCGATGCCACTCGTTACTATTAAAAACTCACAACATTACAGTAAGTTTTGCCCTGTCCTTAGCTTTTTGCTAAGACAACAATGTGCTCAATGATAAATGTTACATTTATCATTTATTTGGTAGATAAATGTTCCATTTATCATTTGACCACGGCTGAAATAAGAGATCTGACACTGAGGATCAAGTGAGCCAGGTATCATTTTGAGTTTGGGCAAATTGGGGGTGGTGATTGAGCCGTGATGGTTTTCATACTTTGCACCGTGCCCCGTCCTGGACAAGTTGATTCCATGTGCTGTGATTAAGATGGATAGCGAGGGGCCTCATTAATATTCATGAGGAGAGGGGCAGTGCTCTGGAGGGAACCAGCTGTTTTCACCGGGCGCTCATTAGCAGCTGGTGCTTTGAAATGCGTGGCGCTTCCTCTGCGCGCCGAAGCCCCTGGGGCCTGTGAGCGAGCCCAATGAGCGATGTGCTCTGCGACGTGTGAGCCGATCTGACCGCCGGTCTCGTCAACGAGATGTCTAACGCACAAAGCCCTGGCTCTGTCTCTTTCTCCCCCCCGCGTTGATTGTGTGCTGTAGTGCTGAAGGGTCTGCTTTCTGCTGTAATCTTAATCCCCTTTACATCTCATATGGGTTCGTCATACTCCGCTTTCCACTTTAGCAGAATTATTCTTTAAGTTAATTTTTAACGTTACTGTGCTTGTGTAACAGCCCCAAAATAGACAAGCCCCTTTTTAGAGTGGAAATTTTGTGCAAACACTGGTGAGTGATAACGAAAAGTCTGAAATATCAAACGATGACTAAAATGTCAAAATATCAAGTCTGTTACATATTTGTAGCCATTTCCTGTGTTCACGTGGTGAACTCTGGGGAAACCCATGTTATAAACAACGACAGTAAAGATGTTTGTTCCGCAGTGCATGTCTTTCGCTCCTACATTTCGCTCTGGCCTTGATTTGGACTATGCCAAAGACAAATTTCAAAAAATCTGAAGCCAGTATTTGTATCCAATTTGATGGACTTGAGCATGAAAAGGGAAGACGTGTGCCAGTTACCCCAAGACATGTTGTGAGCCTTTGTTAAAATTCATTCCAAACATCACCCCCACTTGTAATTCATAATGTTTGCCTGCCATGTCTGCGAGATAGGAGATTGCGTAAGGGCTGTGGACAGAATCTGTTCGTCAAAGCCAGATGAAAGAATTGGTGCCGCATGGAATCTGATCAGTTCTTATTCCTGTTCTGATCTGTATCACCACACACACAAATGAAAACGGTGAGGGTGGGGAAACATGGGAGATCTAATCTCTGTGATTGCTGATGGTGCGTTCTGCGCTTGTAGCCTTTCATAAAGAGCATCTGAATGCATGTAGCTTTGGTAGTTCCTGGCCGGTAGGTTCTCCGCATCTATTTTTTGTGACAGAGCTAGGATTTTAAAGACAAAGGTTTAACTGAAGGCTAGAGTTTAGCTTATGGAACGTGCTGGGCTTATGCAGCCAGGACTCTGTTCTAAATGTTGTTAATCTGTCGATTTGGCCACATAGGATGACTATGATCACAATTTGGCTGCTTTCAGTTGCAGTTAATGCCGAGAGCTGATGTACCCATTCATCACTACAAATATATCAATGCAGTTGCAAATTTGTGTGGTGTTCTCTCTTTGAAACACTGCAATACAGCAGCACCCTACTGAAATGTTTCTCCTTTAGCTCTTTTTAATGGTAGTGTCAACAAATCTGTATATTTCTTGCATCTTCTTTCAAACCGCAAAACAATAGGCTACGAAACAGAAGTAAAATGCATCAAAAGCACTTGGTGTTAAGAGACCACATTTAAATCTTGTGGTGTTGTAGACGGTCAGTGATTTGATTTGATTTGTCTTTATGCTCAAGCTGACAAAGCGTTAATACAGAGCAATGTACAAACCCAAGCACAGTACAGCCTGTAGTACATGGGTAACTAAAGGCAACATGCACCCATTTTAACCAATAAAACTAATCCCTAAGTATAGAACACTAATGCTAATATTGCTAGTTGTCTGGTTTGTATTGAACTAGCTATTGTTCTTTGTTGCATTGTAAAAAAAAAAATATATATATGGTGTTAAATGGAAAATTGTAAATATGGCGAAGGAGGATGGAGAGCTGCACTTGTTCCATGGCGATTGGACTCATGGAGTCAAATGGTGTAATTAGCAGCCTGTTTATTTGGTCAGTGAAATATGGACTGGGATATGAGCAGTCGGGTGTGTTTAAAGTGACCCGTGGGTACTTGGGTTTTTTTTTTTGGATTAACCCCCCCCCCCCCCCCCCCCCCCGCTCTCTGGCTCTTTCCTGTGCAGTTGGGTCCGGAAGAAACACCCCCCCTCCGAACCACCTGTCCCCATCCCGCCCAGCCCTGACACCAGAGACCAGTGGCGCAGCATGACGGTGATGCCTTACCTGGAGGACCTGCACGGCTACACCGAGGAGGACGACGACGAGCTCTTCGACGGCGAGGATGAAATCATCTACACTCAGGACTTCACAGTGCCAGGTGAGAGCGTTGGGCGCCACAGCTTGTGCAGTCTGAGTTGATTAGAAAACGGAGATTCCTTCAGCCTCTAAGCAGCGGCCAGCCAATATTTAAGTGCCAAAAAAAAGTGGAATTGAGTTTCTTTGACTGTGTTCAATAATAAAGGTTGCAGCTAGCTCTTTCACATGTAATTTTTGTTGCTATTGTTTTGTTGAGAATACATGGTAATCATGCTGTTTAAAGACTGCTTAGTTGTGAAAATTGGAGCGAAGACGGTCTCAGAAAGTGGTAAATAAGATTTTAAATATGAAAGTGGAAAAAACGCATTCATTTTAACCGGAAGAGAGAAATGGAAAAATAGACCCCCCCCCCCCCCCCCCTTCCTGGGTATTGCAGCTAGGTGCATAAGCACTCAAGGAAAAATTAGCATGGAAGAAATGTTTTTCCTCTAGAGTGTACACTGATTATCCGCGATGATTATTCAGTAGGTTGTAATGGGAACTGATTGTCAGAAGCCGATGAGCCAGGTTTAATTTAAGAGGTGATGTGGACCTCCCTTTGTCTCAGCTAGTTTCATTTCTCCACCAGATGTTTGGAGGACTATTTTAGCTGGACTCTTATCTCCTGCATTAGAGAGAGACCAGCTGAGCACATGGCACAGTGTTGCATTTCATTGAGTGTCCTTTTCCTGAAAGTCAAAAATCACTCGTGTACGTGAGTCTCTGGGCCGAATTCCCTGCTCTCTACGTCCGGTGATAACAAGGTTCCAGGCGACGGTGTGCTTTGCCAGATTGAATTGCAGTGGATTTTGATTGACAGAACCCTTGCCGGGTTGAGGGTAAAATAGGTCTCGTATTGCAGTCACACTGGACTGTTGATGGACTCCAGTATTACAGAAAGGGATATAACTTTGTTAGTGGCAGCATGTGAAGGACCAGACTTCTGACTTGCTGATGTTGCTCATAGCGACGTAACCCATTAGGAAGTATATTTGCAACAGCCCATGCATTTTAGCGAGACCTTATCTTCCAGTATGGGCTGCAGTTTATAAGTCTAATTAATCATTGTAGGCCTTTAAGCAATGATGCGCAATATTTCAGGCACTATTGAGATGTCAGGGCGAAGAAGAAAAAAAAAACGGAAAAAAAAAAGCTGAATTGCTTTGCGCTGTAATTCAAACGGATAACTGAATAGCTGTTCATTACAACTGCATTCTAGTAGTTTCTATGAATAGCCTTGGCCATTGAAAATGGAACCAGACGTATTAAAAGTGCTAAGTGTGAAACTGAAAAGTGTGAAACTGATCATTTTCCAAGTTTTTTTTGTTTTGTTTGCAGTGCTGACAGTTTAGTGATTTTATATTTAACTAAACACCTCATCTGCAAATAAAATGAAAATCCTATATAAATCTTTCGATTTATATCAATCCAACACTTTTTCACTAATGATAAATATTTATATATATGATTGCCGTTGCTCTTTTCTTCTGGTGGTTTAACAAAAATAGGACTTGTCAAAAGTGGTTCTGAACCCACTGAATAGGTACCGCACATTAAAAATAAATGGCTTGTATAAAATGCTATGTGCTGGCCGTATTTGCCCACAGATATCCGTAATGGGAAAAACTAGACCGAATGTGATTCTGTGCAAAGGTATTATGTAACCGTGTGTTTACAAATGTACAAAATGGGACAGATCGGCACTGTCTTTGTCATATGTTTTATGAATATATTCTATGGATCCACTCATGGGTCACTTCATAAGCTTTCTTTGTTTATTAGCATAAGCTTTCAGTTGACGACAAGCTGTTGATGCAGACTAGACAGCAAGTCCCATGCAAAATGCTAGCCAATGGTAAATGGTAATCTCTATAGGATAAGCAGTTAACCATTATTTGTGAATTAAATGGTTCAAAGTTTACGAAATGTACTCTGCCAAGGTTCTGAGAATATTTTAAACGTAGACCACCTGACCTTTGTGGAGACGATGGTTGGATGTGAGCATGTTGGGAATATAGACCATCAGATCATGCCTCATGACTATAGACTGTAAGAATATAGGTTGGATCACAGATAGCCCGCAGATCAGTGATTGGAGTAGACTTGTGTGCAGCAGCACGTTAAGAATATAGCTGTTGCGTTAAATGTGAGCGATGGATGACATTAATCATTGTGTCTCTACCGATAAGGTTTCTCTGTGGCAAAAAAAAAAGAAAAAAGTGGAACAAAGAAAATATAATCAACTTGTATAGCATGTTGTTAGTGTAAGGGTCCTGACAGCATGACCGTTGTAGTTGACCATTGGTACAGATGGAAATGAGCCTGTGTGGTATATAATCACAATTATGCTAGTCAATATTGAGATGACGATTATTTAACACGATAATTCATTGGTTTTTGGAACATAATATTTTATTGTACTTTAACATTTTGAATGAAAAGAATAATGCTTATATTTTCACATTTTCTAACCCTAACCCTCTACTGTGAGGGAGGTAAAATAGGAGCGCTTTATTTGATATAGAACACCAGAGAAAGTCCAGTAAAGTGAGTTTTCATTTGACCATTTTGAAGTAACAGTCTGTTTACATTATCGATGATTCTCGTTTTGTAATTGTGGAAAGCAAATATTGATATCACGATTAAAATTAGATTAATTGTGCAGCCCCACTATGTGGTGCTTGTCTTGTTTGGGAATGTCTTTGTGCACGCGTGTTTAACTCCTATGAGTATAAATGGGATTTACTGTGTTTGAAGAAAATACCCTAATTAAAAAATGTCAACAGCCTCCTGTTTCCTGGGTATGGTAATGAAACGCAGCAGTAGTACAATGTCTCGGTTAGGGATGGGAGGCTATAAGATTTTATCTTTTATCGTGAGATAATTTTATCGTGGTGAATTTCCATTATCGGGATAATCGTGAATATCCTCACGAGTGACTTGAAAAAAGCTGTCTGGCTCACTAACGTACAGTCCTATTGATTTCCTGACTAATTGAGCCATGTTGTGAATGCTTGGATATCAGGTTTATTAATGGATTTTTTTCTCTCATTGTGATTACCTGCTGGGTGTTGGCGAGAGTCTGAATCTGTCCTTGTTTGTTTTTCACTTAAAAGGTTCACAAAAAAAAGATGTGTCCTATGATGCAATAAAAATATTTGTTTCTTAACAAAATGTAAGGTAAAGTGATTCCCGTATGTTTTAATGCCGTGTTAAGAATATTCTGATGATTATCGGCATAATATCGTGAATCGCAATAATTTTGGCCAGGATAATCGTGACATGAAATTTTCATATCGTCCCATGCCTAGTCTTGGTGTTGGTTCTTGTTTTAAAAAAAAAAAGAAAAAAGATCAGATCAGATGGATCGCAGTATCAAGTAATTTTTTCAATTCTATAGAAAATTGCCCATTTTGACAGAATTAATACAACATCACATGCAAATTGATTAATTGTTATAAGGATTGGTTGACAATGGTTGAGGCATAGTCTTGATACTTCATACTGAATTGGTCATTTCATAGTTTAATATTTATTTATGATCATAATTTGGGTTAATCAGGTGACCTTTCTTGATCAGAATAAGTCTCTCCCCCCTCTTTGCATGTGTCCATCAGTAATGCGTTCTCTCCGTTTGGAGCCTGCATCCATTACCACTGCTCTGGCTTCATTGGATTGGAGGCTCCAGAGTGGATGGTGATCATAGATGGCCCACAAATCAGTGACTGGAGTAGACTTGTGTCTAGCAGTAATTCAAGGATGGATTTAGCATGTTCTCCCTGTGTCTACATGGCTTTCCTCCGGGTTTCTCCGATTTCCTCCAACAGGTCAGGTTCATTGTGAAGGGTTTAACGGTATAAATTAAGGATTTAACGGTATAAATAAATGTAAAAAAAAAAAAAAGGTAAGGCTGGCTGTGATTGCATCTGTCTGTGGGCCAGTCAGTGAGTCACATTACTTCCCCCCCGGAAGCCATTAGGAGCGATGACGGAAAGTTGGAGCTTTGAGCAGCGGGGAGAGAGGAGTTTGAGTGCGACTGGAACAGCCGCGGATTCACTCAGAGAAGCGTCATTGCAACTGGATCGATGCTTTATTAACCTGCTACTTCCACAATGTTAGCAACGAGCAGGCATAAAGTGTCAAAAAGTTAATGCGTGCCATTTTCTGGTAAAGGCCATTTCTTCATCCTGCAATCTGTTCTCAAGAAAATGTCAAAAGCTGTTGGTGCGTTGGCCATCTGAGTGTTAGCAGTGACATTTTACTCCAGATGACTTTGGCTTCAGAGTCTCCCTGTGTGTAGGGCGCAGAAAAACTATTGTTCCATATGACCTCCTAGGGCACTGTATACTGTTTGCTTCCAATGGCAATGGCAGTGTCAAGCCATTATTGGTTGGTACAGTGTATAAATGTCTGGTTTCAGCTGTCAGAATAGTATTCCGTCACAGCCTTTAAAAAAAAAAAACATTTGTCTTTTAGACCTTGGCTTTTTTTTTTTCAGCATACGACGCTCAAAGTGTACAATATGGCACATTTGGAAGCATTCCGTTGCGACATGGTGCTGGTGTGATTGTAACGGCTATATATAGATGGTAGTATCTGGCTGATTTGAGATTTTAGGCCGAACTGTGAAATTCACAAAGAAGCTGTGAAGACTGGGGGGAAAAAGTGTGAATAAAATTATACTTTCGAGCACAAAGGGTTGCTGCGTGTTTAAAATATGAATCATACGTGCCTTTTTCAGAAATGCAGGATGTTACATTTTTTTGTCCAGTATTCATATACGTCTCATAGATGTTGGGGTCTCTGGGATCTGGGATATAGGCCGAGTTGTTTGGCAGCATTGAGTTGGTGCAGTGTCATAGCAGTGGTCTGCACCTTCTGTCACTTTTCCCATAATTAACCAGCCAATTGTGTTACAGACTGATGTAGATTGAGTGGCATGTCAGTCGACATGTACACAAACTTAGGTGAAGGGCAAGGGACAGTAGGGGGCGCTCTTTCAACTCAGGGCTGAGGGGTAAAGTGAGTTACTGTGTGTGTGTGTGTCACAGACCACATGGTAATCACCAAAATTAAAATCAAAAAGCAACAAATTGGCCAAATTCTGCAAGTGTGGCCTTCCATATTGGGCTGCCTTCCCTGAATACTGATGGGGGTAATGGTGATTATGTCTATTCCAAAAACAAATACAAAACAACTGATAGCCCCAAATGGGACATGCAGTATTCACGGTACAATGAGAATGATAAAGTAACACCAGTAAACTATATAACAAACATGGTGTATAGTTTATGTGTTTACCTGGCAGTAGCGGGAAGGTTGCCAAAGAACTGTTTACTTATTTATTTTTGGCAAGAAACTGTTTAGAAGTGAAAGGTAGCCATTATTCTAGTGCAATTTGTTGGTGTAAGCAGTCTTTTTGCTTTCCAAGCCAACAATGATCTGTGAAAGATACGGCTACAAATTTAGCCCCATTTGTTTAATTGGTCATCCAAGGTTGTCCTCCAAGATCTTTTTGACCTTATTTCGCAGTAGTTTGTGTTCCCAACTCATTCTCAATCACCCAGTGATTTAATCCAGCCATTGGGGTGCTACTGACAAAGCTTTCCACTATTGCATTCAAGGATTCATTCTCAAATGCTTATTGGATTTGAAAGGCACTGAAGTCAATTCAACCCATTGTCATTTGTTATGGCAGGAGAAGGTAATTCAGGTTCTCATTTTAAAAGAATAAAGTTCATATACAGTCAGGTCCATAGGTATTTGGACAGTGACACAATTTTTGTTGTTTTGGCTCTGTACTCCAGCACATTGCATTTGAAATGGAACAGTGAGGTTAAAGTGTTAAAGTGCAGACTCATCTTAAATTTGAGGATTTTACGTCTATATCGGGTGAACGGTGTAGCAATTGTAGCCATTTCTATACATAGCCCCCCCCCCCCCCCCATTTTAGAGGACCAAAAGTAATTGGATACATTTTAATAAAGTTATCATATTTAATATTTGGTTGCATATCCTTTGCATGTCATGACTGCCAGATGCCTGTCACCCAACACCATCAAAAGACTCCTGATATCTTATTTTCAGGTACTCTTACAAGCGATACTATAACGTGTCTGCATTTGAATGGATCTCTATGGGAATTGGGGGGTGGGACTAGATTAAGCTGTAAATTACACTGGAACAGTATGGAACACATGGTTGGCGAAATGTCTAAGTCATCAAGGGTCTGACGTATCAAACAAGCCTTAAACCTCATAGTCACTGTTCCATTTAAAATCCAATGTGCTGGAGTACAGAGCCAAAACAACAAAAATTGTGTCACTATCCAAATACTTATGGACCTGACTGTATATGCTCTTTTCCCCTCTTTAATAGAGAATGGTTTATGTTGCAAGGGCCAGAAATCTGCATTGTTTAGCCCTTTGCTCTTGGTGAGCCCTGCAGTAAATTATCTGGTGAAATCAGTCACCCATCTTCATATACAGACAGAAATAAATTATTCTGCAGGAGATACAAATTTGAAATTTTGCATAGATCATCGTGCAGATTAAAACTTAAATTAAACTATTGCTTTAAAACAATAGTGAATGGATTTTTTATGTTTTCAGTTGTCTACAGCATTAGTGAATTAATATTATATTTTGAAAGTCTGATAAAATAGCCTTTTTTCCCCTTTGTATAATATGATGGTTTATATTTGATATATATATATATATATATTTTTTTTTATCTGAGGCTATGTGTCACATTAATTATACGACAGGAAAGTTTGGAGACTATAATTCCCTTTTCATTTCCTCAGTCCTGTCTTTCCCCACCCAGCAGTTTTTTATTAAGCAATTCGTCTGGCTGTGTTTGCGCGTTGTGTGTAGCCAATTAATCAAAGCTAAGTACATTTACCGGAATCTAGTTTATGTGCAGAGGAAATTGAATTCCCTTTGCTTTTGTGTTTCAAGAGGAAGCACGAAAAGGGATAATTTATGTTTGATAATCTCTTCAAAAGCTTCCTCCTTTTGACAGCTTTCTGATCTATAGTCGGCCATTTTGTGGCAATAGGAATGCTAACTTTTAATTGTTTTTTTTTTTCCTGTTGCAAGATCGTGTCCGGTTTGTTTATCCGTCTCGGCGGTGCACAGAAATATCGTGCAGCCTCTCCTTGAGAGCAGAATTTTATTTATTTTTTTTAAACGGCCTTCGTTTCTGCATGGAGTTTTCAGAGTTCTGTGTTGAACTCCGCTCTATGGAAGGGACGTCATGTCTTATTACAGAAACCCAGTTCCTAATGTTGCTATGCTGAACAGGTGTATAAATGTGCATATGCAGGTAATGTATCAGGAGTGGAGTATACCCTTTAGTTTGAAGATGGAGACGGACGGTTAAATACTGAAGGAACAAGCACAATAATCACCACGAATCCCCGGCTGCTGACTGGGATATGATTTTTTAAAAGTGTATAATTCTGAAGGCTGCTTGAGTCAGCAGCGCACTTTGCAAGCAGTGCGAAAATTGGTGGCTAAGGGGGAGGCCTTTAGCAAATATTTGTTGATGGGCTAAAGGGGCAACGGGCCAATTAAGTGCAGTACATAAACTCCCCACCTCCCATGGCTCATTCTCCCACTGTCCATTATCCGTCTCTTGCTTCATCATTTCCTCGTCTCTGCATGGAATGCTCAGGAGATCTAAAAATAGCACAGGGCTCTTGCGCAGAGTGGAGGTGTGTGTCCTGTTCAGTTAATTGAAGTCCGTGGCCTGCTCCTGACGACAAGGCAGGCGGAGCCACACTCCAGTGGGTTGTCATTCTAACGTTAAGACTAACGCGGAATGCGTTTTTATAAAAAATACTATTTTATTATTATTTTACGTAAGATCCCACGGTTTGTGAGCTGGTATTGATCCTTTGTGCTTCTCCTGCCCACACTGCACCTCTCTTTTTCGATGATTTCCTAAATAATTTTTTTTCCCTTTTCTAACCTTTCTCCCTCTTTTTCTCTCTCTCCCTCCCTCCCTCTCCAAAGCACTTGAAATTACCGATTAGAAACTGAAGTGTTTAAGTTGCCGTGGTAACTGTGTGACTCATCTTGCCGCAGTCAGTTTAGTCACACTTCCACTGTATATTTCTTCCACTCTTTTTCTCTTTCTCCCCTCTCTTCTGACTCAGTTTGATTACCCCCCCCCCCCCCATCCCTTCTCCTTTCGGATGGCGTCACGAGGGAAGCGGACAGCCCCTCGTTTCTAGCCAGGGGGGGTCAATCATAGGGGAGTTTTTAATAGATGGGTGTGTTTGGGAATAAGTGCTGGTCTGGAGCAGGAAGTGGTGGAGACTGAGGTGTGATTTTGGAGCTCTGATGTCTTATTTAAGGGGGAAAGCTAATCGGTAATACCAGCGTTGATGATGCGCGCCGAGCGGAGTGATCCGTTTATGTCGGGCATTAATTTAAGGCCGAGCTCCCCTCTTCGGCTGATTATAAGCTCCCCTGTGATTTCCTGGAGTTGGAACAATCAATATTGGATGTTTCTTCTTCCTTTTTGCTTAACCTTGATAACCCAAGGAGCTTTAGGTAAAAGTAGCTAGTGTTTGTTCCGCTTTCTCAACCCGAAAGACGCGTTCGGAAGTAAGGTCTACTGCATGTAATGGAGTAGAAAATGTTACAGCAGTTGTGTGATGTCACTCTAAACGTGGCCTGAATTGCTTGCACTTCATTATATATTACTGGTAATAGATTTCTAACATCAGGATTTGTGTCAAATGATTTGTTTAAATTCTGGTAACTTCACTGTAGATGATGCATTTGTCTAGGGATATACCAGGATTTTGATTTTCGTCCATTCCACCACTTTTGTAAGGGAAAAAAATGATGATGGGAAGATGCACGTCGTTTCCCTGTTCATGTGCATCATGGTGCTACACTCACCAATTGATAAGATGTGTAGGAAGATCCTTCCGGTAAGTGCTGGTCGGGTTTGGACAGCATCTGATGTGGGGGTGTTTGGATGGTGTTTTCCATTCGTTTTCACCGGTCACGTTACACTTACTCTGTGTACTTCCGCTGTGATCGCTTCATGGAACGTGAGGGGGATTGTGTCCATACCTTAGTTTTTCCACTGACTAATGTGGATGTGTAGTAACCATGGTCACACACAATACTGTAGAAGTGTAGTAACCATGGTCACATACTGTGTGTTGGCTTTCTATTGGACCATTCCTTGTGGCCTCTTGAATAACCCACCTTTCTACTATTGACATATTTATAGAAGCTTATATATATGTGTGTGTGCGTGTGCGTTGTGTGTTTTCGTAGAGGTCCTCTATCCAGAATAATGAGGTTTGCTATGAACCTAAGGATGTTCAGGAAAACATTTTTTCCAGGGATTTTTCATGAGATTTAAGAGCTGAATTGAGAGCTGTATTCCCAAATAGGGCTTCAAAGCTCAAGCTCAAGTTCAGGTTGCCAAAAAAATGCTCTAGAATGAGATTTGACTGCTTTTCATCATTGGCTGCCATTTTCCAGCACTGGATATATTTTTAGCTGTAATCGGCTGAGTGCTAACCTTTGTAATCTTTCAGGTGCTTTAGCCTCACCTGTTAATCCGGTGCCCATTGTTTTTTTTTTGTGTTTTTTTTCCTGTCAGTGACAGAGTATGGTCTGCAGGTTTTTGTTTTTATTTTTTATTTTAATTTCCTCTATGTAAAGCATGAGGAAATTATGAAAACTTCGGACAGGCCCATTCACAATCAACATTACTGCAAAATCTTAATGGCTGTTGGATAATTTGAAAAACTTTGAGACCCTGGGGAGTAATTTTTTTGTTGTTGTTTTGTATGAAGTGAAATGATAGTCGTCACATTTTCCCCCTGAAGCCATGAAGAGGGTTTTTGAAAGGTGACCTGGCATTCTACCTGTGTAGGAAGAACGCTTAACGAGGCGGGCCTGATTTGTCATTCCCTTTCCTCGTGTAGGTGTAGAAGGACCGCTCTATCAGCACATACACAATGAGAACATTTCTAATTGCCCATCATCACATTTGATTATGCACAGCACTCGACTGAAAGATGGAAAGTGTCTTATTCAATTATTTAAAAAACTAAAAAAACAGCATGAATATTTAACCATTGAAGTTTAGCTTCTTGAAGTCTCACTGAGTCTGTAGTGTGAAGAAAAAGTGCGCATGTTACAATTACTTTTTTCATAAAAAGAAAATTTAAACTGTGTTGCCAGTTGAATCGGTGGAATTCTCTAGTTTTCAGGTCATGAATGCAAATGAAATATTCACAGCGCAATGGAATGCGATAGGTCCAGTGTATGTATTCCTCCCAAGCAGCTTGTATGCTTAAGCAAATAAAGTAATGTTTCTGCCCGGATGCAGCGCATGCGGACCTAAACGTGTGAATGTGGGTAACTGACTGACTGGTTGGTTGCCTGAATCCCGATGTTGAAAGCACATGGGAAAATTTCAAGTAATTACGGCAAAAAGTTTACGGTCCATCTCCCCGTCCGCTTTTACTAGTACAGGTTGGAGCACCCAAAAAATCATGAATGAACAACTGTGGATATGTTTAAAGATGCAGGTCAATGGGCTGATATGTATAATCTTTCTTGTATCGCCCAGTCAATATTGTTTCACCAGCGGGAGGGGGACTTTATTTATATTGAAATTTTACTCGCAACTGTTTACTTCAGGGAAGTTAGGCCAGATATCTTCCTCTCCAGAGGAAGACATCGCCCATGTTAAAGTAAGCCGAGTTCAAGGCGGATCATTTTTTTGACACTGGTATACGCGACCTGTCGAGTGACGGCATTTAGCCTCCTGTTCGTCGAATGGTACATCGACAAATTTTCTGCACAAAGTCCAAGATAATGTGTGGGCTAACTGTTAATGCTGATGTATGTCTGAATTAATGTTCTGTAGCCTTTAATGAACTTGGTAGATCGCTACTTCTAATTTATTGTGAAGAAATCAACAACATGGTTTGGTGACAGTCAGGATTTAAATGACGTAGGTTTATCTACCTAGATAATGACAAAGACACTTGAAAACAACAGAGCCATATGTTTACATTGAATAATATTGAGGTTGAGCGTGTCAAACAATACAAGTATGTAGGTATTTGGTTGGATTGTGATCTTTCTTTCAGATCATTTATAACACCTTTGACAAAAAAACTTAAACCTAAACTTAATTTTTAGGAATAAGTCTTGCCTGTCTATGGATATTTGGAAAAAGAATGTGCAGGCTGCAATATTACCAGTGTTGGGTTATGGTGACATTCTATATATGTATGCCCCCATGTCTGTTTTTAAATCTCTGCATGCCATATATCCTAGCGCGCTGTGGTTTATCACGGGTGATGGGTTCAGAACTCATTATTGTGACCTGTACCTACCGCTCAGTGGGTTGGTTCTCTCTAGACCTGCACCTGCGGAGGAAACAGCATGGTATTTTATTTGTAAAACCAAGCTTCTTTCAATTAAAACCTCAAATTATTCTACTAGATTTCAGGGTTGGACATAGCAATCTGGATTGCTGACAATGCTGTGGTGTCTTAAGTTATTTAAATTTCAATAGAAACACGTAAAATAAAATGGGAATAAAAACAAAAAAACGGCTAAATACCAGGAAAATTGCAGGAAGGTTACAGGCCAACATTGCAACAATGTTGCTGTGCAACATACCAGTGTTAGGTTATGGTGACATTCTATATACACTACTCACAAAAAGTTAGGGATATTCGGCTTTCGGGTGAAATTTCAGGATGAACCTAAAATGCACTATAATCTTTACAGGTGAAATTAATTTGACCTTCTCTAAACTTTTGAATGCACATGTCCAACTATTCAATGTTTCAGTACTTTTTGCACAACTTGCTGTTCTCTAACAAGGAGCTGAACGGCAAAATTCACAACAGGTGTTTGATCCATGAATCGACCAATAAATTTCCTGGTTCAATTAGAATTGGTATTTAAACAGTCCTCTTCATCATGCTGTTCACATTTTGACATCATGAGACCAAGACGACACCTAACAATTGATCAACAGTACCTCGCCATTGCGAGGCTTCAAACAGGATGTTCTCAGAGGGAAGTGGCCACTGAGCTTAGAGTGTCACAGAGTGTCATCAGCAGGTTGCAACAGAGATACAGAGAGACTGGAAGAGTCACAGAAAGGCATAGAAGTGGACGTCCTTTGGCCACATCCCACACTGATGACCGCTTCATTGTGAACAGTGCCCTGCGGAACCGGATGATGAATGCCACTCAACTCCAGGCACATTTAAGGGAGGTGAGAGGCACCCAAGTGTCACGTCAGACCATTCGAAACCGTTTACATCAGCGTGGTCTGCGTGCTAGACGACCTGCAAGGGTACCTGACCACACCACCAGGCACAGGCGTCATCGTCTTGCATGGGCCAGGGAGCATTTACGCTGGACGAGGGACCAGTGGGCCTCAGTGCTGTTCTCTGATGAAAGTCGATTCACGTTGAGCAGAAATGATGGCCGCCAACGATGTTGGAGACGTCAAGGAGAGCGCTATGCATCAGCCACTGTTGTCACCAGAAGACCCTTTGGTGGTGGCGGTGTTACAGTGTGGGCAGGTGTGTCTAGTCAATACAGAACTGCCCTACACTTTGTGAATGGTACAGTGACAAGCCCATACTACCTGAATAACATCATTAATCCAGTCATTGTGCCCCTGCATGAACAACACAGGCCTAATTTCATCTTCATGGACGACAATGCTCCAGCTCATCGAGGTCGCATCATTAGGGAAAGGCTGCTGGAGACTGGGGTACCTCAAATGGAGTGGCCTGCACTTTCTCCAGACCTGAATCCCATAGAAAACCTATGGGATCAGCTGACTCACCGTGTAGAGGCTCGTAACTCTGTACCCCAGAACCTCAATGACCTGAGGGCCGCCCTTCAAGAAGAGTGGGATGCCATGCCTCAGCAGACAATAAGTCGACTTGTGAACAGCATGAGACGTCGTTGTCAAGCTGTAATTGATGCTCAAGGGCACATGACAAGTTATTGAGACATTGACATTTTTGTTGTGGTATACCCACCACTGTTGTTGGCTTTTGTTTCAATAAATTGTTTGAGATGAGGAAATCACCATTGCATGCTTCTACTTAAATGCCCTACTTTCATGATACGTATAATATCACTGTAGCGTGAACTTACATTTTCCATAAATTTCACCCGAAAGCCAAATATCCCTAACTTTTTGTGAGTAGTGTATGTATGCCCCCATGTCTGTTTTTAAACTGTTTTAAAATCTCTGGATGCTGTGCAACATTGTAGCAATGTTGTAGCAAAGTCTCTTGGAAAACGTTTTATTGAGATTGTTTGAACATGGCTACAACATTGTAGAGCAATATTGCAGCAACATTGCACGGGGTTGTAGTAGGAAGGTTTCTTAGTTTGTTACACTTGTAACCTTTGTCTGGGGCTTTTGTAAAATATTTCCAAAAAAAACTCACTGTTGAAATTAGAACTATTTGCCGAAGCAAGACATTGGCTGAGCGGAGCAAACTGGAGCTTGCGGAGTGGTAACGTTCTAATAGTGCTCATCACTCTAATTAAATGACGTCTGCTTCACCTCCTCGCTCGCTCCCGCTCACATACTGTGCCACACACACCTTTGAGAATCAGATGCACTCCGTTGCCCCGGTATGCAGGCCAACCCGGCATGCTCCAGAACAATATCCGCCATGCCTTGTCACATGTTCCTCACTGGCTGCATACAGGCGTCCGGGCTGAGCTAGGCTTGCCTAGTCTTGTGTTGTCTTTGAATATGCTTATAGGTGAATATGTGAGTGAGACTAAATTTGTTCCCAAAAATATTTCGAAAAGCAGAAACTATGACGCGCATTCATGAGTGGACAATCCAGGGGTCAAAAAGCAAAAGTCCTGCCATGTGTTTCTTCCACCCATGAACAGCTAATTTCACTAATTAGTTCTACCTCCTGGCTGATGAATTGTACTAATTATACTAATCCAGGTGATCGGAGAAATCCACCGCGCCGGTCTGGTTTGTGTTGAGCCTGACCTGTCGTCCCTGTGCCTAAACTCCTAAACCTGAACCGTCCATCCCTGTGCCATGTGACCCTCCAGGGCAGGTCCTCGAGGAAGAGGCGGAGCAGAACGGGCAGAATCAGAACCGGGGCGTGCCCAAGCCCATGTGCGTCAACGGGACGGAGGTGAGCCAGCTCAAGTCCAAGGCCGAGCGGCGATCCAGCTCCTCCTCTAACCCCTCCCGGAAGGGCGTGTCCACCACCAGCAAGATCCGCAAACTCTCCACCTGCAAGCAGCAGTGACCCCGCCGCTCCCGGTCCCTAGCCCAGCTGACACACTGTACCGGTGAGTATGGGCCAGGCTGCCAGCATTAGCCACCCAATGCACACACAACACAGCTACGCTAAGCTGAGCCAGCACTCGGCACTTTACCCACAATAAATCCTATCGTCAGTCTACTTGGGTCTGTACAAGATCTGTGCCCTTAGCATCCCCATACAGAAGCTTTAACATGTACTACGCAAGCACAAGCACATTTATAGCCAAATGCTTCTGCTCTATTCCTGATTATTACAGTTGGAATTAAACAAGAGTTGTAGTCTCATGTATACATTCTGTAGTTTTACTTTTTTTTTAAATAAAGATGAGTATCTAAAGTTTCATGAGTATCTTGCTGTGAATCACTCTGCCGAGTATAAATGCTTTGAGTGTGGGACGCTGAAGAGGCTTCCGGCGTTTTCTCTCCTCCTCCCTCGCTCCCTCTCTCCCTCCTCCCCTCTTCCCCAGCCCCCTAGTTTCACCTGCTCATTCACGTCACCTCTCCTCTTTGCGAGTCATTCATGAGAATGTGTTCGTTCTCTCTGCCCTGCTTCAGCGCCCTCCTCCCCCACGTGCTCATAACATTTAGTGCATTTCTGTGTAATTAACACCTTTCTCATTTTAGCGTGCACTGCTTCCTTCCTGTTTTGCCTCGTGAGCGCCTGCATTGATTTTTCCCCTGTAAATTACCGCGAGCACTCATTGCATTAATATGCTCTTGACATTTCCAAACCAAATCTTTGATTACAACAAAGGGCACCAATGTTAAGTTGCTCCCGTTGTGATTTATAAACGGGATGTAGCTAATCCGGTGCGGCCGGCGTTCATATTGAAGCCAGGCAGTAAAGCGCGATGCAGTCCGCCAGTGCAGAGCTACTGAACAGGCCGCAACCAGCGGTCTAAAACCTCTCCCTTTTGTGCAATAAAATGTAGGAATTGCTTGCTGGGGAAAAAAAAATCAATTCTTATGCAGAGGATGAACATAATAAAAGCCATAAAACAGGAAGAAGAAAGAGTCACAATTTTAATAAGATTGAGCGCTATTCTGTGTGAGTCACCCTCCACTCCCACGCATTCTTCCAGTGCCCGGGACCCAGTGTGTGCAGAAACAATCAGAGAAGAGATGGTGGAGGGGGGAGCATATCTCTCTATAGTTATTGGAAACATCTGGGAATGCAGAGCCATTGTATGGACTGCAGCAGGGGTGGGGGCGAGATCCAATCAGTATTGATTTGTGTGGGGAGTGACGCACAGCCTGGCTGCATGCTCTGGACTGGCCCCACTCATTTACCGGAGAACGCCCTGCTACCTCACACAGTGCACTGGCCCTAACGCCCAGCACTTCCCCCTGCTACCTCACACAGTGCACTAGCCCTAACGCCCAGCACTTCTGCCTGCTACCTCACACAGTGCACTAGCCCTAACGCCCAGCACTTCCCCCTGCTACCTCACACAGTGCACTGGCCCTAACGCCCAGCACTTCCCCCTGCTACCTCACACAGTGCACTAGCCCTAACGCCCAGCACTTCTGCCTGCTACCTCACACAGTGCACTGGCCCTAACGCCCAGCACTTCCCCCTGCTACCTCACACAGTGCACTGGCCCTAACGCCCAGCACTTCCCCCTGCTACCTCACACAGTGCACTACCCCTAACGCCCAGCACTTCCCCCTGCTACCTCACACAGTGCACTGGACCAAACGCCCAGCACTTCCCCCTGCTACCTCACACAGTGCACTAGCCCTAACGCCCAGCACTTCTGCCTGCTACCTCACACAGTGCACTAGCCCTAACGCCCAGCACTTCCCCCTGCTACCTCACACAGTGCACTGGCCCTAACGCCCAGCACTTCCCCCTGCTACCTCACACAGTGCACTAGCCCTAACGCCCAGCACTTCCCCCTGCTACCTCACACAGTGCACTGGACCAAACGCCCAGCACTTCCCCCTGCTACCTCACACAGTGCACTGGACCAAACGCCCAGCACTTCCCCCTGCTACCTCACACAGTGCACTGGACCTAACGTCCAGCACTTCCCCCTGCTACCTCACACAGTGCACTAGCCCTAACGCCCACCTCACACAGTGTACTGGCCCAAACGCCTGGCCCATGTCCCTGCTACCTCACACAGTGCACTGGCCCAAACGCCCACCTCACACAGTGCACTGGCCCGAACGCCTGGCCCATCCCCCTGCTACCTCACACAGTGCACTAGCCCTAACGCCCACCTCACACAGTGCCCTGGCCCAAACGCATATCATTAATCTGTGCTTTTCTCTGCTCCCTTCCCCTGACAGGTTCCTCCTCTTATTTTTCTTTTCTTTGATTTTTGGGATATCCTAAGTGGACAGAGGAGTTTTTTTTTATTTTTTTTTTTTTTTATTCCCTAATTTAATGGACACATTATTAAAAAGGATGCAATACCAGGAAGTGCACTACAGAGTGGATCTTTTCTATTTTTCCCTCTTTTCTTAGTGTTTTTTTTTTTTTTTTTTTGGTTTTGTTGAAAGACTGAAATGTTGAGAAAAGGACAGAGGACGTGACGGAATGGAGAAGCAGAAAGAAGAGGCTGTGACCTGCTCAGCATGGCTGCCGGCCGCGGCCAACATGCAGTCTTTTTTCCCTTTTCCCTGGGTCTCTCTTACTCTATGGATGCGAGAACTTTCCGTTTAGTTTTTAGGAGACATTTTTGTTTTCCAGTTACTTATTGCAGTCAAAAAAAACAAAAACAAAAACAAAACAAAAAAATAAACCACGCACAGACACATTGTGATGTGTTAAAAGAATGTTATTGCTAATGATAATTACAATATGGATAATGATGATAATTATAAGACATCCAATGAATACTGCATGCTGAACAGGCTAGGCGAAAGGGAATTTCAGAGTGCAAGGTTACCAGTTGGACTTGACCCCTTCCATCCAGGGATGTTTTGGGTTTGATTTGTTTTCCGTTTTTATGGTTTTGTTTTATGGTTTCATTTTTCCATTGAATATTTTTTAAATTATTATTTATATAAAACACATCCCAACCAGACCAGATTTGGTTGTGTCTTGTGATTTTTTTTATTTTATTTTTAAATTTTTCTTTCCTTTTTTTGTATTTTGTTAGACATGCATTATTTATATGCATCTTTCTCCAAAGTATAATTTATTTTGGAATAGTAAAGGGTAAAACATACCATGATGTGAAAACCTATTTGGTTAGCATTGACTTTTTTTGCACGATTACTGAACTGAATTTTGAGTTGTGTTGCTGTTGAAAGAATTGTGTCATAACTAAAAGATTATATCCCTCTTTATCAGAGATTCTCATTTCTGAAACAGACATTTCTTTCAAGAACAAGGAGAACATGTTCTGGAGCAGGGCTGTCCAATCCCATTAGACACCCCTACTCTAGAACATGTTTTAGAACAGGGGCTGATGTGTGTGTGTAGGTTTTTGTTTTAGCCCAGCACTACGACACCTGATTCAACTAAATAATCTATTTTCAATCCAGACCTTGATAAGTAGAATTCGGTATCGTGCTGGGCTAGAACAAAAATCTGCACCCACACCGGCCCTTTTCAGATAAGATTGGATACCACTGTTATACAGCTTTGGTTCTCTCTGTGTTGCTCTGGGTGAACTTGCTAACCTCTCTCGTCGGGTGTATTCAGTGCCTGTCCAATATCAGGCACATGAAGTCCTGGTCACTTCACCTCGTCACCTTCCTTTTTTTAAAATTTTTAAAACCCTCGTGTTCCCTACAGGGATGAAAGAGTTCTGCGTATATGCAGATGTCCATGCTTCAGAGCTCACCACAGCATCATTTAATTGTGTAGAATAGTTTTTCCTTTAGGCGAAGGAGAAAATATTTTACTCAAAATTTCACAGTCCATACTCGATAATTAAACGTGATTGTTAAAAGTCTTATTGCCTCAGTGGGTTGTCAATCACGCTGTGCTAGACACGTCTGCAACCTGGAAATCCCACAAGCTTTTTCATCCCTTTCAGGTCGATCTTGGGTCCATGCTACTCTTGAAAAATTAATATGTACTGAAAAGCGTGCTATCATGTTAACTCGGTAGACAATTGTTGATTCAGAGTACGTTCACTTCATCTGACTGATTCTGTACATTTAACATAAATCTTCCACAACAATGACATCTCTAACCTTGTGCACACTGTCAACTCATACATATTGTAGTCTTATGGCTACACCTCTTCATGTTAGTAATTCTCCCAGTGACCAAGTAGACTAATATAGACTTGGCTAATATCTAGCTTTACTTGTGATTTTCATACATTGTAACTATGTAACTATTTTAGCTCTACAGCAAGGTGACATGATTGTGAAGGGATATCACAGCAAGCCTGATAGCTCTTCTTCGCAGGAAACAAGAAAATTTCAATAATCTATGAAATTCAGGCAAGCCTCACCAGTGCTTTTTTCCTATTGTCACAAAATTAGAACCTATAGAACAGGTGCCATAATGACAAAATCTGAACAACTCAAGCTATGTAATGATCTGATGTATCCACAGCTAGTTATCAAAGTGCTACCCTTGAGTCACCTACCTTAAAGGGATAGTTTGGAATTTTGGACATAATGTCTCAATTATGACTTACCCATGATGTAGTTGATTGATGAAAACCATTTTCAGATAATTCCATGCTGTCCCTTCTTTTGGACATACACACATTGCTAATGCTAGCGCAACTCTAAGGTAACTAGTATCATCCACTACCAAACGCACTTAAACACTCCACAGTGCACCCAAAGCAAATAAAATACGACGACAGTCTATCGGGGTTATTTTCAGTGATTATACCATCATTTTTTAAGTCAAACTATCGTTGAATCCTTTACTTTGTGCTCACCTTAATTCTCTGTGGGAGTACAGCGGCGGAGCGATGCTTTACGTTAGTAGGTAACGTAAAGTATAGCTCTGCCGCCTTATGTAGTGTCGGCCAAGAACAATGTCGCGCGTGTGAAAGAATCAGACTAGTAGTATTGTTAGCTAAGGTTCAGGTAAGATGGTATTTCGGTGTGTATTTCAAGGTTGTTCAAATCATGCAAAAAAAAAAAAGGGCACCACAAAGTTTTTACCGATTTCCAGTGGAAGATCAACAAAGAAAACAGCTGTGGCTTCTTGCTGCTCGCATGGATGTCAACACACCAATTGAGACTCTAAAAACTTTAAAAGTGTGTAGTGACCATTTCACGGAGGATGACTGTGAAAATCAAAAAAGGACGGTCGGGACACCCTCTACTGAAGGAGACTGCTGTGCCATCACCTGTTTTTCTTCATGCACTGAAAACGACTGACGAGCAGGTAACTAATAAATGATTGCATGCGTGATCTATCTATCCAATTTAGCTAGCTACTTGCCACGATTGGGAAGTCATGGAAGTGGTCAAACTTTTCCTGCAAATTGGTAGCCAGTGTGCTTGCTTGTATATGCTGTGTTATTCTGTAGCATGTTTGTGTTTAGCTGACTTGTCTACCAAATATGTAACTTTACGGCAAAACTGATTGTGTCGGCAACTGTGGAGTACAGCAGATACCCTGGCTAATCTACAGCTAGCTCTGCCGCTGTACTTCCACAGAGAATATAGGTCAGCACAAAGTAAAGGATTCAACGATAGTTTGACTTAAAAAATGATGGTATAATCACTGAAAATAACCCAGATAGACTGTCGTCGTATTTTATTTGCTTTGGGTCCACTGTGGAGTGTTTAAATGTGTTTGGTAGTGGATGCTACTAGTTACCTTAGAGTTGCGCTAGCATAAGCAATATGTGCATTTCCAAAAGAAGGGACAACGTGGAATTATCTGAAAATGGCATTAACTACATCATGGGTAAGTCGTAATTGAGACATTATGTCCAAAATTCAGAACTATCCCTTTAAGAAACCATTACCTTTACCCTCAAATGATTTTCACCAAGGCGGTTTACAATATTTGCCTCAGATATTTCTCATAAACCTTGTTTTCATAACATTGGAGCCAAAGACATGAGTGGAATGGAACACCAACAGTCTGACTGCAAGAGTGGGGGGGAAAAAACCAAGGTAAGTAAGATGATGACTGCTAGCAATTTCAGACATCCTGTTGACACGGAACATACTGCATGTTACACTGCACCTATATAACCGTATCAAGGACTTTTGATGTCCCGTTGTTTATTTTCCTAGTTTAAAATTGCATCTAGAGTAGCAGTGAGGGCTAATCTGTGTCAGGATATAATTAAGAGCAGCATTTTACATTAACATTGGTATTATTCTCATAACTTTGGTAATCATCTACAGTGTTCTTCATGAGCTACAGGAAAAGTATTTGTAATCTGTATTAAGTGGTCTGTGCTTTCTGTAAATCGTAACATGGCAGTTGGCAGGCGTGCATACAATCGGGTCATTGCATAATGACATCATCTAGCAACGTGTAGTGAGTGATTAACATTCCAGTCCCATTCCGTAGTGACATCCCATGAAGAAGAAAAAAAAAAGTTATAGGTGCAGACTGCACAATTGTCCTTGGTGAAAGCATTTTACTGTGGTCGGTCATAGGATTGAACCCTCTGCCTTATGCAGTGGTTTAGAAAATTGGGGATATTGGGGGTCTAGGGCCCTGTATAGGACTCCTTCATGAACAGTGTCAAATATAAATTTTGTAGTACTAGAGTTATTGCTGCTTGTTTTAACCATGACTGTGATGGTTTGATCGCTGGAATTGTTAATCCTGGTTTGTAACCTTTTTGAATTGTAAGAAGCTGTTTTTGGTGGAACTGTTTGCACGTGCCAGGAGCGGAAGTGGTGTTGGACTTTCCAATCGTATCCCACTGATCCACCATAACTGCCACTTCTCAGTCTTTTAAACTCTGATCTCATTTGACATGCATGAGTGTCTTTGCCAGAGAGTTTCACTCACCCCCTGCCCACATTCATTGATGGGCTTTGATGGTATCCACTGATGCTGCAGTGGTTTTCCTTGCTCTCCTATAGATGGGATCACCTTGACTTTGATCTGTCATTCTAAATGGTATGCCGTCTGGAGAGGGGAGAGGGGAGAGGGGGGAGGGGGGACTTGCAGATGTGGACGAGGCTTGGATGTTGTATCGATCAGGGATTCCAAACTGAAAGGGGAGAGAGCTTTGAGCCTTCCTCAAAAATCAAATGCGTTTCTTGGTTTTTCTCCTACCTGCCACCACTTCAGAGGTAAAGGCCTTACTAAAAGGAAAGGAGTATCTGCTCTATAAATTGGTAATTGGGCTGTTGGTCCATACGATTATTGAAGGGCAACGTGGGGGAAAAACTGCATGATGGCCAAGAATGTGGTATTAATGTGATTCAAATGGCCATAATATCTGCTACAAAGACATTGAATTGAATCCTGTATTTCCCTTGAAATAAATGCACATAATTGTACAGGTGGCATCCCGTATCAGCAGGTCGTTAACAGGCTCACCATCCAGCGTTCCTCTGGGATTTGCTATTGATTTTCAATCATAACCAACAGTTTTGCTTATTTGCTCGCATCCTATGGTTATTTGATGCGACCAGGGAAGACGACAGCAACTTCAGAAGCACTGGTGTCGGACTGGATTTGGAGGATCGGATTGTGTCTGAGATTGTGATCTAGTGTCACCATCTCATGGACAAGGCTTGGTTCTTTAAGAGCAGAATGACAGCAAGCATCCTCTCTCTCTCTCACACACACTCTCACTCACACACACACACACACACACTTAATGCTTCATTCTTTTATTTACTGATTGGAAAAAAGAAAACCCAAAAAATAAATGCATACACATTGTTTGGTCCCTCAAGGCTCAATAGATCCAGGTCAGCAAAGGAAAGCTCTACTTGTTTTTTTTTGTTGTTTTTTTTGTTTGTTTTTTTCGTTTTGTTTTCTGTCAGAAACAAGCATTTTACTTCACAAGCAGGAATACAGAAATAGATTTTTTTTTCTTCATGGAAATATAACTCACAAAATTGTATCGGCCAGCATGGCATGACTCCTAAAATAAATATATAATCCGTAAAATACAAAAACCCTAAGTACCAATAATTTGTTAATTTCTGTTTCAAAAACAAATAAGACTGCATTGACAATGGTACTGTCGATTCTGAAAGGTATATCTGGGAAAACATTTTCCTAAAACTGTTTTTCACATGCAAAACTATGCACAGTTATGTATCAATGCATTGGACAGGCTATTCTTATTAGTAATCATTAGTTTACAATGACCAGTGTTTTGTCTAACATCCGAACGATGTACCTAAATATGTAACTAAGATAAAATATTTTTATACAAAATAGGTGGACACAACAGGAAAACAAAAACTTGTTGAGATTTAAAAGATCATTTACCACAGTTTGCCCCTAATTACGTCTACACCTAATGAAAGACAGACAAATCTATCTTTTGCAGCATGGCAACCCTGTGCTTGTGTGCAAGACTAAATAGATCTTTATACAGATGTGTTCTTTGTTAAATTTATCTAACTGGACAAACGTTTTCATTCCTCTAAGCCATTTTATTGTAGGGTTTCTACAATACAAATTAAATGCACTTAAATTGTCTTCTATTCTTAAACTTGATTGTAATGTAGGGTCTGTACAGCAGAGCAAATAGTCTGGCTTGGGTGAGATTTAAAGGTCATTGTAATAATTGCTGTGGGTAATTTGGCTGTCACCCATTTATTGAAAAATCACAAACGAAGCAAAGGTGAATGTTGTTATTATAATTATTAATGTTATGTCGTCTAAATTAATTTTTAAGCATACTTGTTAAAGCTCTGCTTTGATCGCAGATGATGGCTTCTGTGCATTCATAACAAAAGGGAGTTACAACGTGGTTGGCCAGTCACTCCAGCAATAAGCCTTTTCAACTGATTTATTTGCTCGTAAGATCTTTGGGTGGCTGGCTGTGCTATACAGTAACTGGTACAGACCTGGGTTGGGCGCCCACAATATATAGCTAACAAAAAGGGAAACCTCTAAATCTCACAATGGTGTTAAAGACCTTTCAGCCAGAGTATGTAAACAAACACTTTTCTCTCTCATATTCTCAAAATGGCATTTCTAATTGTTTCAATTGATACTAGATTGACAGATTAATGATGCAAAGTTCTTCCTACTTTTAAATGGAAGTGGTAACCAGCTTTCAGACTGAAGATGTAACTGCAGCCAGTTCTCCAGAAAACATTCAGCTAAATCAAATTTCACTTGGACTTATAATTTCCGTTTGGGGGAAAAAGTGCTCTTCTAAACGATCTTATGTCAGCAAAAAGAATGTTTGGGTTCTTTATTACCATTCACAAATGAATGAAAATATGAAAAATGAATAACCATCTTCTTTTCCTGCCAATGTGCAACATAGTTAGTCTCCTTCATTTTCACATGTAACCCTTGACCCACTGAGGAAGGATTTGCTATTTATGCCTATGCAATCAAAATGGTCAGACACCTGGCTTTACAGCCTGCATGTTGCCTGATGTAAGGCAGGTCCTGTGAATTGTAAATGATGGTTATTTTCAGAAGTATTAACAGGTGAGCCATACTTCCTAGGGAGATATTGGACATAAAGCTATGTGTCAGTACATACAGTACATAAGCCTGAATGGGCCAATATTATTGTATTCTAAGGGGAATACTCTGAGAGGTGAAATTTGCTAAAGCTAACTATTTGATTTATTTTTTTCATACCAAGTGGGAAGTGGTGGTGGTGTCATTGGGCCAAGTTGAGGTTTTGCTTTGTCAACATTCACCAGAAAATCAACCTAAATTAATACATAAAGCCCATTTGTGAAATGCATGCATAAGACGACATGCCTTTCCAATGAAGATCTAAATCAAATGCAACTGTATGGCAGTAGTCTCATTTGGGCCCTAATACAAGCTCCTGTTTATGTGACACAAGCCAGTACAACAAACATTGAATTAATACTGAAGACACATGGTCCTAACTTTCATCGTAAGGCAGGGCAGTGCCGTTCACATCACCATTTTTTTTTGTGGCATGGAAGAGTCTGAATATTGAACAGAAGAACAGAGCATTACATCTGTTCCTCTTATCATATGCGATCTAAATGTGATTGTAATGGCTTATCGTTTTAAATTAAAAAAAACACAGCTGAGTACCCTTCATGTATAATACAAAACAACTGCACATGGAAATAAATCATAGTGATATAAAACAACAGGTGCTCACAATCATTACCTCACTGGCAATCAAAGTCAGTGCTTTTCCAGTTAGTGCTTCCCTGAATACAAGCTCTACCACAATCCCACCAGAACTATTAATGACAAGGACACTTTAAAAAAGGAGCCTTTCTGATTTGGTGCTAGGAGGAATCTGTATATGAGAAATTAACCCCCTGTCATCTACCCCGTGTCATAGTGCAATTTCTCCATTTAAATCCATCTATGCATTGACGTAAGGTAACCTACTGCTAGTTACCTAACTAATAATCATAAACCTGGACAACACAGGTTGCAGGACTGTAGTTTATTATTTTGATCTGGCCACAACATATCTACTTTGGGAATCGCATTTTTTGGGGTGGGGTTGGGTGAAGGCTGGGGGTGAAAACCAGATCTGTTCTCTTTCAATGTATCGTTTCAAATTTGCCCCCTTGAGATGAAACGGTTTTACAATATTGCCTTATGTTATCCAACAATGTTTAATGTTGCTGTCTCAGGTCTAACCTGGGACCAGGCAAGATATTACTTGTAATTTCTGTATTTTCTTTTACACTTTAAAGGGATGTTCCCTTAAACAGATCCTCCTGATATTTCACCCGTATGACAGGACATCATATCAGCAGATTGTATGTCTACCATAAAGCACTACTTTCTGACGTTTTTGATGCTGAAATGAGATTTTAAAAAATTATATTCCACAGACATTCTATGCAAATAGCTGAATAATTAGAGAAAGCTGTGTGGTAGCTGTATCCATCTTGTCCTATGGACCAGGGCATACCGTCACTGACTAATTCATGAATTTAACTGGTTTATCCTTCTACTTTGGGGGGTTCAGGCCCAGATCTATGTAATGCTGCTTTGTGACAATACCATTTGTAAAAAGTGTTATACAAATAAAATTGTATTGAATTGATGTTATGACCTGATTGGGATCTGGACACAAATTCTGAATGTGTTTGACAGCAATGCCATTTTCTTTGTTTATACGGATTTGAAATGGCGTAGTAACTTTCATGAATATCTTTGTGCAGAGAGAATTAAATGCTGGTCCTATTGAGATATATTGGCAAAGTTAATTGTAAACTTTGCAAAAACATGTAAATGCTGCAAATGAATGCTAAATATCAAGCCAGAGGAGCCCTGTTGCCCTGGTGGACAGGAGTATGGTTCATCTTGTCTCTACAGCAGTAGTGCGAGCAAGTCTGATAGCACCTGATTTCACAGTGGAATTACGAGTGCAGTGGGTGTATTGGCTCTTAAAACGATCACTTGCCTCACTTGGAGAAAGGCTGTAAAGCAGTGACAGAAATTTAGGAATAATTTGGAGGGGACTTAAGATCTAGGTAACTATGTACCATGGTTAAGGGGTTTCTTTCTTGGTTGGATATGGGAGAAAGACTACAGTTACCTGGAGAGTGAAACTAAACACAAAGGCTTTTTTTTTTTTTTTTTTTTTTGAAAGGGTGAGAGGGGGGGTGATTCGGAGTCATGCTACACTGGGCTGTGGTCGGGAGAGGCGTGAGCGACTGTCACCGTGCACTCGGGACTGTCCTTGACCCTGCGGAGGCCGGTGTACAGTCGATCCTCCAGGGTGGCGGCCAGCTTGTCCGTGAGCTCGTCCGCGATGGTCTGTGGGCCGTAGCCCGTGGTGGGGGGCAGGGAGGCCGGCTCCGGGGGCTGCCCGGCCTGTCTGCCGCCCTCCTCGGGGGGCTCGAGCTGCTCCGGGGCGGGGGGAGGGGAGCTGGAGGCACGGTCCTCCTCTTCCTTGATGGTCCGGCTACTGCCGCTGCTGCTAGGGCTGACCTTCCTCCTGTCCTCCTCCTCCTCCGCCCCCGGCGTCTGGGCAGTGCTGGCCCCACCCTCGCTGGTCTCCTCGTCGGGCGCGCTGACGATGCGGGGCAGGGTGCTGTGGTAGCAGGTGTCCAGCGGGTAGTTGGCGCTGTCGCCGCGGCGCAGGGGGTTGCGCTGGCGCTCCAGGGCTGGCGGGAAGCGGACGCCGGGGTCGCTGTACTGCTTGGAGCGCTGCCACTGCTTCCGCAGGTGGACCCGGGACCGGTGCTTGGAGCGCAGAGGCGACTCCTGCTGGTCGAACTGGGGGTCGTGCCGCAGGAACTCGTGGAAGAGGGCGTCGGTCTTCTCGTCTATGCTGTAGTCCCGCCGGTGGAGGTGGGGGTGGGGCTGGGGCTGCGCTTCCCGGGGGGCCAACATCTGCCCGTACGGGGCCCATCCCATGGGGCTCTCCACCTCCACGCTGCCTCCCACCGCCTCGTCCTCCAGCTCCTCCTCGAAGAGGCCCGCCTCCAGGCTCTCGCAGACCGTGCCCTTGTGGCCAGAGCTGGTGAAGAAGAGCCTCTTCTCCGACGCCGTTTTGTCCTTGGGTCCCGCGGTGCTGCCGAACAAGCGCAGGTCCTCCGGGGCCCTGCAGGGGGCCTCAATGGAGGCGTAGCCGCTGTCCATCTGCAGCAGCTTGCGGATCCCCGACTCGCCGTCGCTGCCCCTCTCCGAGTCCACGCTGTCCTGCTTTCCCGCCTTGTCTCCGCCCTCCTCCCTGGGCGGGTCCGCTTCCCCCTCTGGCTCGTCTCCGATGTCCTGGGAAGGGTAACTGGGCAAGCCCCCCTTCTCGGCGCCGCCCCCAAGCGAGCACACGCTGTCCGCATCGCTCCGCACAGAATCCTTGTCGTTGTTGCTGCTCTGGTCGGAGGCGTACTGCTCCAGCGAGGCGCGCAGGGTCCAGATGTCGCGGTACAGAGTTTGGTGCTCTGAGCCCTCCTTGAGGCAGGTTGATCCCGCCCCAGGCCCCGCCCCCTGCCCCACCCCTAGCGCCTCCTCCTGGGGCTCCGGAGACAGGCCAATCACTCCTCTCCCTCCACTGCAGCTGGGCTCCACCACCACCTCCACCTCTAACCTGCAGTGAGGAAGACCCAGACATCATACATTAGCAAGGGGAACCTGCTCACTCAACACTTCAGTGACAAATGATGGTTTCTGTCTTCAGTGAAATGCATAAATCCCTGGTTGTGGCATGTACACAGGGATACGTGTAAAAATGGCAGCAATGTCAAATGGTTTCAGCTTTGGGGCTGTTTCTGTTCATAGTGAATCGTAGTCATACAATTCCCCAGTTACTATTGTGCTAAAACGATTATTTTTTGCATCACTTTTTAATTTACTTAATAATCTAAGTCATTACATAGAAATGGAAGCAACAGCTAAATCCTTTTGAGTGGTGAACCTTGGAGTTGCCATTAGACGAAAAAGAAAAAAGGAGGGATTTGAAAAAATAGACAAATTTAGACAAAATAAGTGCAAATGGACTGACGAAATATAGTTAATCACCATAATGTTCAGTTTCATCGAAAATATGTACTGGGGTTTATTTCTAAAGAAGTCATTTTAAAAAACACTCGCAAACGTTTTAACTTGATGGTTGTATTAATCATTAGAATAACAAGTTATCCTACCTGACTGAGCAGCTGCGCAAACCTTTGT
The DNA here is from genome assembly GCA_029718625.1 of Synaphobranchus kaupii. NCBI lineage: Eukaryota > Metazoa > Chordata > Actinopteri > Anguilliformes > Synaphobranchidae > Synaphobranchus > Synaphobranchus kaupii. The sequence goes on from CM056377.1 coordinate 30,136,501, forward strand.
GTTAATTCAGATATTCTTGCCATTTGTTATATAGTGTTTCTAAAAGTATTTAGCTTAGCTTGTTTAGCAATCTTCTTTACGGAAATCCTGTTGTCTTCTTTCAAGTGATTCTGTTAATGGTGTCAAATTGAGTATTTCGACACTATTTAAACCACTGCAGCTGGTTTCCCCAGGTTAAATTTTGAACTGTATTCAAGCTATTCTTCCCAGTTTGCCCAGATTCATTTTGTTTTCAAACTAGGTTTCCCAATAGTAAAAGAAATCTATTAGACTCAAATACTGTGAAAGGTGGTCCTACTCTGTCATTCAATAATAGAATAAATAAATATTAGATATTTATAATCTAGCATAGAAAGTAGAGAGAATCCAGAAGATTAGGGGAAAAAGGCAGTGTAATATCAGTATAAAGGGGGGAATTTACCACAGTTATCCAAAAATTACAAGCCATTTTTATTTTTCAATATGCAAAAATATATTGCCTACATTTAAGTATAATGCCTAACAAATTATCTTTATCAAATCTGTACTTTTAAAGAAGTTGCTCATAGACCAAGTTTGGTTATGACACTATAGGCTACATGTAGATGGCCGCACAGTATCAAATGAGTGGCTTGTTGTTCGACTAAAAGCTATGGGGCCTGAAGGTGTTGCCTCCCAGTCGATTTAAAAGCGACTTCAACATAGAACAGTGTTTAAAGAAAAGGATTGTGTCTGAAGAGGGACACAAAATTCAGTCCCCCAAATCATAAATGAAATATAACTTCCAATTCATAATGAATAATTGTAAATATTACATTTTGAGCCAAAAGTATTTACTTGCACATTTAATTATAGATGTACGGAAATTCTTAACAGGATTTGTAATGAAGCCTAAATAATTAAGTTAAAATATATATGTTGTTGATTATCGGCAGATTGATGGGCTTCAATGACTTTTATGGCCTGCTCTTGTCATTATACTATATTCTGATGTTACACTGCTGGCGTTATCCAGAGCAACGTATACAAATTTACATTTTAAATAATTTCTATGGCTGGATATATAGTGAAGCGATTCAGATTAAGTACCTTGCTCAAGGATACAATGGCGGTGCCCTACCTGACAATTTAAACGGCAACCTTTGCTTTACAAGCACAGTTTCCTAACCTTTATACACTGTGTTACTTTGGTTGTATTTGTATTTTCTATTTGGAACCATTCAAATGTACACACTGTACATCACTGCAGCACCTATAAACTGTCATTTGTGTTTAAGCATTTCCTTAAGAATGCTGGACCCTAACTCTATGTATCTTTGGCAAATAATTTCAAAGCCAAATTAAAAATGAAGGAAAATTTAACATGCTTATCCTGTTGTCGTATTATTTTTAACTCATCGTTTGGGCCCCACCTGTGACATTGGCATGTGCAGGGACACAGGATGAACTAAGCAGATGACCAAAAAGCACAAATTTCAGCAATGGTTTTTTTTGGAAGCGTGATGTCATCATAATCTGAAGCCATTATGGAGATTTGAGATTACCAAGATTTCCCCCCCAGCCTCTGTCCTTGTGGGTGACAGCGGAGCGCATGGAGGCCTGAGGCCTACGCCTCTTGCTCATTGGCTAAGACTCTGATTCCATTGGCCCTGGCGCTTCCTTGGATCAACAAGACCCGCCTCCGTAGATGGAATGGGCTGTTTAATGAAGAGCGTCGCTAGGCGATGGCTGTGGAGAAGCAGCGTGGTCGATGAATGGCGAGGGAATTAAAAATACCTGCCGAGGGAGGGTGGTGGTGTGGAGGGGGGGGACAGGAAGCCGGGGGATGAGCGGCCGGCGCAGTACGGCATGTCGTGCGTGCGTGCGATGTACTGGATGATGTCCATGTGGTGGGCGTCGTGCTCCTCCTGGTCCATGCTCTCGCTGGCCGCCCTCTGGCGCTGGAACTGCCTCCTTTTTGGGGAGCCTGATGGGAGAGATGCACAGGACACCGCCTCTGAGTCACCCCGGCCCTTAGTCCAGACACAGCTCATTTCCACTCATATTCACTCACTGAGGTTCTCCTAATTTGTGCATTACGCTGGATAATAGTGTAATAATGTAATGTAATGAGTCTGGTGACTAGGGTAACCGGGGAGATGAGGATGTACATAGAGGCCCACTATTAGCCTGCTGTGGGCACTGTTATTTGTTCACCAGTATTTTACATTTCAGCGCTGCAGCGGCCTGCATAACACTGTCAAGAGGAGAAGTCTGAGATGAGTATCAGGTTTAGGAGAAAGCGGGTCAGTTGGTGCTGCTTTCGGACCACTACAGTGCTGGCCCATCGGCAACAATAGGCGCTCGCTTGCCGGATCAATTCCTCTTGGGATGAACGGACTGTGAAAATGGGGTGAAGTTTTTATTCGTAACGAGCATCATTAAAAAGAAGGTTTGTGAATATGCATCACTGCATTTGTAACAAACATCGATTCGTGAAAGTACTTCACGCGGTCAAACCTATGATCATAAAAACCTTTGGGACGAACTGAAACAAAGTACAGTATATACGTACTTATTGATATACTCTCCTTATAAGACTCAACATTCTGTATGAATCAAATCATGCGGAAAAATACGTGAAAATCTTTTCTGGAAATGTGCTGCATAGTCACATGATTGTCATAAGCGGATAACGTTTTGATTGGCAGCTGATTTGGGCCAAATTGGCAGTAAATGGGTCATGAACCAAGCTCTGTTAGCTATAACAAATTTATTCAAACGAAAGAGGCAGCTATTTCCTGCGCACGTCACGCTGATGTCATGCGCAGGTCCCAGGAGGGCTTCAAATGGTGTTTTCTCTCCAGCGCGCTGGCCCTCGACCTGTGTGTGGGTGAGCGGCCGGTAGACTGCTAGGGGCGGGGCCAGGTTCAGGCCCAGCGAGCTTTGAAAGGGAAGAGCCCTGCGTCAGAGAGCCATCTGTCAGAACGAGGGCATCTGCAAGCGACCAGGTACCTTCACTGGCAGCCTTTGAGAGAATATCAGCAGGCTTTTATTTTTCCTCACATTTTGTCTGTCCTGTTTTCACAGTAAAATGTCCAGTGTTAATTCAACTCTGAGTACATATGAGTCCAATAGCAACCATATGTACTCTGTTGTACAAGAGTTGATTTAGCACTGAACATTTTACTGTGTTGTACTTGAGCCGCATCTTGTATTATATCAATGTTAATTGTGGAGCGTGTAAAGGACTTCATAAATAACCCACATCCTGTCAGTTCACATGTCTCAACGTATATTCCAAATGTGAACCTGAAGCCAAGACATAGGAGCCAGTACCAGCGCTGTTTATAGTTCTTTAAATTGTTTACTGCAGGGATAAATTCTCATTTCGGGTTTTACAAACAAAGCTACGCTGGCTATACAGGATATGTCCTTCAGCACGTTGCCGTAGTGATGTATTACTGCGGCGCAGGTCTCCTCGTTGCTTTCCATATGTCCTTCCTGACCATGTGTTTTACTTAATTTGATTCAGTTATTGCAGAGAGATTCATTTCAACTGAGACCAACAAAGAATTAAACATAATATTTTACATAAACCCGGGGATCCACTGATGCATAAATCTTTAGCCATCTTAGAATACAAAGTAGGGACATTACTGCTTGTGTTTTCAATTTTGGGGTCGAATCAATAACCCTCAAGCAGGTAATGATGGTACGACTGGTGTAGGCCACTGCAATATTAGCATTCACACCACTTATATTCCAAAAGAATGCGCATTGATGGATTCAGATCCTGTTGCATCCCTATTAAAGAGTTTTAAAATACTGCGTGCACCAGGACATGCCCAATATATCTTGATCTAGCATCTGATGTACGACCACTCGGATAGTGTGCCAAACTCTGCATTATCCATCACATTACACATAAGCAGGCACATTACCGTTCGACTTTAAGGGTAATTGGCCACCAATCGCTAATTCAAGTATTGATCCGCTATTGAGCAACCTCCAACAGACACCCTCCCACCCCTATTATTTTGTTTAACGGGCTGTGTACCACATTTTCTGAAGTTTTTATTTTTATCTTCCAATATGCTCAGCGATTTTCTTTTTTCGCCAATTGCCAATGTTTAGTTTTATTGGAACCGAAATGAGCGTGTTCGCCTTGCCAAGATGTAGCTCAGTGGGTCGGGAGGCTGCCCTTCCACCATTAGCAGTCGTTCAAAAAGATTTGCATCTTCGCTGACCGGTGTTATACAGTGAACTCCACAGGGCTGGCTGTGCACTAATGCCATAGTGAAATTAGCAGTTTGCTCTGCCTCCTGCCTCTGGGTGTCCAGAATGTCTGTCCGGGAGGACTGGCCCCTGTCGAAGTTGAGAGTGATCACAGGCTCAGGAGAGAGACTGCAAGGAAGGAGGGGAGGGGCGAGCAGGGATTTGGCGGCTGATTACATTACATTATAGGCATTTAGCAGACGCTCTTATCCAGAGCGACTTACACAATTTCTTATTACATTTATCCATTTATACAGCTGGATATATACTGAAGCAATTCAGGTTAGGTACCTTGCTCAAGGGTACAACAGCAGTGTCCTACCTGGGAATCGAACCTGCAACCTTTCGGTTACCAGTCCAGTTCCTTAACCATTATACTACACTGCCGCCCTGTCAGGCCCTTTCACACTCTGCAGTGGCCATGGCGACAGAGCCACCAGGCACAGCCGGCGATCGACCTCCACGCTGGGAGCTGGGTGCCTTGATCTGTCTGCCAAAAGGGCCTGATCGGCAACAGAACCATGTCGCTGTGGGCTGTGCAACTGGCACAATGTGGCTGGATATTTCTTAGAGCAGTGGTGTTCACACTTGCCCCTGGAGAGGTGACTCTGCTGTTTTTTTTGTCGTTACTTAGCCCTTAATTGACTGAATAGAACAGCTGACTCCGCAGTTAACCTCAGCTAGTCCTTGGTAAAGAACTGTTTGCTGACTAAGGTGAAAGCAAACACTAACCATCCTGTGGCTCTCCAAGGACAAGAGTGAGCATCGCTGCCTTGGAGGTATGGTTGTTCCGGTGACCCAATCAGAAGACCGACTCCATTTTCACAGGGAGGATATTTGTGGTCACTTTTTGGGGGACAAAAATGTCACCAATACCTTCCCAATACAGCAAGCAAAAAATAAATCGATAATAAATAAATACGTCATTCTGCCAACTGAAATAGGTGACCTGTCACACATACACACCCGCGCGCACAACTCTTCCTCATCCTTTCTTCATTCCGGCTCGTTTCATACCTGACCGAGGGCACTGGGCAGCGCCTGAGACGGCCGGTTAGCAGTGCCAGTCATGAATTATTCAACGAAAGGTTCAGTTGGGCTCATTTCCCCGGCTGGCTAGGACCACTCTATGGCGCAGCTGTCATTGATTTGGAATGAACCGTAATTGATTGTCCACAGGGGGGTGAGGTAGTGAGGGGGCACTAAATAGGGAGGAATAATAATCTTAATAAAGACAATAAGGACAGTGGACTGGAACCTGTCACCGACACAGTGGACTGGAACATCCATAACCCCGCCTCTCCCATTCTTTCTTTTCACTGACTCTCTAACAGCACATTGGCTCACACCCCCGCTGGGTCTTAATGGTAACGCTGTGTCGGTTTGTAAGTGCTCTGACGTTGGGTTGCCGAGCTTGACCATTTAACGCAAAGACTGAACAGAGTTGCTCCGTTTCATGACTTGTATCACTTTTCTTAAAAGTTTTTACTGGACAGTCAGACTTGCATGCTAAACAGATCCATCAAACACACAACATGGAATGACTTGACCCGGGTTTGGATTCAGTTCCATTTCAATTCATTCAGTTCCCGAAATTAATTGCAATTTCATCAACCGAATTGAACTGAAAAATAATCCAAGAACAAAATTCAGTAGAACATTTTGCACATAATTTAAAGGGATTGCCAACTCAAATCGATGATTCAGCTTTTCAATGGTTAATTGTTGTCATCCTTGGGTGAAATAAACATAACCCAAATATCAGTACTAAGTGATATGCCTAAATTGAGAGATGCCTTCTTTTTTTTTCACCATTGCTTGTAACTGATCAGGTAAGGTTTTGATCGGACGGGATTAAAACGCGACCAGTACACGTCAAGTCCTCTCAGCTAATAGAGAACCGCGGTCATACGTCACTGAAGCATTTCTGTGAATGCCACGCCCCACTTTGGGGGAATAATACAGACTCCCATAGAAAACAATGGTACAGGAAGAAGACAAGAAAGATCTGGAAAAAACCTATAAAATTACCAAAAGCTGTTGCATTGTGAACTGCACAGCCAATGCAATTTTAAAAAACGACTTGCATTTTGCACTAAATGCCATGTCCAATCAGAAATCCCAAAAGACGAGCTCTGTGGCTACATGCTATTACGAGAGAGCAGGTGGAAGGAAGCTATATGTTGTCCTGCATCTCCACATTTGTCTGCGGAAAGCAGGTAGGCTAAATAAACATAACATAATATGGATAGTTAGAACTACAGGCTTCAACAATAAAACCCAAAACTTGAGCTCACTGGCCCAATTGGGTCAGTGCACTTAATATGCCCTCATTAGGCTAAATGTAGCTGGATATATAACGTTAGCTAACTAAGAAACATCCTGAGGCCATCAGTAAATTTTACATGTTTACTGATGATAACTGGTATGCAACACAATACCAGCTATTCCTCTCAGGAATCAAACACAGAAATAGTTTTGATCAAGGTAAGCTACCTTGAACATCAAATTATCTTAATTCTAACAACTATGGAACACACCATAGACGCGCTAACGAAAACTAGCAAGTCAGTCAGACCTGCTTTACACTTCTCACAATTGTTAAATGTAGCAAATAGGTATGTAGCTTAAGAAATAACTACTTTGTGGTCTCAGTAATGTTAACGTTACCACATTGAAATGTCAAAGAAAAAGAAAATGGTTGATGTTTATTTCATTGGAACTTGGAAGACTGAAGCCAGAGGCATGTCGCCAGATCAAGTCAAATTTAACATTGTATGTTGTATGTTGCCCGCTCAATCGGTTGACATTTTAGTTATATACTTTACAAAACATATCTTTCGTTGTTTGTCTTTTTTTATTTATACAGGGATTTATTGTTGTCTCAGGGCAATCCCTTTAAGTTGATATGCAATAGCGCATGCTACGCTGTACCGGTAACATACTATTCAAAAGACGTGGGTCTCTGAGATTAATTATGTGAACGGATCTTCAGTGGTTCAAACATATGGTACGGTTGCACCACGCACTTTTTTTAAATTTAGCTATTTGTTTTGCATTTCCCAGTCTGTGTAACTTGACTAGAGGCTCTTGGGCGTGGCCTGAATATTAACTAGCTTTCACGCCCACCCAGGCCTGAACTGCATAGTCGGCAGAAAGTGACACACTTCAATCTTCATTTTTTTTCAGGTGTAAACATTTTTAAAGGCTGAAATCTTGGTGGATGATTATTTTAATAATGAGTAGTGTCAAACAAAGAAAACTACGTTTTAATCACAGTTGGCAATCCCTTTAATAATTTCATTCCATCACTTGAATTTCAATAAATTTTCCTGAATTGACTGTTTGAGAATGAGATTGTAGAGGTTGTACCCCCAACCCTGGAGGGACTGGTGCTCAGTGAAGCTCCCACCTCTGGTGTCCAGGCTGGACGCACGCTGGCTGCTGTCAAACTTCCACTTCTTGATCTTGAAGTAGGGGCTGGCGCCCTCCAGACTAGCATGGCGCCGCAGCTTGGTGAAGAACTGCAGTACAGTGCCCTGCCCGGAGCCGCCAGAGGGGGCGCCGGCGGCCGAGGCCCCTTCGCTCGCACCGCCCGGGCTGCTCCCTTTCCGGGACCCGGCCCCCATCACCTCGATCTGCCAACAGAGAGATAGAGAGATAGAGAGATAGAGAGATAGAGAGATAGAGAGATAGAGAGATAGAGAGATAGAGAGATAGAGAGATAGACGCCCGCGAATCAGCCAAGATCCGTCTGTGCGTGATAATCTGGCAGCGTCCCTTCAACACACCATGGCCGCCTCTTCACGCCTCTCGTACCAAACCCACGCACGCTCGTGGGCGCGGGCTCGTGGGCGGTTGAGCTGAGCACGCTTCTCTCTCCGTTGCGGTCCAATCGACCGTGACGACCTTAGCTGTGCCTGTCTGTCCACTCGAGCCTCAGTCACTCATCTTTATCTGTCTCTTTAACATTTTTCCAGCGTTTTTATTTGATTAAATCCTGGCATTCTGATCCATAAATATGCACAATATAATCACTCCTACATAAGTCATGCATCATGCATCTAACCCTCCTCCCGCACCACCGCCCAGGGGCCCCTGTGACTCACCGAGCTAGAGCGGGGGCCTTCGGGGCTGGGGGCCGGACGACTCTCGCTGAAGCTGGTGTCCACGATGGAGTTGAGGGCGTCTCCTGGGAGGGCGGAGCTGGGACTGACGCTCAGGCTGGTCAGAGCCGTTTGGGGCAGGGGGCAAACGGAGGGCTGGAAATAACACCCATGAAGAGGCATTCAGGGGAGACCACAGTTTAGCAGCCAAATGGAATTCTACATAAGGATTTAGGAGAATATGACTCATATGCAGAAAAGAGCTGTTAATTTGAAAAAAAAAAAACTGCTTTCATCAACATTTCATCAATTCCTATTTTTTGGAAATGTAGGAGTAGAGCGATAAGTTTTTTTTTTTTTTTTTTTTTTCATATCCGCTATATATATTATTAATCTACATTGATTTATTACGATATTACTTCGAGTGATATAATTGTCGCGGTCGTAACCTGCGCGACTGCGCCGCTAATAGCCGGAGTTGTCAGGGCTGTCACCTGGAAGATGGAGAGGCTGGACTTGGAGGCGGGGCGTGTCGTCATGGCGATGCTGTTCTCCGATGACTCGCACTCGTGGATGGTGAGTATCTTCAGGGCGGGAGGGGGCAGGTGGAGGTGGGTGAGCCGGGCATTCTTCAGGTGGTGGAAGTCTCCCTCTGTGAGAGTGTACCTGAGAGAACACGTCAGGAAAACACGTCAACAGCTGCAAGCCACTCAAGAGCACAATAAGAGACCTATTCATTGTTACATCAACCACGTCGCATTTATTTATGGACACATATCTGCGTCATACACGTGGGCATGGAAACTGTAGACACCTACCCAGTGGAGAATCTCTTGTCAGAGTTATTTGTTATCTCACAAAAGGCACAACATGACTCACAAAAAAATATCACTGCTCTTTTAAGCAATTTGAATTGATATTTTTACGATTGTGCATTAACTTTAAAGGGAGCATCAACTATAGGCAAATACAGGTGAAAGTGAAAATGACACGATAGACAAATTAAATAAACAAACGAATAAATAAATATGATACAGCCTCTCCAAAGCCTCAGTACTATAACAATGTCAACCTGGGATAACAACACGATCTGAAAGCACCAAATAGTGCAACACACCATTTTTTTTTTGTTTTGTGTGTGTGTGTGTGTGTGTGTGTGTGTGTGTGTGTGTGTGTGTGTGTGTGTGTGTGTGTGTGTGTGTGTGTGTGTAAAAAAACATGTTCCTGACATGTTCAAATTCTCTGATCTGATTGGCCAGTGCTGTCCTGGCCAATCAGAGTGGAGGGGCGGATGCGCGTGGGCGTGGAGTGGGCTCAGCAATGCAGAGGCGTGTGGGTGGCTGACCTGCGGCCTTTCTCTTGCGTCTTCTTCCCGTGGTCGTACAGCGCAGCCTCGTTAAAGGACACGCGGCGCCCGGTGGTGCCCGTCGACAGGAAGCGCTCCGTTTCCATGTCATGGCTGCTGGCGGCTGACAGGCAGTCAGACTCGTCCACCCTGATGGTGATCTCTGATTGGGTATAAAAACAGAGCACCCCTGTTATAGGCCGGGGGCATGGTATCTGGGATCCTATGAGATCCTTTACCATCTGCACAGCTGCCTGCAAACCAACCTGAGTGAGTGTCTTTGTGTTTGCTCATGAAAACACAAACCAAGAGAGTTACAGTACGGCAACCCAAGTGTGAAAAACAAATACCACAAAAAAAAAAAAACAATTTTCTATAATATTCCAACGTCCCGTTAATAATAATTTTTTGTGGTTCATTTCAAAGATCCCACACCTTCATGTACATAAGCCAACAATCAACAAAGCCATATTTCCAAACCACAATGCCACAATGCCCCAGCTCCCAACTTGCGGTCTGCTGCTCCTATAGGTGAACAGAATTGCTCAAGTTTTAATATTAATTCTACAATATTAAAGCTATATTTTTGGAAAGTATATTAGTATTGCAGTACATTAAATGAACTGGAACACTACAATCAATTCAGCTTAATCTCTTAATCCAAAATAAAAGCACAAAGCTACTTTTGTAATATAACTTTCTGCCAGTATGATACAGAATGCTTGGGTAGGACACCCTAATTAATATTGACCTGCTAGACTAGATTGTCTTTTAGAGACAAATTTCCCATATCAGTGAACCATCAAAGATTCACCAGTAGGCTACTTTCCCGCATGGTTATCTATCCTAGCTAAAGGTGAAAGGCTAGGTTTGTGGTTTACCTCAGGTTTTTTTTTGTAAACCAAAAAGCTCAGGTAAATCACAAACCTAGCCTTTGAGCTAGGACGGATAACCATGTGGGAAAGTACTGATGGATCTTTAATTCCTCAATGATATATGACATTCCCATTCATCATGCATATGGGCACAGCAGTGATCATAGCTTGATCCAAGGTCATTATCTGCATCAGAAATAAATGTATTTATTCAACTGTGCTCTGAGACAGACAGTAACGTGGCAACCGGGCCTTGGAGGGACAGTAAAGTTCACTCGAACTTTGAAGTAAGAGCAATAAGCATGGTCAACACATGAAAAAGTATTTTGTAAATTTACAAAGACAATATTCTATTTGTGTTGAAAGGCATTGACATTTTGTTGCAGCCCACTCCATTCAGGATGTTCCCTGCATGTACAAATCAACAGTTGGCCCTCAGGCTCATGCAGGTGTGCTTTCTTTGAACTCAAAATGCTGAAACACACAGTTGGACCAACCATTAAAGCCTGTGTTAAAAAAAATTAAAATAAAAAAAAGTGATTAAAAGTAACTCTTCAAGTACAGATGTTACTGCTCCCTCTGTTGCCCCAAAGACCAAGGCAGTCTTGGAAAAAGTGACGAGAGGTAACACCCACATTAAAGAGTCTGAAAGCCTTCATCAGGCCATGTTAATTTCACATGACCAGAAAAATGGAGTGTGTTCTTCTGCGCACTATGAAATGAAACGTGTGAATGAAATATGGAGCTGGACTCAAAGCAGGCTGTGATATACGCCCTGGTAAGGCAATGGGGGTGGGGAATTGTGGTTTCTCTGCACGTCTCTTCCGCCTGTTGCAGGGTCATAAACTTTGTTGATGACAGCACTGGCATTTCCCTGTCCCTTGGGGCCGAACAGTCAAGCAGGTAGAAAACTTTAACCGTTCCAGAAACGGGGCAGGACTCCACACTCCCACGCTAAGGCTAACTGTGCAGCTTTGCAGACTGCAGACAGCATATGTTGACTGAGCAGGCAATGAGATCTCAAATGAATTCAGTCAATTCAATTTCAACATCCTAAAACCAAGGCAAACTTAAGTTTGGACTCAAGACACATAGTAAGTCCACATAGCAGCAATCAATCTACAGGTTTCTCATTTCAATCAGTGCAAATAATGACATTACATAATTACTCTAAAACCGCTGTCCTACCTAGACCTTTTAAATAACAGGGGTTTCCTAAGTGATCTGAATGGGCAGTCGCTTGCGGTCGATCGTCTTTGACCCAGACCACAGATATGGTGGGTGTGGAAGGCCCCTCTCACCTTGCACCGGCTGCGACTCCTCCACGTACGTAGTGTTGGTCTTCTCTGGGTCATCGCTGGCCCTGGAGCCGAGAGCGGAAAGCACAAATCAACGACACTGTGATGTAACCGCCTCGGCCTACGCGTTTGGCGCGTTCAACACATCAGACCCGAGACTGCATTTCTCTCCTCAGAACAGAGATGACACTTACAGCAAGGGTGTCATTTCATAAGCATATGGAACATTGCCCTAGATAGTCAGCGTTTTAGTACAACAGTAAAACAAGTACAACGATAGTGGGGATTTTTCATATACAGAGACTTTTCTATCACCAACAAACAAACATGTTCAATTCAAATACATTAACTTGTGTTGTCCTCAAACGACTGTTCTCTGTTAATCCAATGATGTGCATGTAAACAGTGTTGGATATGTGGATGGTGTTTGATATGTGATATGTGCACCTAATCATTTTTGCTTTAATTATTATTATTTAATTTTTTTTCTCATAACTCGGCATTATTGATTCCCTTTCACTCCTGAGTAATTAAATTCATTTTCTGTGTAGTTTCATATTGAAGTGTTGCCACTTCCATTTACATGAGGAATTGCATTTAAATGGAGCATATTTAATTGCACTGGTTGCTCAGAGGGGTGTGGACCAAGGTTATTACAGTTAACTGAAACTAAAATCAAAAAAACATTTCAGTTAACTAAAATGAAAACTGAAATTACTTTAAAAACTAAAATGAAACAAAAACTAATGTAGTGTTCCAAAACTAACTGAAATAAAATAAAAATGACCATGAATTCTTTTTAGTTTTAGTTTCTGATCCTGCTGCTGATTGTTGATAGCACAGAACATTTTTGTTTGTATAATCCGGATTTCATATAGTGTCATTTGAAACATTCAAAACAAAAAAGTTGGGACAGTGTGTAAAATGCACATAAAAGCAGAAAGCAGTGATTTGTAAATTCTCTTTTACATATATTTAATTGAAAACAGTTCCATACTATTCCCGTTACAGCTTACTCTAGTCCCACTGCCCAATTCCCAGAGATCCATTCAAATGCAGAGAGGTTATAGTATCGCTTGTGAGAGTACCTGAAAACAAGATATGAAGAGTCTTTTGATATCCTTTTATACCCAGTCATGATAGCATCACCTGTTTACCTGTGGAATGTTCCAACAGTTTGAACTTCCCAGTCTTTTTATTGCCCTTGTCCCAACTTTTTTGGAGCGTGTTGCAAGCATCAAATTAGGAATTAGCGTATATTTACAAACATCAATAAAGTTGATAAGGTAAAACATTAAATATATGTAAAAGACAATTTACAACTCACTGCTTTCTGCTTTCTACAAATCATGTGCATTTTACATACTGTCCCAACTTTTCTGGAATTGGGGTTTGTATTTTTCTCTCCCCCAACCCAACTATTGACTGTTATTAACTGAAATAAAAACTAAAACTAAAATCGGTTGAAAAACCAAAACTAAACTAAAACTATAAACACACTGAAAACGAACTTAAACTAAATTAGAAAGTGAAATTAAAAAACTAATAAAAAATAAAAACTAAATGTGACCTTGGTGTGGACCCACTGTGGGAGTGGGAGTAGAACTAGACCTACTGTCCGTCACACTGGTTCATTGGGAGTAAGTTCAGCTTCAGAGTCATAGCCTTCCTCCTACCAGGGCTTACTGTGTGTGAACGCTGTGAGTTATCTGTGAGTAAGCCGCTGACATGGAGGAGGGCTTACTGTGTGTGAACGCTGTGAGTAATCTGTGAGTAAGCTGCTGACATGGAGGAGGGCTTACTGTGTGTGAACGCTGTGAGTTATCTGTGAGTAAGATGCTGACATGGAGGAGGGCTTAATGTGTGTGAAGGCTGTGAGTTATCTGGGAGTAAGCCACTGACATGGAGGAGGGCTTACTGTGTGTGAACGCTGTGAGTTATCTGTGAGTAAGATGCTGACATGGAGGAGGGCTTAATGTGTGTGAAGGCTGTGAGTTATCTGGGAGTAAGCCACTGACATGGAGGAGGGCTTACTGTGTGTGAAGGCTGTCAGTTATCTGTGAGTAAGCCGCTGACATGGAGGAGGGCTTAATGTGTGTAAACGCTGTGAGTTATCTGTGAGTAAGCCGCTGACATGGAGGAGGGCTTAATGTGTGTGAACGCTGTGAGTTATCTGGGAGTAAGCCGCTGACATGGAGGAGGGTTTTTCAGGCCACTTGGGTTTGTTTAATTTTCTCTGTAGCACTCGGTTTTTCTGACTTCACTGGCCTCAGCCAGAGCTCATAACTCCGCAAGACGAGATTAATCACCTCTGATGGCTGCTATGAAATTTCATTACAATCATCATTTGTACAAGTCTGCAGTCCTCTAGCAGGCTGTGGCCTGGTTGGGGGCTGTACAGGGGAAGGTGAAACCGAGGCTGCTGTGATTGGTAGACAACAATTGCCAGTGAAATTTAACCCAAGAGCACACCATTTAGAATACCATGGTGTGCCAGTCAGTCTTTTAAAATGATGAGGGGGGGGGGGGGTGTGGTGGTGGTGGTGTGAGCTGACCATCTCTCTCTGTCTCTCTCTCTCTCTGTTTCTCTCAATTCAATTCAAATGTGCTTTATTTCCATGACAAGTAAACTTGTGTTGCACAAGCATTGATACATAAATGACAGACAATAAACACCCCCCCCCCCCCCATACCGAAGAAGGATGAGAGAAAAAAAATAAAACTCTCTCCCTCTCCCTCCCCCTCCCTCCATCATGATTTCTTAAATCTGCATCACTGAGAGGTTACAGGGGTAATTTCTCTGTTTTCCCATTGGAGGGCGGTAGACGGATCAGCCTCACCTGGAATAGCGGCGATCTGCCTCACAGCAGCGGCGGCAGATGATCAGAAGCACGGACAGCACGACCAGTGTCCCCCCGAGGAAAACGGACAGCAGGACCAGCAGGAGGACATAGCTGTCCTGTTTGCCGGGGTCTTCTGGAACATTCTGAGTGGACCAGAGAGACAATTGTCTTAGGCATCTATTGGCCCTGCCATCAAGTGCTCCTACCTCTACTACTGTATCACCGGCCCCTTTGACTGAAAGAGTCCATGTGCATCTAGGACAACAGCTTTTTTTTTTTTTCAAGTATTGGTGACTGTCACAGTTAATTCTCCTTGAAATAACCCTCTCAGTCTGTCAGCTCTTATGAAATATACAGTGACAGACTGCAGGCCGAGGTCTGACTGTGGTCCTCTTTACTGCAGATAAATATTCCCTTTAATGTACTGCGCTGCTCAGTCTTATAAACTATCAGAAAGGCGAAGGGAAGCTAAATTCAATTTCCGAATCCATTTGACTGGCAAACAAGGGTGCTGCACTCTAAAATTAGCAAGAGGTGGATAAGAGAGGGCTGCCATCCTGTGATGGGTGGCACTGGGATTGCCTCCGACGGGGCAAACGTCTATAACGTGCCACAGCACTTTTTAATTGAGCACAACGCCAGAGAATCAACCAATTTTCTCGTCCTCCATTAACTCCACTTGAAATCAGCAATGGGGGGGGGGAACATGCAATCCTGAGTAGTTAAAATTGTCTTCTGTATGCTAGCAGTCAAGGTACTCAGTCGTGACAATGTGAGTATACAGCTGCAGTTGAGTGTCTTGTGTAATTGCACGCCAGTACAAGGACAAATAGCAGGCTGATTTGGGAGTGGAACACAAAGACAGTGCAAACCGGGAAATAACTAAAGCGATAATGAGCAAAATGTGCGCGTTTATTGGGTAAATGCATGAGAAGCATCGACGTCACTGTGCAACGGGCCCCTAAATTGGTATCACGTACAGTATGAGTATTGACATTAATCTGTGGGGCCGTCAGTGACTCATGTTTGAGTCTCCACATTTTCACCCAGGCTGGGGGGGCGGACAGGTGCGACCATTGTTCTGGGGTTCAGACATTAAGTGCTGCGCTCAAGGATTCTGTGAGCCGTGGGAGTTATGGGAAATAAAGGAGGAGAATGGAAGGCAGAGATCGAAGGACACCTTCTTCACAGACTTCAAAGGCCAGAGAGCACTTATTCACAGGCCCCCGTGTGCCGTTCACTAATCGTGAGGAGCACAAGAGTGCGACAGGAGTGGAATCTCCCCACACACACACACACACAGGTTCTGAAATCCCCGCCTTTGGTATCTGGCTCCACACACTGGGGGCAAGCCATTTTTGTTCCTCTCTCCATCTCTGAAATGCCTCATCATCACCTGAGCGTTCACCAGTTATAGGCTCCTTTGGAATTGTCTTTAGGAAAAAAAAAAAAAAAAAAACCTATTTTTAAAACATATCATTTGGCCTTTATGTTTATAACACTTCATTGTGTGATTTTTAATTACATTCTGTGCCTTTCTGTTAAATGGCGAGATATTTTACTTGTCATTGCTAGGTGTTACCGTACTTTTAATAGTTTAAATGCGCTTCATATCTTTTGTTCTTAATTACCGTCTTCGACTCGCTTCAAAGTACCTTGAGATTTTGTCTCTAAATTAAAATTATTATTCAAATAATATATATTATTATTAATATGTGAGGAGGAAGGACAAAAAAAAAAAAAAACAACCATTCCCCACTCCCTCCATCTCTCACTACCCCACACCTAATCCTCCTCCCCCAGTAACTTCCTACTTTAATCCTTACTTTTGAAACTCAGCGCACCTGAGGGAGGCCCTGGAGCTTACCTACTTTGTGTCACGAGTCAATTGGCTTTCAAGATGCAAACACCGCAAATACCATGAGAAGTGCTCCTGTCCCGACCTGCTGCGCAGATGCATCACCCCACCAATTACAGTACAGGCCTGAAACGCATTGATTTTCTCACACTGGTTTGTGTGTGGTCAATCTATAAACACCACAGAGCAATTCCATTTGTTGGGCCCCAGTCATTAACCTGTTTGCACCTGAGACCTGAGGCACAGAGATTTGGCACACTCGGGGGGGAAAAGGAGGATCAGTGGCTGACACACACACACACACACACCTACACCTATGTCAGGTGGAACACTGTGACCATCTGCTGTTTGTTGACTGAACACACTTGACTCAGCACACAAAAGAATGCAGTAGAATAGAGCAGGACTCCCATCATTGTCCACCTGCAAATGGAAATTAACCTTAGGCTCCCTTTACTTACAGCACCAAAATCAGTCATTACTGCTTCATTCATAACACCTTTCAGAGTTGCCAAGTGTTGATGCCTGCAGCACTGTATTTGTATATTTGGTAATCGTCAGGTATTGATCGGTAACAACACCACATCATGCATGAGTGCTTTCATTGATACAGTCTTCACCATTAACACACTGGTTAAACTGTTCCACATCCACAGCAAGCAAAAACAACATAAGCCTGGTTTCAAAGCCAAGGGTTTTGAAAACAATATAGGTACTCTAAGATTGTTTTTGAAATTATTCACTTTTTCAGGTTAATTTTGACAGTCGTACAAAATGCCAATAAAAATGTTTTCACGTTTTTTTTTCTGGGATAGACTAATTATATCAATGACAAGCAATAATGCAAACCTCAGTCTTTTTTTTTCTTTTTATTTAGTAAGAGGCCCTCAGATGGAAGGGGAACGTGATTGTTGGAGCTCTCAGAGAGACGCCCTCGGAGGGAAGGGAAGGGAAGGCGGCTGCTGGAGCTCTCGGTGTGATATCCTCTGGCGGAAGTGCAAACGCACAAACTGCAGCTTTGAGGCCCGTCAGGTGGTGCGCAGAGCTGAAGCGCTAGCCCTGGATCCAGCGATTCACTCCACGGTCTGGAATCAAATCCTGGACGTGTCGGCGCTGACCGTGACCGGCCACCTCGCGGGGAGGGACGTAATCGGTTACAACGTCACCCGAGGAGGGAGTCTATCATTCGGCAGGGTTTCCGTCGCCTCTTGGCGCACTAGCGACTCTCGTCCGGATGCATTAGAAGCACAGTCTTCCAGCGCGGTGGCTGCGCAGCTCAGGCAGCGGAATGCACAGCTGGCTGGTTGCATGTGTTGGAAAATACCTGTGCTAATCTGTGCTTCTCCAAATACATGTAAAAGAATGTTGCAGGAATGGAATGGGCTTACAACCCAGATCAGGCATTCAGAAAATGGACGTTTTTTTTCCCAAAAAAGGAAAATTGGGGGAATAAAGAACTGCTGGCAATCATTTGCATCATTCGCCCATGGCAGCTCTGGATGTGACTTCACCACTGGATCTCTCACCGTATGAAATACAATAACATATTGTGATTTGAAGTACACTATTCAGGTGCGACCCATCTAAAGAATCTACAGCGCTGATGTCAATGTTTTAACGTCAATCTTCATTAGAGGTACATTTATCTAATTCACAATGTTGACTTCAGTATCTGAAGTACAGATCAGGCTGAAAACTAATGACAAGGTGCAGGCAGCATTGTCTCGAGCGGGAATGCAGCCGGTTCTATACATGGGCAGAAGAAGGAGAGAGAGGTTTACTTACGGTGGCGTTTTCAGTTAGGTTTTTCCATACGGTAGACTCATTGCTCATGGTCCAGGCGAGCGTGAGCGTCCCCCTGAGGTGAAACGGACAGGACATTAAAGAGTAGCCGTAGCGACGCAGACACTCCTGATCCATGCTCTCCACCTGTACCCCCCCCCTAGCACTGGAATAAACAGGACATCGCTCTGTATTTGACTTTCCTATTCATATCCCCCTTCCACAGGTCTAAAGCACAGCCATTGAAGTGGAACAGCGTGTACAGTCACCTACAGCAAAAGGCAAACCTGAATATATTGTGCAGACTAGCCTGTATCTCCCAATGCTGAGCAGAAAATGTCCAGTCAGGCTTCCAGCAGGCAGGACTGAGAGGAGCACAGGATACTGCAGAAACGCTCACACTCCAACGGTGGTGTGTTTTCAGCATCCAGCAACGGCGGCGTTAGGCCCACTTAGCGCTGACTACTGTAATTTAAGCCCCCTCCCCACCTTCTTTCACACCCCGTGCCCCTTTCCCCTAAACAACCTCCCGAGGAGCTCCTATCTCCGAATAGCCGGTCCACCGTTCCAGCAGCAAACGGGCCTTGCAGGGATGATGGCTGTGAAACGCAGCATCATCATCTTCCCACACCTTGCACACGCTCTCTCTCTCTTCCTCAGCCTCTCTCTCTTTCCCTCCCTCTCTCTCTTCTCTCTCCTCCCCAGCCAGCTGCACTCAAACAGTAGCTAAATGGCAGCATGCTCGCATCATGCAGAATTGTACACAGGACCCCCCCCACCCACACCCACACACACACACCTTCCCCCGTGCTGGACTACTGGCTCTTACCCTGACAGGAGGCTGTGTGCCATGCGTGATGTGCGATTTCCCTGCAGAACCCGCGGCTCTCTCCCCATACTCTGCCTGCCTGCCTGCCTCGTCTCCTCACGCCCGTGATGGTGTCTGCACACGGGCTTGCCTCGGCTCTGCAGAGGAACTTAGCCGACTGCAGGCAGCTACAGCCCATTACCCTCTGCAATACCTCTACACCACGGAATAGTTCGCCGTTGCTTATTTCTGCTTATTATTTTCCCTGTAAATTTTAAATCCAAACAAACACACACTGAAAGTCTGAGTCCAAATTTCACAACCAAGATATCTGCAATAGCATTACTCCGTTTTATGTGTGGTGTTTTTGTGTGGGGGGTGGTGGTGGTTGGGGAGGGGTGTGGGGGGGGGCAGCTGACAGAAAGTGTTCATTTTTCTTCTTACAAACCTAAAGACAATGGCATGAAGGCCCATGGCAGAATTACTGCTCCTCATTGGGTAATCAGTAATGGATGATAAGTTCCTGCACTACATAGACATCTGTTTGCAAGGCAACAAGTAATGATCCCAACGCTGTTCTTTTTTTTTATTTTTATCCTTGGGCAAAAAGTAACTCACATACAACCATGGCTGGCAAGAGTAGAAGCCTTCTGAGCAAAAAGTATCTTGATACTGCTATCTCAATTTAAATGAAACCCCTCACAGCAACTGTCTTTCAGGTGGCTGAGAGTTCCAAAATCCAGAATCTTCCAGCCCTGCCTGCTAACTCCTTACATCTGAGAGGGAATCCCTGTACATTGGGCCACAGCATACCGGAATCATTTACTACAATTTTCATGCAGCTTATTGAGTGGGCTACATATCAGTGTCAACTGTCTCTGAAATTCTATTACAACTCCAAAACTTGATCGCTTCCCCTTTAATTCCCCAATATGGGATTCCCTTATCCTGGCTAGTTGTACATTACAGTGAGGGGTGCAAAAAAAACATTTGTTTGACCATATAACAATAGTGAGCATTTCCAAACACACTGGCAGAAAATCTGTGCTTAAGGGTACACAGGTAATACATAATGAAATTCACTTTTCATTTGAGCGATGCGGTGCTCCCATGTGACAGCCAATCTTATGCCATTTGCATTTGGTTGAATTACTCAAACTGTGCTGAGATCTTTATTTGGTTTTTTATCAAATTCCAGTTATCCAGCCCCGCATAATTTGATAGGATCACTCCAGGTGATCTGCGTGAAACACTCTGGATCCAATTAGGCTAAGTAAGTGTTTGTGCTTCACATAGTGTGACCATATATCAGTCTTCACAGACTACCACCATCAGCAACTAACATAAAATATATTGTAACCGGTTCCAAAGCATATAGGCTAGTCACCTGTCGATGAAGGCTTTCTCATACGGTAAACTAATGTGTCAATAATATTCTAATGTGGAAACAAATAGTGCGGTTTCAGGGAATGTTTGACACCAGTGAATTACATAGCCTAACTGTTGCACGAAGTGGATAGATTGTATTTCAGAACGTAGAGAAATTATCCCCGTAGAAAAAAAGGGTTTGTAGGCCTATGTTTTAGATAGGCTATTGCTAGAGCCTAATGTAGCCTACCCGAATGCTCAGATGTGTTTCCGGATGATCAGTTTGCATGGCAGTTTGGCAACCACCATTCAGTATGTCGTGAAATGAATTCAAAGGAGGAATGTAGGCTAGCGAGCACATTTAAGACCAGCTCACGTAAAACAATTTGCAAATATGCAACACAGCCTATGCCATCCAAACCTAGGCTACACATTTCAGCATAAATTCACCATACCAGCGAATTCATATTCGTATAGCCTATAGTAAACTCAGACAGCCTCTGCTGCAGATGGCAAATTATTCAGGTATTAAAAGTGCTGTGACTATATAAAGCACATGCTATCATTAATAAGGCGCAACATGTAGCCCATGAGCCTCTAACTATAGCCATAAGAGCCTACGCGTTATAATGGCGTATTCCCAAGTTCCCGAACTAGGCTACTCTTTGTAACAGGCTGTGTTCCAATAGTCAGAGCGATGGCAGTAAAATTCACCAACGACTTCTCGGTAATTCTCCCTGATCCTCCTCAATCTCACATCTGCCTTTTCCACTCGTGCCCCAGATCAGCCACATTCCTCAGTCCATTTTATCCTTGTAGCCTATGCACGCAGGCAGTGAAGCTGGCCGACCGTTTCTGAACGTTTATAAATATAAATATATCGCTGTGTGTGTGTGTGTGTGTGTGTGTGTGTGTGTGTGTGTGTGTGTGTGTGTGTGTGTGTGTGTGTGTGTGTGTGTGTGTTAGAGAGATGTGTCACTACATCTGAAATGGAATAGCTTCCTGGTTAGACTACAATAATTCCTGCATTAATTTCACGAACAGGCGGCAACTGTTACTCAGTTGCAAATAAATCCATTTGCACCACCATTTGCCTATATTATTATGGTTGGCACCTATTTTATTTCATACGTTTAAGTAAGGTGATATCAATCTTAGTTGTGGCGAATAACCTATTATTTCATTTTAGAGGAAGAGCTGTCAAATGTTTAAACATGAAATAAACGATTATATTTGGCAGCCCTACAGCGCCGTGAAATCAACCAGACGCCATGTACCGCATGGAACAAGTGTCAGCGCCCATTTTTACTAAACATTGCCTTTTTTTTAAATCGATACATTTCCTTAGTCTAATGTGCAAGAGATTAAAGCATGAAAACAGGTAGGCTTTGCGGTGATGTTCCCCAGTATCCAGCCAATAGGCTATTCCTTCCAATATTAGCTATAGCCTACTGTCACATAATTCAATGCGGACCCCGTACCAGTGCGTATAGGCTACAATTAGAAATTAACACAACCATAACCTACTGAACGATCAAGTTAGGCTACAGTTTATATAGCCTAAATATATTTATATCTATGATAATTATGAACAATAGCTATACGGTTTAGCCTACCCTAAACTTGGCTAGCCTACATGTTCTCCCTTTATGATATTTTTTTTTTCAGAATTCTTGATTGACCCACCATCTTCGCTACTTAATTCCTATAGCTAGCTTTTCCACATTAGCTGCTAACGACATTCTTTTCAGTATACCGCAGAGCATCAGTTTATCACCTCCCTAACCGACAAGGATGTTGGAGAAAGGAAAGGGGGTAAATACGCAAACATGCAACGTTAATTTTTCGAAATGCAGTTTTCGTTGGCAACTTCAGATGATGCCAAAACGCTAGACAATGCATTCTTCAATGATGTAAAACTGATCTATCAGTACAGACCAAAAATAACTGGGGGAAGACTCACCTAATTGTAATTCATGTGGTCCATGCAGGGATATTTAGTCAGAAACCAATGGCACCCAACCTTCTCCGAACACCTTAATTTTGATTTAAAAGCTAAACGTATTTATGAATGAAACCCTATGGTTTAAGACACACCCACAGCCCAGTCGGGAAAGCACCATGTGACGTCGTAGATGAGGTAAAGCTGAGACAAGAGCGAGGGATGCGCAGATAGCTGCTGTGACTCTTATACAATAGACTTTCATAATTGTACCCCTTCCGTCTAATAAGGAGGATCTTTTTGTGAATGACGCTACCAATATATCTCAGCAAAATGTAGGCGACGATTTCGTAACCACAATGTTGGCAGAAGTGGTTGGGTTGAGTTCTGCTTCGCTGCTCATAAAAATCTATTTAAAAAATGTTTCACTATATCTAATGTGTGACTTAGTAATACGTTAATCTGTCTGTGCTTGGTTGACCATATATTTGCAAATCTGCTCACATAATATTAAATTTGAACTGGTACATCAAGAATTAAAGGACATATAGTCAACCAAGCACAGATGGACTTAGCCTACTATCAAGCTACACATTAGAAATAGTGCAATCCATTCATTCAGACTGATAGCCAGCATCCGG
>CM056377.1:30160102-30267224 GCA_029718625.1 Synaphobranchus kaupii
TCCTTTATTAAATGTGTCACAGGGCTGCATGTGTTTTTTCTCTGCAAGATTCCAGAAATGTACACAATTTGAAATCACTCCAAATGCTTTAATGGGATTATAATGGTTTAATGGGATATGTTGTGATGAAACAGAATGAGGGGGTGTGGTACCCATCCACTGAGACCTGCTGTCTGTCTCATCTCCGCTGTCCCCTGACAAAATGTAACTTTGCATGAGACAGTCACCCTCTGCTCTGTGGTCATTCCTCCCATTGGTCTAGGGTGTCGGTCATGAGCCATTGATCCGGAGAGATTAAAGGTCAGGCGACACGGCCTTTTTCGGGGGTCAGAGGTGAAACCTGAGCGGGTCAAGTGAGATTGAATGTGACCGCCTACCTGCCGGGTCACGGGGTCACGTTTGTGAGTTCATTTTGTTGCCTTTGTGAGTCAATAGCTTTTCAAGTCCATCAATTGGGGCTCTTAAGGGTGGCTAGTTAAACATTTTTTTTTGCAAATGCAATACATGCGCATATGTTCATTGGCAGAAAATGTCACCGTAGGGATGCAGCGGTGCAATTAATTTTTTGGTCATTTATCACGAGGCTATGCAAGGTGTAGAGAAAACGGGACAGCCATTTTGCGACGCTTCAAATGCTACATTTGAGAGAAGAAGCGAAAGGCGCAGTCTAATTTGTATCAGCGCTCCATTATTGATGTCACGCACGTTTCAACAGCGTCCCTCTCGCTCCGTTCCTCGGCTCCGGCGAGTCACGTGACGGCGTATCGAGCCACGCGGAGGCGGCATCCGCGATCTGCGCGCTCTCCGCCGCTTCGCCGGCGAGTCGAAATTCACTCTCGGGGGAGACGCCGGGGGAGACGGACTCGCAGCGCTCGCAGCCGAAAAAATGGGCCAGCGGCGGATTTGTAAGCGCGTGCGTCGTTTTTCCTCCTACCTCCCGGCTCCTCCGCATCGCGCTCCGCGCTCCCTCGCAGCGGCCGGGATCTCATTGGTATTCCGATGGAATCCGCTGGCAGCGGAGGCAGCCCCGGCGCTGCAGTTGTACGGCGAGGCAACGGACACACAGAGCTGTTAGCTTTGGCAGGCTGCGCGAGAAAAGAGGGGGGGGGGGGGGGGTCGCTGAGATTGAGAGGAGCAGGAGCAAGAGGTGGGAGTGAGGGCACAGGAGGGATGGCTCAAAACAGGGGGGGGGGGGGGGGGGGGGGGGGTATGGTGGGCAGAGAAAAGGGAGATAGCAAAGCCAAAACACGTGGGAAGTAAAGGAAACGGGACAAAGAAAGAGAGAACAATGTACAAGGAGGAAAAAAGGCAGGGAAAATAAATGAATGGAAAAACCAGTCAGCACTACGCCAAACTAAAAAAAATAAAATAAAATCTGACAAGTGGTGTGAGCGGCACCTATTTCCTATTGGAACATAAAACCTAATTGGCTGCATCGAATATTTGCACTTACCACAGGTATGACTGAGCGTGCTCACCCTATATGTTTACAGACCTGCATAATGGTGGGTAAAATGTACTGAACATTATTCTGCATTACCACTGTCGGCTACTGCAAACTTACTTCAGCTTGCATACTGCATTGCTTCATGCAGTTATTGTTATTTAATGTATTTCCTATTCCCGATCACTCTTTCTACCACAAACTGCGCCAGCTAGTAGGATTCTGTATATGTCAATATAAAACTCTAAAACCATATCTCACTTTTAACTAATAAGTTAGAATATTCATCCTCTGAATGCTGATTTGGAATATAATATAATGTAATATAATATAATATAATATAATATAATATAATATTTCCCTGTAATACACTTCATTTTCAGAATTTTTTTGTGCAAGTTGAAAATGTTACACACGTAGCAGGAAAAAAAAAGTGTCTTGGCAAAAATAGCCGCTTGGCAATTGCTCGTGCTAGGATTGCACAGAAAAGATTTGCACAATCATTTCCACTTCCCTCCATGCATTAAATATAATATTCTCCTTTCCTCCCGACAGTAAGTGAATTCATACGAGTAAGTGAGGAGGGTTTGAGAGCCTGTACCAGCGCTTGGACCTTCTCAGAGGCAGCCACAGGTATTTCAGGCCAATGAAATGCAAGCTGCCAATTTGCAGAACACTGTGCTGACCCCTCACGGCCTGGGCCAGACATAACTGAGCACGCTCAGTGGGAATACGCTCACTCCACTCCCCGTGTCCTCTGTTCCCAGTTTGAGGTTCATTATGAGCTCCTTCTCTCTCCTGCTCTCTCTCTCTCCCTCTCTCGCTCCTGCTGCTCTCTCTCTCTCTCTCTCTTCTCTCCAACTCTTTTTCTCTCTCATACTGCTCTCCGTCCTCCTCTCTCTCTCTCTCCTCCTCAGCCTGTCAGACAGTGGTCTCGTCACAGTGAGGTGTGTAGGCTGCATTGTGATAGGAATAGATGTTCTTCTCAGCGAGACCTGCGAAAGCCATTAAAAATCTGCTTAATGGGGAACATTAGGCAAGGAGTGGGCTGCTTGCTTTTCATGCTGTTTCTCTATCTCCCACTGTCTGTCACTCCTTCTCACTCCCCTTCTTCACTCAATCCCCTCTTTTCAACCCCCTTTTCTCCCCACCTGCACCCCCAGCCCCCCCCCCCCCTCCCCCCTCCCCCACAACCCCATCCACTCCAAATATCTCTTTCTCAGGTGGCACACCCCCTTTCTCCAGCTCTCTCGTTGCCCTCTCCCTGTCTGTCTCTCTATCTCTCTCACTCTCCACCCCCTCTCCCCGCTCTGTTTTTCTTTCACTTTATTTCTTTTATCCGGGCGCACATTCCTTTCCTCCCACACTCGACATACTCACTAAATGATTCCAAGTGTCTGGGCCCCGTGCCTCCTCGAGCAGAGACACAACACTGAGCAGAGGAGAGGAAGAAACAGGAGGAGGAGGAAAAACAGAACCGGTGTGGGGAGAGAGAGAGGGGTCCTCTTCCTTCTTAACCCCCTACCGCACCTCCCAGCTCCACCGCACCGCCGATGACCCCATTCGCACAATCCTCCCTCTTACTCCAAACAACAAGCACGGAGGGGCTGGACAAAAACAAACCCCAATCGGCTCACATCGCCGCGTGCTTACAGGCCCAAGACATGTCCAGGAAGAACCCTCCTGACCTTCTAAAGGGTCAGGAGAGCGTCTCAGTTCTGAACTGAGGAAAGGTTCTTAAATTACATGCAGTAGGCCAAACCTAATTGGAATGACAGTGTCCTACTGTAGACGCTGCCTAGCTAGCTAATTATTCATAAAGTGAACAAGGCCGCAGATGAAACGTCGATTGTATGTAGAAATCATTCCCTTTTCTTCCGTTGAGTGAAATCATTAAACTGCTTTAAATAGATTTTTTTTTAAAGCAGAGGACACTGTCAATTGTGAACTTTGAACTATGAACTGCAAGGGACATGCACTGGACATTATTATTTCTTTGTGCATTTACAGGCGATGCAGTTGAGTATAGCTCATTGAAGACAGCTTACCAATTAAATGTGCCATTCTATCTAACCCTATCCCACCCGTGCATATCTCATACTCCAATTTAGAGGGGGCTTTAACATGACAAAGAATACTTTGTTGTCAAAGCACTGTAAGCAAGTTCACAAACACAAAGATAACGATGGCATAAACAACAATTATATACTGAATGTGTGTTCATTTGAAACAAAGCTGCTATCGGGATTACCTTTATAATAGCAAATGGGCAGGCTCTGTCTGGTTTGAACCCTCTTCCCATCAAAATCCTGCATTCTTTCGCACTACTGATGTCGAGTAGTAATATTGGGGTCTTCTCGTTTTCTCACGAGAAAATGAACAGTCCGCATTCCATTCATGGCCTACAGGCGAGGTCAAATACGCGTACAGTTTGGAAAAGATGCACTATCCGAAATGAGCTCTCCCTGAAACCGGTAAAAAAGGAATGCAAAGCGAACGGGGCCATATCGCCTCCTCCTAGTTCCGCTGAAATGAAGACAGAGGTTGAGGCAGTGACCAGTTGTCCGTCTCTTTGGGCCTCCCCACCCCGCTCACACGCACGCACGCCCATCAATAATTCAAGGCTGGAAGTTAAGGATGAATTATTCACTCTCTGATGTCAGACAGCGGGGCAGCGCTGTGCAGAGCCGCCCTCCCATTACGAGACCGCTTCCTCTTTTAGTGTACTTAAGACGAGGTGCTTGCTCTGCCGCACTGAGGCCCACGCGCCTCTTTTCTTCTTCTGAGTTCCGCAACGAGAGGCCTCCTCTTCTCGTTCTCGTCGTCGTTTTTTTCTCTTCACGCAAATTTCTCTCTCCCTTTTTGTTTCCCGTCACCGGGATTACATGCGTGTAGAGCCGATCACTGGCGCCTGAATGAAAGAACACAGGGCCGGGGATAAGTACGCGTACCTGAAAAGGGGATTTCGTTTCCTATCCTCTCAGTGTACAATGACTCCAACAATCCATGAACTAATCCCATCTCTAAAAAAAATAATAAAAAAAACTCGTAGCACATCTTGCGCCAAACCCTGTCACACACATTCAAAAACACTGTCCCTCTTCCCATTTTTCTTAACTTTACGTTTAGTGGAAAAACTGTCAGCTGGTGAGTCACTTTCTAATGCGGTAATATCTCGCCCCTGGGACTGCGTTGTGGTGTGTGATCTCCATGTGACTTTTCCCGTAGTCATTAATCTATTGAGTTAGCGTGACATTTTTATTTAGCCTCTGTAACAGAGTGGAGGGTATTCTTTATCTGTGTGGAAACGCCTCGGCGCGAATCACGATGTGTTCTCGCCGGCACGATGTCATGCGCGCGCTTGCGCCCCGGATCCTCTGAAAATGTGAATCATGGATGTCGCCGGCTTTCTTGTCTGCTGGAAATCACAGCGCTCGCGAAGAGCAGTCAGCCATGCCAGCCATGCCAGGGCTTCAGGGTGCCCTCGTCCATCAGCTGTTACACAAAACAGCATCTGTAAGACATGGGTACATGTAATTAACCCCCAGAAGTTTCAGCATGTTGAGGTAGGGTACAGCGAGAGGGAGGGAGGGAGGGAGAGAGAGATAGGGAGGGAGAGAGAGAGAGAGAGGGAGGGAGAGAGAGAGACGGAGGGAGAGAGAGAGAGAGGCTGCGTCCCAATATTCTTCACTCTCCACCTCCTTTGCTCCATTCCCCCACTACCACTCCTCTCCTACCTGGAAGTATGCAAAACTGCCTGAACGTTTTGAGTACAAGTATTTGCATGTACAGTATACAATGTACCTGACATTGCGGTTTGCGTCGAGACATTAATTAATATGTGACCATTAATACATAATTAAGATGTAATCAGCAACAGATTAAAACACAAAGATCCGTTTCCGGGGCATGGAGGAGAGGAGGTGGTAGTGGAGGAAAGGAGGGTGCATCTTTTGAGTATTGGGACGCACCCAGAGAGAGAGAGAGAGAGAGAGAGCTGTGAGATGATCTCTTCTCCAAAATGGTGGCTTCACCCGCTGGCTTCTAGATGATGATGATGATGAGAGAGATGATGATGATGATAATGTCAGGCAGGTTTAAACTGAACACCTCTGGACATGTCCTCACATTGCCGTGAACTTTTCCTTGGATTTTCTTCTCAGCTGGGTCTGTGTTGACAGTGAGCTGCAGAAAGTGTTTAAGAAAGTGTCAGGTAAAAATGCAGTGCATTATGGCTGTTTACGCTTCAAACACGGCTCCTTAGAATGGTACAGATTCTCCTCTGAACACTATCAGTAAACATATACAGAGAGGCCTGGTACATGCCAGCTAATCAGTACCAACCTTGTCTTTGTTTTAGTAACAGAGAAGACCTGCACCATTAGCCATCCATGGCGGCACATTGAACGATGTCCTGCTTATTTTAAGTGAGCAAGGCGCTGTGATGGGACACACTGCATGTATCCAATTTGAGAGAGAGAAAAAAGTTTCCATTACAAGTTGAAGTTAGGTCATCTTAAGTAAAACTTTTAGCAGGCGCACTTTGAATTTGTATATCTGTCTGGTCAGAACCCTTTGCATCCACGGAATGAAGACTCCAAACGGGTCAGCATAAAAATAACATCCCTTGATATTTTTATATTGCCGATGAGTAATGAGACACTTAGGTAGAGCTGACTGAGGAAGGAAAATATATGCAAAGCCGAACAAAAATAAGGAATGTGGAACGACAGCATCAGCTTGAAATTGTGTGATCTGGTACGTGACTCAAGCTGAGCTGGAAACAGGCTTGAGAGCTCCTGGCGCTATAATGGCTGATTGCTATCCTCTGTAATGAGGTGGGGGCTGGTGGACACAGCCTGCCGTTAAATCCTCTCGTTGGATGGCGATGAGGAGTCCACTTTAAAAGGCGTCTCACAAGCTCAATCGAAAGCAGAGAGTAGGTGTGTGGCTTAAACTGTGGTGTTTGAGAACCTTTTTTTTTATTGGTCAGCTTACTGTGAAGGTACTGAACTCTCAGATGGTCTCTCAGAGGTGTTTGTGATGTGCATTGTATGTGGTCAGCATTGCATGCAATGTTGTTAAAACACAGCACAAAGAAACAGCTTCCTGTGAGAGGGACAGTACCCTGTAGAGGGCTAAGGGGGGTGGTGTAATAACAGGAATTTCCAAAGAGCATTGTTTGAACTGCTTTTGTCAGCCTCATTGCTCCCTCTCTCCCTGCCTGTTTCTCTCTCCCCCGTCCGTGCATCCGTCCGTCCCTCCCTCTCTCTCTCTCTCTCTTCCCAGTCCCCCTATCTCTCTCTCTTCCCCTCGCTATCTATCTCTCTTTCTCTCACTATCTCTCTTGGTCGATATGTCAGCATCCAAGGTACATAGATCTTCATCTCCCAGCCCGTACTGAGAAAGGTCAAAGACCAAATACTACAGGAAGTGGCCTTGAGGCTCATGTTGGGGTTGACCAGCTTTGGCCTTTCAAAAGCCAAAATTAGAACGAGCACATGACAATACCTGAAGAGGAAGAGAGAGAGAGAGAGAGAGCTGTCAGATGATCTCTCCTCCAAAAAGGTGGGTTCACCAGACGGCTTCCAGTTTTGGTCATTTACAGGTGGTGGTATCACTTTGCTAATGGTCGCCTCGAGTTCATAGCAGGACATCTTCAGCTGCTGTGTCCCTGTGTTCCAGGAGCAGAAGGTTGACTCCTCAGAGCCTTCCCTGTATGGCTGCTGGCAGTATTCTCCCCTGGCCTACAGTCAGCACAGAAGGACAGCAGATCCCTGCGTGCATGCAGACAGCTCAGTCAGTCCCTAACCCCCCCCCTCTCTCCCTCTCTCTCTCTCTCTCTCTCTCTCTCTCTCTCTCTCTCTCTCTCTCTCTCTCTCTCTCTCTCTCTCTCTCCTCTCTCCCTCTCTAGTTCTAGGCAGGGCCTTGAGCCAAGCTCCTCCTGCGGACCAGGGGCATGAACTCAGAACTCTGGAACCTCTTGCCTTCACCGCTGTTGTGGGGGTGAGCTTGGCACAAATCACCACACCGCTATCAGCGCCAAGCTCTCTGGTTACAGGCCCTGATGGGGCGGAGGCCATCTCAACGGTCTGGCTGGCATTACTTACTTACACGCCTCCAGGGCCCGGGAGGGGGAGAGGAGGTCAAACCAGCAGACGCATTCGCTTATGCTCGCCGAAGATGCCCCCCCCGTGCCCGAAAGTGCACGCTATTGGACTGCATCGGTTCCTGTAATGCGCGCCTTTCCCAGCGCACCCTTACAAAGCTCCAAATGCCACACAACGCTGAAAAATAAAAATCCCAGGATGCCCCTGTGCTTAGAGCTCTTTTGGCGTGCTGAAATCCAGACAACGCTAATGCAAAGTACAACAGCCCTGAGTTGCGGAAACATAACACTCTCACTCTTACTCAGACACTCTCAGTAATGCCTGCAAAAACATAGGGTGGGGGGTGGGGGGGGGGGCATGGCTGAGACTGCACAAGTTTATTTTGACATGAAACAACAGGCAGGGTAAAAAAAAAACAGACAAAACTGGAAACCAGAGACAGGAAAATGTTAAAATGAAAGATAAATAATGTCCAACAGCTAGAATAACATCCACCTCAACCCCCTGGTCAAAAGTGCCACCCCGACGAGACTGTCTGTAGTATCAATTTATGTACGTAATAAAGGAAACGAGCTGGCCCAGAAAGGATTTTGATCAAAGGGATGATAAAAGGAATCTAAGAAATAAAATATAAGTATTTTAGAGCTACTACTTCCTCCCAATAATGCCAAAAGCAAATAAAAAAAGGGTTCAATAACCCATGAAAGGGAAACAGGAGGGGGTGGGGGGAGGGGTGTGATGGGGAGGGGGGGGTTCCTGTTGAGAGATAAATGTTCTTTGGTGATTTGCACCATTTCTGTGGCCCTGGAACCAAATCCATGTCTCACCACCAAATGTTTGACGGACATCTGGCATCTTGAACAGTGTTGAAGACACACTACAGTTCCCGTATAGCTCAGCACCAACCGAGCAAACGGCAGCAGCTCAGCTGCTTCGGCGGAGTCTTACAATAGCAACAAAAGCGCGTCGTGTGTGCCGCGTAGCACTGCGTCCATCTGAATACGCAACGAGATGATCTAAAGTAACACCAGAAAGCGTTGTGGAGCCACGCCGCTGCGGCTCTTCAGTTTATCATCCTACCACTTCCTCTGGTTGGATAAGGGGAGTCGAGACAATGGCTTTCCACAAGCGCAGGGAGGGTGTTCTTGTTGACACAGCTGCCAGGAGGCTGCAGGGGAAGCAAGGAGGGAGACTGCCCTGGGCCTGGGGGGTCAGGGACAGTGCCGGTGGTTGTATCAATGCATGTGTGTCCTTGTGTCTGTGAGTGTATGTGTGTGTCCTTGTGTGTATGTGTGCGTGTCCTTGTGTGTGTGTGTGTGTGTGTGTGTGTGTGTGTGAGTGTAAATGTGGGTGTGCGTGTCCTTGTGTGTGTGTGTGAGTGTAAATGTGGGTGTGTCTGTCCTTCTGTGTGTGTATCTGTATGTGTGCGTGTGTGTAGGTGTGCATGCATGCATGTAGGTGTGTGTGTATGTAAATGTGTATGTGTGCATACTTGCATGTAAGTGTGTGTGTGTGTGTGTGTGTGTGTTTGAGGGAGCTGGGCATGTTTGTCCATATGTGTGTATGTATGTTTGTATGTGTATGAGAGAGGTGGGGAACCAAATTCCCTCAGAACAAGTCCAGTCAGAGTGCAGGGAGTGTCTGTTTCCTGCTGGCATGATAATGGCTGTCTGTGTGGAAGCGCAGTGAATGGAAGGAGGGGACTATCTTCTTTCAGCATTGTGAGAATTCACAGAAAGGGCCCATCTTACAGTGTGACCCTCCGCACTGCCGTTAGATTAGCGCTGGTCCAAAGCAGGATTATGAGCTTTTGTTGGAAAGGAAGCTTAAATTGTGTTTGACGACACCCGACTGTGAATGAGTTTCATAAAAATGCATTGTGTCACTAAACCTGAAAGAAAGCAGATACCATTGAACAGTGACGCATTAAAGTGGACTGCTGGAGGCTTTCAGACCATTGTGGTATTTGCTGTGAAAGATGATGACATGGACCAGGTTTTTTCCCTATTTCAGATTTACATGTTATTAAAGCAATAGCAAAATGCCTAAAACTTCACACATGGCCATATATATATATATATATATATATATATATATATATATATATATCATGCTCATTGCTTTTATTCCCTATATCAATATTAAACACCTTGAGCTGAAGTGCATGAAAAGTGCTATATAAATAATGTCATTGTTCAGAGTATAAGTTAAATATGCAATTTCACTGGATGGATTTCTGAGATTAATGCTAATCTTATGTCAGTATTCTGTCTTTCCACAGAAAGACTAGTGAATTATTTTTTATGACATAGAGTATTGCTTTTGGAAGATTTGCACAGCACCCTTTAGTGTGCTTAAATAATTAGCACTATTCTTACAAAGGGACACCACATTAAATGTTCTTTATCTAAAATGAACCACAACCACTATATGGCCTTTTCAAAATGTCCAAGAGGCATATACAGTATGCAACCAAATTAAAGAAATTGATTACACCAACAGTTTGGATTTAGAATATAAAACTCAGTTAACATTGCATTGCTGATGCTATGTTAGCATTTGAAGTGAACAGATGGCTTCGAAGCTGAAGATAGGAAGCCATCTTGTGTCAGGAACCAATGTAAATTTCTCCAATGTAAATTTGCAAAGTCATCCTGGATAAACTGAAATGACAGATATAATCCAGAAATCCACAGCTTTTTCGGTGGGAAAAGCTGGAGCAGAGAGACAGAACATTATCTTCTGTTCATGGACAGGGCAATGCAATCACCTACACTAACCTACAGAGGATAGGGGAGGCAGGTCACTTCGTGGCAGTAAGGATTCAGAGTCCAGCCAAAAAATATTCACCAGGAACACTTTCTAAAGGGGGAAGAGAGAGCCAAGGTGAAAAAGGCTCCACACAGTGGTGAATGGATGAGCCTCACAGCCTCAGATCTAATCCGGATCATGCCAGTGCTGACTATGGCCGGTAGCTCCACAAGAAATAGGTGAACAGGGCATCGCCCAGGGAATATATAGTTCTGCGTACATCGCTATCTAGGGACCCCCGTGGTCGATGGGGGATTGCAGTCAAAGCCTCATAGGAAGGGTCTTCCTCTGACTCTGCTCCACGCGAGCTTACCCGTATTCAAAGCCTCATAGGAAAGGTCTTCCTCTGACTCTGCTCCATGGGAGCTTACCTGTATTCTGAACTGTGTAAAGAGGCAGCTGAGGATACGTGCTTCAGAGACGAACCGTACTCTCCCAAATGGGCAGCGGCATGTAGCCTACGCGACTGCGGTTGTAGACAATTGAATAATTCCTAATTGGGGTGGGAATTGGATATAGCCTACTGAGCCCTACGCTGGGTGCCAAACTTTATCTTAAAAAAGTTAATAATGCCTAATAAATCTATACAACTTCGTCAGATCAACTTCTAAAGTCAATTGTTTGGCACTTACGTATGAACATGAATTACGTTACCATATGTTTGTGTTAAATAACACAACATGAAAAGGTTATGAATGAAGTTTGTCACGTGGCTGTGTAAAACCTCAGAAAAATGGTTAGCTCTGACATGAACATTCAGCGTTTCCTCAACAAAGAGGTATTTGAGAAACGTAGCCTAAGCTGAACACTAGAACTGCAGAAAGAATGAAATGTGTTTGGAGTGGCTGTAATCAGAGTGCAGGGTCTCGAGAGGACAACGGTAGGCTACAGCTGATCATACAGTGGACTGCTAACGCCAACTAAGAAGGGAAGCAGCACTATAATTAAAAAAACGTCAGCAAGCACAAAGCTGCTCTCCGGCTAGCGTAGGCATACCTTCCACGCCAACTAGCGATTTCCCTGTGTTCAGACCGGGGATCTAGTTCAAACCAGTCTTCCTTCTCCAGCACCGTTAAACCAGCTGTAACTGTGAGCCGCGTGCATTCCCTGTCATCGGCGTGACATAATTTATACCTTAACCTAAATCACTTTCACTAGTTTCCAATACGTTTAAGTCCTTCTTCGTGAATTGGCTTGATTATTTGGTCGCAGTGCTCAGGGGGAACCCCAGTGAATCCTAATAATGTGATCTAAATGATTTCTCTGCCACAACTCCAGGCCAGGGTTTGGTTTGTAACAAACTTTCTGAAATGGATTTCATGCAGAAATATGGGTTATTATTATTATTTACATTATTATGGGTTTGCTTTTTTGCCAAAGGCATTGTTATATACGTGTATATATACATATTAATAACAAAAAACTATGTCTTAAGTGTAAAGTTTGGCTTGGTCAAAAGCCTGCAAAAGACAGGAAATTCAAATGAGCACCACCAAGCCAAACTTCAGCTCTCTACACTATCAGGGATTTCAAATACTCCGTTTTTTTATATCTGACTGCTATACAGTTCTGTAGCTATGTTGGTCTACTGTATTTCAAACAACATGTACTCATCACTGGGCAGATTGGTTCAAACTTTCTCTCAAAGAGCCTAATTCATACTCTTAGAGTATGTGCTGCCACCCATGATAGTGACCTGTACAAAAGGCTTAGTATTTCCCTACTGCAGTGTAGGCTATTTCTCTATTCCTCTTGTGCCTCATACCAATATTGATAGCTAACATGTTATAATATTGGTAGGTAGCTTTTGAAAGGTGGATCTAAATCTTTGTCTGTTTACATTTCAAATCCTTTTTAGAAGTATTCTAGAGCTATATTAGCAGATGTTTAATTGCATGCTGTGATTGCATTAGGCTATTAAATGTATACTTTCATCTATTTCACCCTTTGAACTCCACTATGACATATCAGGCCAATTAGGCCTACATGTTATGCTATGACTGAAATCTTATCGACTACCAGTCTGTATGTCGACAGTGTATGTTTTCATATATTTCATACTTCTTAGGTGTACATAAGTGATTTCATGGGTGGTGGTGTAAGCCTAGGCCACATGTCCAGTATAGGCTACTCCTTGGATGATGGATGATGATTCCATTTTTAATCAACAAACAAGCCTTAAACCATCACTCTGCTGCCAGAAATACAGTAGATATGGATGGATAACTTCAAGGGTTCTTCTCCTGACTTATTTTCCCATAGAGTTCAATAGAAACAACCCTTAAAGTGATCCATCCATATCTACTGCATATCTAGCAGCAGAGTGATGGTTTTAGGCTCGTTTGATACCTCAGACCCTTGATGACTTACAGCCATTTTTTTCCATTCAAATGCAGAGAGGTTATAGCATCGCTTGTAAGAGTACCAGAAAATAAGATATCAAGAGTCTTTTGATGTTGTTGGGTCACAGACATCAGGAAGTCATGGCATGCAAAGGATATGCGATCAAATATTAAAAATGATTACTTTATTCTATATATAAATGCAGGGGTGCCAATAATTGTGGCACATGTGGTTTTGTTAAAAATAAGTATTTCTTGATGAGGGATTTCTTTTTCTCATAATAAATTTACTTCAATTAAAGGTTGAATTTTTCTAATTTTTTCAGTGTGAGATTAAGCTAATTCACCAAACTTGAATTTTTTATAACGCTTTTTACTCATCTTTACCAGGGGTGCCAATAATAGTGGAGGGCGCTGTATATATACATACTGTATACTGTATATAACATCATCTCTCTGAGAAACTGTGTAAAAGTGCTTAGAACAATGATTCACTGATGTAAATTGTATATCTGTAGCACTTAATATATCTCACAAACTGCCCTTCTGATGGCAAAGGGAACATAAGTGGAGTCTAAAGACTATTGCTCCTGCCCTTTGCTCCCGTTTCGTCTTGAGACATTCACTTTAATTTAGAAAAATTAGCTGTGGGACTTGTACATTATTTCTTGCAGGCAAATTAAGCACTAGTAAGAAAAGTCATTATCGAGGACATCAGTGGGCAAGAGGGAAAGAGAGAAAGAGCGTGAGCGTGTGAGAGAGAGCAAAAGAGAGAGAGAGAGGGATGGAGTGGGTTGGGGGCGGGGGGGAGTTGCTTGCAGGAGGTGCTGCCACTTGAGCTGGAAAATTTATTCCACTGTCAATATCATTTTAATCTGTCAGGGCGAGCTGCTTAGATAGCACTTTGGGTTGCTGCCTGTGAAGAGGGGGGTCACTCATTGCTGTTCAATCACACAGAGTTATTCCAGTCAGGCCCACCTTCGGGGAGGCAGGGAATGGGCCCAGGCAGCACGGAGGGTCACCGCCCTTAACGTGGAGGAGTGGAGCCTCTTTTATCCCCGTTCCTCCACTGCGGCTCGGGTGCCGCGACGGTCGCGCAGGACCGCCGCAGCTCGTACACAAACGCAAACGCATTTCGGCAGATCGCTCTCGGCGCCGTGGTTAAAAAGTGCCACCTGGGCCTGTGCCCGTGAATGCCTCTTTAAAAGTTTGCCATTTGAAATACGTTTTCTGTCTAACCGCATCAATTTGTCAAATGTATGCAAACATTCCTGCAGGTCGCATTGGATATGGTCATAACCGTAATCATTAACGCATATATTATACGCTCCCCTTAGATGATCGCTGATTAAATGACAAAACATTAAATGGGATAATAGTGGGGAATACTCACAGCAGCATGAGCTAAAGCCTTCCTGTGTCAATTTACCCTCGTGAACATAATGGAAGCCCACTACAGCAGATGTTTTCATTGCCATTCCCAGGAGAGTTCCTGCATCTACAGAGAGGAAATCTGAGTGTGTTAAAGTGACGGGAAATCAGGCTAAATATAGATACGCCGACATCTGTCTCCAATACTGTCACTTCTGAATCTGGTTGCTACTGAAATTGTTGAAACGATCCAAGGTGGGTTTCCTAAATGTAGCAATTCACTGTGAATATTTAAGCAATTTATATTGGCACTTAAGTATTCACAATGAATTGCTAAATTTAGGAGACCCACTTAAATTTTGGATGTTTACGGATGGAACATGGAACATGAGGCGAGTACACTACATTCGATCTTCACACTGTGGCTGACCGCATTAAACTCCGGAGGAAATAACACAAAGCATCCCCAATGTGAGGAGCGCATGCGTCCCTATGCTACGCCAATGTACGGTGCATCTAAAAACACGTCATCTCTTAAGTCTTTTTAGTTTTTTGTACACCCGTGCACCCCCCACTTCTCCCAAGCCTTTAAAGAATAAAATGCAGTCTTTGAGAGCAGGTTTATCAAAGGGAGAATCTCAGGGAAACAGCATGCCATCTAATAGTCTGACACATGAGGCAACTTACACAGACTCCAGCAGTGTCAGCTCGCAACGGAGAAGTATGTTGTTAATCGTAATAAAAACTCATTGTTCTTCACTTCCAAAGACGTTTTCAAACCTTACACAAAACAAGTAGACACCAGACGACAAACCTGACTGAAGTTGAAGTGTAGGAAACCGGTCACTGTTTTGCAATGACGGCTGGTGTCACACTGGTGTAGTACATGTAAAGAGCTACAGCTTCATGTTCTGCTGACTGCGTTGGTTACAGTACAGCAGTGTCTGACACAAAGTCACCTTATTCAACTGTTGTGGATTTGAGGAGAGACTGCGCCTTAACACGACGTTACTTCTGCAAACTGAATTTGTGTCAGCTGAATTTGTGTCACGTCTCACCAACAGTCCCTAGGCAGGGGACATGTCAAAGAGATGACGCCAATTGGAGTGGGCTGCTAGAGACTAGCTGTCTGGGAACATGCAGTACTGTATGCCTGGGTATGTCTGAAATGCTCCTGTAGAGTAACTAACTCTAGCCAGTGCTACCTTTGCACAGCAATGTAGATAGCGTTTAGTCACGTGTGTGTGTGTGTGTGTGTGTGTGTGTGTGTGTGTGTGTGTGTGTGCGCGTGCGTGCGTGCGTGCGTGCGTGCGTGCGTGCGTGCGTGCGTGTGTGTGTGTGTGTGTGCGTGTGTGTGTTTGTGTGTCTGTGTTTATGTATTTTTATTGTGGAAAAAATATAATAATGTTACCTGTCAATGCAATGGGCACAAGTAATCCTCCCTGGTCAGTCCAAACAATAATGTGCTAAGTATGTAAACGCAGAATGATTTTTATCATAGCACTTACAATAACGTAATTAAAAACTGTGAATGCTCATGCATATATAAATGTTCCACACAGCACCACAGCTGTCTAACTACAGCCCTCTCTCCCTTCTGATGCATTGTGATGACGCACACACACACACACACACACACACGGACTCACACAGACACGCACGCACGCTTGCGCGTACAACCACACACAGACACACACACACACACAGACCATATTCTCAGTAATGCTCTCCCTATCACCTGAGACGCTCGTAGAATCCATACAAATCGGTCCTTTTCAGTCGCTTTCCTCACACACCTGCGCGCTCTGACAGCCGAATCTTCTCCTGAGTCACTGGAGGGGCGAGATAGCTGCGCAAATGTCAAGGGAATTAGCCAGAGCTGGAGCTGGGGGGGGGGCTTTCATTCCCGGCGCCCACAGGCACGCTGACTACAATGGCAGGGTACGGAAGGGACTAAGGGTGCAGTATCTGAGCCGTCTCAGAGCCGCATGAATACACACTGTTCTCTGTCCTCACTTCTCCTTGCCAGAGAACAGCAGCTTGGAGCAGATTGTTCTGCCCCCCGCCCCTCCCTTCCTTTCACACCCACCCACCAGCACATCCACCCCCAAAGGCACAATAGGATGACCTTGTTTGGGGCATCCTGTACTGACTCAAACTCCAACACATTTCAGTGTCTGCTGTGCCGGAGTGCACAACCCACTGAATTACCAGCATTCACCTTTAGAACAAAAAAAAACCTTCTTTTTTTCTTTTTCTTTAAACCAACTTACCCAGAGAAAGCACAACTGTTTCAGTCACAGACCTAAGTTACGGAGGGGCGAAAAAATCTCACCGTCGCAACAACAGCAAGCCAAACCAGAATCAACGTGACAAACTCTTCCAAAATTCATTGGCATGATGCTTAAGTGATCTAATTTCGAGGGGCGCGGGAACACAGCGGTCTGTGGAGGGACGTTGACCCGGGCACAAACGCATTCCGCGCGATCCTCGCTCGCGCCCGTCATGAGCCTCTGGTGACGGCGCGTACAGGCGGGAGGGAGCGCGCCGGAGATCACGGTGCAGCGTTCGCTGTTTATTCCAGGATCCCCACCAGGAGCCCTTCAGACTAAACAATGGAAAATAATAAGAGAAACACCGGGGAGTGAAATATGAGTTCCCCTCGGCGGGTTTTGCTTCTGTTTAACGTACGCTGCTTTGAGAGCCGCTGGAGGCGCCTCAGAGCGGGATGCGTGAAAGAGGCCCGCAGTGAAAAAATTAATAATAAAAAAAAAAAAAAAACCTCTGGTTAGAGAACGAGGCGCGTAACCACGGGCCCCCACGCAGGTGTTTGAGGGGGGCGGGAACGGGGCAGGGGTGTCAGGTGCGTATGCGCTTTGTTCTCGCTGACATTCTAGAACGCCGGGCCCGGGCGAGACCCCCGTACGGTTAGCGCTCGCTGCCAACCGAGGCCTGCAATAGGTTGCCAGGGCAACCTTCCGGCCTGACCCGCGCACGCGTCCGCCCACGCGGAGAGACCGTTGTTTTTTTAGCGGCTTTTTGTTTTCGGCCGTTAGCGGGGGAAGCGTCCGCGTGGCGAGCCTCAGGGTCCCGCCGGACCGTAGGACGCGGTACGGCGGTACCACAGCTCCTCTCCAAAACTCCAGTCACATGTTGTAAAAGGGCCCAGTACTTTCAGTGCCTGGGCAAAGGTGACGGTAACAAGACAACATTAGAGATTGCATTCCCAGCAGGAAGGGTGACAGTGAGCCTGAGAGGCACAGAGAGGGGTGAGCTGAACCCAAGGACAGGTGTACTTCGATGTGATATGCGGTCATACTCCAAACAAACTCCAACCAGGTTATAATGATCGGTTTCAGCCTAACTGCGTCTAACTGGCTCAGTAATTGCTTTTCCTCCTCCCCATTTATCTTCATGGGCTCTGGCTGTCACGCGGCCCCTTCCGAAATGGACAGAGGAAACCCGGGGGAGAGACCCTCCCTCTCTACGCTCAACGGCGGGATCGCTCCACGTCTGCGGGTTAACCGCATCCTTCGTTTTCCGCGCATCGCCCCGTTGGGAAGGTCAACCTGCATCGAAATCAGGGGTGGAGCATTCTGGGGGGGGGGGGGGGGGGTTCCAGAATGACAACAGAAAGACTATCAGAAAATGGTGTGTATACGTAGAGAAGAGTCCAGCCTTCAGCAAACACTGCACGCCTGCAAAAGCATTGAAAAAGTTTTCCCATTGCTAATTCTAGAAGTGGTTAAGTTTATGTTTAAGTATACATTAATGGCTTCAGCTGCTGGTAAAATCCTCCAAACACTTAAAAACAAGAGGAAATTCAGTACCAAAGTCCATACAGTGCACATGTTTCATCACAACACAATATGCACACATAAATACAGGTATACGTCCGTCCATTTGCACATGGTTAAACGGGTTCAACAAAAAAAGAGAGGAGAGAGAGAGAGAGAAAGAGAGAGAGAGAGAGAGAGAGAGAGAGAAAGAGAGAGAGAGAGAGTGAG
The DNA here is from genome assembly GCA_029718625.1 of Synaphobranchus kaupii. Lineage (NCBI taxonomy): Eukaryota > Metazoa > Chordata > Actinopteri > Anguilliformes > Synaphobranchidae > Synaphobranchus > Synaphobranchus kaupii. The sequence continues at coordinate 30,178,188 of CM056377.1, forward strand.
AGAGAGAGAGAGAGAGCGCCTGCATGCTCTTGGCTCATGATGAATTAATGCTGATGATGGGTTTAATGTGAATGAGTGTGGAGCGTGCGAGGAATAGATTTGAACTTCATTTGAATTCCAGTCTTCATGGTGCAGTGCAGGAGACCTGCAATCCCACTCATTTATTTGGTCATGGCTTTGCTTTGACCTTTCCTCTCTCCAGTGGCAGCCTTAGCTAGCGCACAACGAAGCCTAATGCGTTTGATAGAAGCATCTGTCTTTCATAGATCCTGCTTGCCTACAGCTGCTACAGGCTGCCAATCGCTCCGGGTTAGGAAATATGCAGATCTGTTTTGGCTTTTGATGGGCCGATTGATGACAGTCAGATGATAAACCTTGATGTTTACATATAACCGAATGAATAAACAAATATGGCAGTTAAAGGTGAATTTAAAAGGAGGAATAGATCTGTGGGTTCCCTGTGAGCAAGTGATAGAGACAGAGAGAGAGAGAGAGAGAGAGAGAGAGAGAGAGAGAGAGAGAGAGAGAGAGAGACAGACAGACACACAGACAGAGATCACTTCAGTGGTTCTCAGAAAAGGTTTATGAATACATAAATGTAAACTGCAAAAGTGAAAATACTGATGTAAAATAGTATTTAAAAAAGAAAATAGAATACACTAGAAACCTCAAATTCATAGTTTATACGATGTAATATACCTACAGTGTATATTAATGTCAATATTATTTGAATGAAGTATCATTTTTCCGCTCAAATATAAAGCCTGCTACACATCATTAATGAACAAAAAAAACTGTGAGAGCACAATGTTCCTTTTGTTCCAATAAACAAAACAGGCTTTTTTTGAATTAAGAAAAATAATGCAGTGTGTCGACAGAGAGGTAAGAAGCTCACCCCTCTCCCCCCACCCTCTACCTAAAAACTTCCTTAAATATATCCACCCACGCAGTGTCGATTTACTGAGGGTAACACCGCAACAGCTCACAAATAGAAATGGTTCAAATGTGTTCTGAAAAAACAAAGGCGGAATGAAAAGGTACACAGGATTATACCACTCTAAAAATAAATTAGTCCATGGAAGAGGGAAAATAAATGTTCTGGGGCTTAAAATAGCCTTCCAAACAAAGGCATGAATAAGCGAGAACGAACATAGTGTTTTTTTTCAGAAGGAGCCCCTTTCTTCTCTCCCTCCCTTGCAGCTTCCCCGCTGTTGCTAGGTGACGGCACTCGCTGCTGTCCACAACCCGAAGGTGCTTGACACCGGCGAGAGCACGAGAATCAGCCGCCCATATTTTTATCAGTCATTCGAATTTTTAAAATGACAGGACAGATGATTGCGTATGCTCATTTAGTTGACGCTAAAGCATTGAGGGTATCCAAGTATATTACTTTTTTTTTTTAAATACAAAATTTTTGTTGAATCAGACACATTTTGGTTAGAAATTTGTACACGATTTTGCTGCTGTTTGCACCAAGACCTGGCAGCACCTCCTTGCGGTCCCGGCTCGCCTCCGCCCTCGTCCCCCCGATAGTGAAAGCCGATCAGTCAGGAAGGCAGATTCGCTGGCTGTCGTCATCAAATTAAGTTAAGACCCATCTTTCGAGGATACGCCTCAATCTTTCTACTTAATAATAATACAAATAATAACACAATATACAAATATATCCTTTAACTCGTAGGTCATGGGTCCTCAATTTTATCCAGAAAGGGCCCGTGCAGGCTTTTGTTCCAACCAAGCAGTTACACACCTGATTCTAGAGTCTTTGCTAAGGACCTTGATTGTAGAATCAGGTGTGTTACTGCGTGGCTGAAACAAAAGCCTGCACCCACACCGGCCCTTTCTGAATAAGATAGAGGAGCCCTGTCGTAGGTCTTGAGACATGCATCTCAGACAGTGGTATTTGCTTACTGCGTGAAATGCACTTTTGTTAGTTGCTTTGGCTAAGAGCTTCTTCTAAAAATACTATGCTGAAAATTGTAAGATAAACAGAGCAAAAACAAAAAATAAATGAAACAAAAACAAAACAAGCCTTAGGCTCTTGAATTTCTCCTCCAGCATTACACAAATAGCCATTCACTGCAGTCTCACAATAGTAATCTTCATATTATAGTTCCATTGTCTCCACAAAACAATGAACATTATTTTGCATTATTTAACAGAAAAGTTTCCAAACATTAATGCAATGCATTGTTTTAATAGTTATATTGTTAAGAACTAGGAGCACTTAAAGCGCTAATAATGCAACACATTTGCATTAGCCTCATTTTGATTTTACATCTACTCATTTTACATAATGGGGTTGTTAACTGTTGAAGGGTTTGAAAATAGAAATAATAATATCCATAATAAGGAAATCAAGTGAACATTTTTGTAGGTACACTGGTAAATTAAACAGCTCAGTGGCTATTGTTTTCAGTACAGTCAATTACACAAGGGTACAATAATTAATAGTAGGTGTTGTACAATGGTGGGTCTGACAACTCAAAATAAACACTGCCTTCTTTAGACCAATAATTCTGATTATGCTTCTCTGAATGGGTCATAGATGATTTTCAAATTTTGAGTTATCTTGAAATTAGTTGACAGCTCTGCATCTGTACCCTTTAGACGAATAAACAATGTGCACAATCAAAACAGAAAAATCTGATGTTACTTTTTAGTTGAAGTCGCATTGTTTGTTGGAAAATGCTGCATCTTGTTTTATAATTCATTCTGAGTGATCTTTTTTTTGTATTATTTTCCATCAGTTAATAATGCAACTAATAACTTTTTTGTTGGGTAGGTGTTGCTGTTGTGAATGGAAGATCTTGGTGTGGATACCTTTGGCTAAGTTAGGAGAGGTCAGGACTAGGGCCTTCAACACTACCTACTTAATCTTACTGGTAGAGAGGAACATCAAACTGACTCTTACTTCTGACACCTCATGTTCTGTGTAAAGCTACCGGTTTTGATGGTGAATGACCAGTACAGCTGTTTATAAATCTTACTTATCCATCATAAATAACATGCTAATTTTTACAGTATAAATGATTATTGGTAAACTATAACATTTTGGTCTTAGGAAGATGTGTGAATATTACTGCCCATTAAAGCCAGCCTGTTAGGACATCTTTGTCCCCCTCAAAATCACAGTCACAATCCTGGTTGCGCACATATCCCCCCTCCACCGAACCACCCTGTCAGCCGCCGGCATTTCCCCCCAGACTCCCAAATCCATCCTCTTCCACCCTTCCCCCAGCCATTAGCGTCCCGCCCTCAGTCTTGTTGAAACAACACCATGCACCATTTCCAGGACCATACATTATAAGGTTGGGGTCAAAGTTCAAGCCCTTCGGACAGGCTGCTTCCTTTTTTCCCTCCGATAGGCTAGGGGGGTGGCGGATATGGAAAAGGAATTGGGGGGGGGGGGGGGGCAAAGGGGTGATCTGGCCCCTGTGGATAGCAGGGGGAGGTCAAGGTGATTTAAAAAAACAACTCGGAACACTCATCCTGGCTGAGGCTGTACGCATGGAGTCACTCAGTAAACAACACCTGAACAAAGCAAATCATGTTCTCTAATTCTCTCCATTAACTTCAAAAATCACACCAACATTCTCATTACATTGCATCATGGCATTCAGCAGATTCTCTGATCTAGACTGACTTGCACAAATTACATTTTTACGTACAATCCATTCACACAGCTGGATATTTCCCCTGGGAGCTATTCGGGTTAAGCATCGTGCCCAAGGGTATGACTGCAGCACCCCGGCCTGGATTCAAACCCGCAACCTGTGCATTGCACACCCAGTTCCAAACCATTATAATACACTGCCAGCCCTATGAACCGCGAAGCGCAGCAGCGGGGAGAGGAATACCCCTGCCATCTTTAAAGCCGCCGCTAACAAAGCAAGTCTGGGCACACGCAGCCCAGAGAGGCCAGAAATCCCGAAAGAAAGAGGATTATCAAATTTGTCTTTGTCTGCGGTGAGGTGGGCGGCTAAGGCTTTCTTGGCTCCTGTCAATGTGCCACATTAGCTCCAGATGCAAGCCACACGTTAAAAAAAACAAAAAAAAACTGACGTTTGTTTAACTAAACACAACAAAGGGAGTAAGTCGCGTGACACGGATAGCGGATACCGTAACCTCTGCGGCTCCTGTAGCACAGCGTGCCGTTTCTTCGTTGTCCTTGTACGTTGCATCACACTGAGATTAGTCTGAAGCGCAGGAGGGCATGAGGAGCGCTCCGCTGCTCCGGTTCTGTAATTGTTGGCAACCGGAATGATGTGGTTCTGGGAAGAAGCCGGCAGCCAGCAGTCAAGAAATGTAATTTCTTATTATAAAGGCAATGGAAAACAGACGTGCCTGAATAACCTACCCCCCCCTTCACACGCAGGAGAGCAGCTTGTAAACAGGGGGTCTTGGTCACAGTGAGAGGGTCATAGTGGGGTCTGGAGAAGGAAATGAGGTGGCTTGTGAGTTTATTGGCGGGAGGAGGCGGACATTGATATCAGAGCAGACATTGCCAATTGTGTTTTATCTCTGCTTTACATTTTCGATACTTGGATACACCAAAAAAAAAAAAAACGTATTAACCCGGCGTATTTTTTTCCCATACAGCAATCAAATGTCTTTTTCACGAGGATGTACTTGTTCCAGCCGCAGCTCTAGCATAGCCGTGTTAGCCTCCGGCAAGAGGAGACTGAGTACAGGACAGTCCAGACAGAGTCCTCATCTCGGCCCCGCAGCCTCCGGAGAGTCCGGCTCCCGCGTCTGCACTGTTGTCACTCCGACGCTGCACTGCGCGCTGGAAACAGGAGGCTCACGGGAACTGACACCTCTACAACACGCACGCCTCCTCAACCCGCTCCCGTACCTGTCCTCCTCTTCCAGCTGCCCGTCTCCTTTTCAGTCTGCACCTCCTTTGTTATCCTCTCTCGCTCTCATCCCTCTTTCTCTGGTACGGTACGCCCATTAATGCAGAGAAAGGTAGCGCTGACGACAAAGGTAAACCCCAGATCAGAGGTGAGGCGAAGGGGTTTCCTTTCTTATTTATTTATTTTGACTGCGCTGCGGAAGGCGGTTGCTATGCGGTCCGTGATTTAATAATAAGCTGTTCTGGAGCATGAGCACAATGTTTGTTTGTGTTTCTGGCATTGCGACACCGCATGGTCCCTCGTTTTCATACACACATGCGGAGAAAGGGCTTAGAGCTAACCAAGGGTTTTTTTTTTCTCCTTTCGCACACTGGAGCAGCGGCTTGCAGTGATCCGCGGAGAACAGGGGCAGAGGAAGGAGAGAAGCTCATTTGAAGGGGGTGCGAGGTGGGTTGGGTTACCCAGCGAATAAACAGCCCAACCCCACCATGTGACACTTGTATATTTATCTTTTTCTTCATTGTAATCCCTCAAGGACAATTTTACATCCCGTTGGCCCCTTTCCCAGGACAGATTGAAGCAAACACAAATACACACACACACACACACACACACACACATACATAAACACACACATGCGCACACAGACATACACACGCACACACACACACATGCACAGACAAAAACGCACATACACACACACACACACACACACACACAAACACAAGTACAGTGGCACACACACACACACACACACACACACACGTATGAATGGCCAAATTCGATGAATATCAAAAACGTTGTGAAATGGTGATTTCTCTAAATCAATTTTTTTTTCTTCAAGCACATATTTGGGTTGTGCCTTCAGGTAGAGCAGATTTTTCAGAGAAGAACAGAAGTGGACAAAATGTGAAAATTGCCTCCTTTTTAAGAAATTCTCTGTTACACGGATAGCCTCAGTAAAATATAATAACCAGAGTTTTATTGACAGGCATAAATATATTTTGACAAATCTTTATTACATGGATAAGAACTACTTTGCTAGGTACAGAAATAATACTGATCTGCTGCATTGCCACAAGCACAACAGAACAAAATATCTGAGTAAATCCTTCATACTGTTCAGCCCCACAAAATGACCTGATTCTGCCACTTCTCCCTGCCCACTTGGTGCATATGTCTGTGTGTGCGTGTGTGGACGTGCGTGTGTGCGAGTCTGTGTGCGTGGGTGTGAATATGTCATTGTCTGTGTGTATATGTAGGTGTGTGAGTGTGTGCATGGGTGTGAATATGTCATTGTCTGTGTATATGCAGGTGGTGTGAGTGTGTGTGCATGTCTTTGTGTGTGTATGTGTATGTGTGAGTGAGTGTATTTTTGTATGTATGAGTGTGTATGTGTGTCATATATCCTTGTTTTTGTGTGTATTTGTGAGTGAGTGTGTACGTGTGTGTGTGCATATGTCTTTGTCCATGTGTGTATGTGTGAGTTTGTGTGTGGGGGCGGCAGTGTAGGATAATGGTTAAGGAACTGGCCTTGTAACCGAAAGGTTGCAGATTCGATTCCCAGGTAGGACACTTGCCGTTGTACCCTTGAGCAAGGTACTTAACCTGAATCGCTTATATATCCAGTATATATCCAGTTGTATAAATGGATAATATGTAAAAAATGTTCAAAAAAGTTGTGTAAGTCACTCTGGATAAGAGCGTCTGCTAAATGTCATATATCTTTGTTTTTGTGAGTGTGTATGTGTGTGTGCGCATATGTCTTTGTCCATGTGTGTATGTGTGAGTATGTGTGACTGAGTGTGTGTGTGTGTGTGTGTGTGGTGTGTGCGTGTGTGTGTGTGTGTGTGTGTGTGTGTGTGTGTGTGCGTGCGCTGCATGGCACGCTTGCAGTCTGATTCATAGTGAGCAGCTCCCACATATGTACACCACAGCACTGAGACCCAGCAATGAGATTATCGCTAGCCCTTGTCAGAGAAGTGCCTCTGTAATTAAACAGGCTTATCGGGGGCCGGACGATCTCATCGGGGTCCCTCGGATCTTCTTGACTGCATCCCGAAATGCGGAACGTCTCCAAACGGGAGCGAGCGCCAGAGTGGTCTCTCGTCTGTATTTTCATATCACCGCTGAGAGAGGAGCAGGCCTCTGTCTGTCAGCGCACACCTTGCTGCAATAGAAAAGTAATAAAGCCCAGCACCACAGACGGTCTCTCCTGGAGCCAGCACCACAGACGGTCTCTCCTGGAGCCCAGCACCACAGACGGTCTCTCCTGGAGCCCAGCACCACAGACGGTCTCCTTCGCAAAATCCGCAATCCTTCGCAAAAAAAAAAACAATAAAGGACCGAGGTCGTCACGGTGGCAGGGGGCTGTCTATCTGCCTCTTCCTCGTATGTTTATAAACTCATCGCCCCGGCTGTCCATTCTGCTGGGTGAAGAATTGGCATAACAGACGGAGGTGAACTGAGGGAGCAGATATCTTTCAGGACGCGCAACAGACACACAAAAGAGATGCACAATGCCGGCGTTTCCATATCTTTGGGCCCGACGACATTCAAGGTGGGTCCAAAGTAAATTAAAGGAGGGAAGTTGTTGGAATGTGAGCGTGACCCTGGGTGGGCGGGAAGGGAAGGGTGGTGGCGGAGAAACAGAATGGGGAGCCGTTTGATGGCGTTCCAAAAAGCTCTGATCGGTTAACTCTGAGGGTTCCGATAAAAGGACTTCACCCAGATAATTAAAATGGCAGGGCTCAGCATTGGCGCACGGCAAGGGCAGACGTTGCCACTGCTGAGGGAATTTTGGTTTAACGCAAGGCCATTTTTTTTTTATCATGTTACTCGTGGATACGCACAGATGTGATATAGCTAGGCATTGACCACGGGCACAATGTAGCCTTGACCACAGGCACATTTCCAGACAGCAATATGATTCCAGGTTTCTGTCCCACGACTGGCTTGTCTCTCCTACAGTCATGCTAGAGTCTTGGCGTCACTTTCTCTCTCTTTTTTTGCTTCCAAAGGTCACTTCTTTAAGAGTGAATTGAACAAGCATACAGCCTGGTTCCTAAAATATTCATCTATAATGGGAAAAAAAAACTGCTGCCTCCCTCTCTCCTCTCTCTCTCCCCCTCTTCCTCAAAGACACACACACACATACATACGCACACGCTCTTTCTTACACACACATTCACGCTTTCACTCACGCACAAACACACACATGCACAAATGCGCCGGACACACACTCTCACACACACACACACAAAGCACTCCTGACACCCACGTGAGCAAACAAGCCCCAACTCACACCCTAGCCCTTAACACTCTCTCATCGTCAGGGAACCATAAATCACCCATTAAGTGGCACAGTATGATCTTAATTAGCCCACTGTCTGCATGTGCTGTGTGAGGATAGGCATCCTGTTTATCATGGTGGGACAGTTAGAATAGGGAGGGGTAATAGGCAAGCTGACATATTACATGTTCCTGCCATCGCAATAAGCACTCACACTGTAATGACGGAGATTTCGACGGCTGGCTGACCTCTCCCAGCCCCGTTTTTTTCACTCCTGCATTTTCATGTTGGGACAGGCATTTTACGCCTGAAGAATTTCATTCTGGAAGCTTACCCAAAATATCAGTAAAACATTCACGGAGTCCCTCAGAACACTTTATTTTTTACCTGCCACCTTGTGACAAGTACCTCCGGTGTATGTTCCTTGGAGACTTGTCAGAGAGGGAAAAAAAATCTATGGGGAAACATTTTCAGTGGATTGTTTTCAGGGTTTTTTTCACTCCACAAGGGAGGAGCCCCCCTCCTCCCTCTCGTCTCTCTCTCTCTCTCTCTCTCTGTCTCTCTCCTCTCTCTCTCTCTCTCTCTGTCTCTCTCTCTCTCTCTCTCTCTCTCTCTTGTCTCTCCTGTCCTGTCCTGGCCTGTGGCTCGGGCCTCACATCAGAAGTGCGAAGCATGCCCCCAGGGCAGCTTTAGCCGCAGACTCCCTCCCTGAGAAAAGGCAGAGCAGCACAAAGGATTGTGGGATTCTGGCTCTCTTGCAGAAGCGGGCATGCCCGCCAGCGAAGGCACGGAGACGCATTTTGGCTGGGAGGCTGCGGGGGAGCGCAGGACAGGCTGCCGCAAAGGCACCCGCGCACCCGCGCCAAGGCGGCGGTTAGAAAAGCCATCTGCAGGTTTCACAGCTACGTGTTCGAGGAGCGCTCGGTCCTCAGGCAGCTGGGAAGACCATACCCCCCCCCCCCCCACCGAAAGAGGGCCCCACCAGCAGAGGGAGGAAGTGGGGAGTCTACAAACGAACATCTTAAAATGGAGGAGGATTCTTCTTCCTCCGCTTCTTCTCACAACTCGCCAAAGCTCTGTACCACACAAACATCTGCTCACAGGAGACAACACTAGCTTGGTATAGGCACGGTAACACTTCTGTTTTGTGTTTTGTTCAGCTTTGTCCTCTACCAAGCTTGCTCAACAGGCCACAGTTACTAAATTGGCCCATTAATACAGAAAAAGGACGTGAAGTATATATCCTTACGCGCATATCACCCCGCAATGCCCCCTTAATGCACCAATAATGTGCGTGGAATATTCCGTTGTAGCACAATGGCACATACAAATAACCACGTTCATATTTCTAGAGATGGCCATTATCTTCAAATGATAGACTCTCATTTGTTCCAGGAACGCAACACACAATTATCCATCTATCAAACGTCTATCTGATCCCATTCACTGCGGGCAACAGCTACCAGCAGAGTGAGAAATGCAGAGACTGACAGAGAGGAAGGCGAACTCAGCGGACAGGGTAGGAGGTGAGAGGCTTGGAAAGTGGTGAGAGAGCATGTGGGGAGGGAAGTGTGGATGGTTTTTAAAAAAAAAAACAAAAAAAAAAAAACAATCATCACTTCCTCTAATTGTGTCTCCCCTGACCGCCAAGCGCCGACATTTCTGTTCTGTGTTTGTCAGCCAGAGGAAGAGGCTAATTAATATGATAATTCACCTGCCACCCCCACGGAGAAACACCCCCTCGTTAACAGCTGATGATGAGGGTTGGGCACCCAGTGTATCACGAGGTGCTTTGCTTCAAGCGAGAAAGCGCGATTAACTACGGAAAATGTAAAAAAAAACTAAAAAAACATGTCAATCAGTAACTCTGGTGCCCACGCACTGACCCATCCAAAGCTGACATAGAGTGATTCTGCCTGATTGATCCTATGGAAATGACAGCGGTAATCATACTCTGGAGCCTTGGAGGTGGTGGACGCACTGTGAAAGAACAGGAACCGAGTGGCCAGTTGTGTTCCAGCTCACGGCTCTTGAGGGGATGCTAATTTGAGCGCGTCGCCGTGTTTGAACAGCGTCTTCAGAATGGACGAGGTAACTGGATTTAGATGCAGACAGTCGATTTACTTACTGAATGAGCGTCACACCATAACAGATGCAAAAGTTTTTTGAAAAACCAACAAAAAAAAAGGAGATCTAACAATTGGCCGGATCATCTCAACATCAGATATACTGTAAATGGTCAGAGGCTGAACTGAGAAGTACTGAATAAGGAGAATTACTGTGAACTGTCGGTCTTTCCATAACTCATAACCGATTTTTTTATTTGTGTTTGTTCTAGTCCACACCCAGTTCCCCTTTCTGGCTCTGAGAAAATGGGTAACAACTCCATCATATTTAATATGAATGCGAAATACACAGGTGCTCAAAGCAAATGAAACAATAGGGAGAATACAGGTAACATTCTCCACATAGAAACACAAGGCAGCCGAGAGAGGGGACAGACATGGGAGAAAACAAGCAAATGTTTACAAATGTTTGTTGAAACAATGCGCAAACCTGACATTTGCAGTGAAGCGATACGAAATGAAGAGATAAAGGTCCCACTTTCACTGTGAGATTTAATTGAGCGTAGGTGCACGTTCTTGTTCGAGCGGTTTGTATATTGATTTGGCAAGAGCGCATCTCTCAAGACTGATGTCTCGCAGACGTTTTCACAATGAGATAGTCTATACAAAACCATCAAAAGTAAAATGTTTGTGCTCCTGTTTCCCGTCGTCAGAACAGGACCCTTAAAAATAAATCAAACAAGGAAGGGCGACTAGTGTGGATGTTTCGGTGACGCCACATTTTTAGTGTTTCACTATGAAGGTGGAAAAAAAACATTTTTGGAATCGTCAGTGCAAATTCACTGTTGAAATTCCTGAACGGCACCATTTGAACCTGTTATGGCATGACCATGTATTTATGGAAATTAACAAAAATCCTGGCATATTCACGGCATATCGTCCGAGTCAGGCCTTACATTTTATATTTTAACATTGTGCGCCAGAGTAAAAAAAAAGAAAAAGATCCTGTGCTCAAATGTCCATCAAACACACAATAGGCACACTGCACTTGTGAGCTGAACGTCGCAACTTACGTCCTCCTCTGACACGGCCGGATCATTAATAAAAAGCGCCTGCAGTCCTGTAATCAGGAGACTCTTTCCATTTGTGCCGCCGTGTTTAGACGAGCTGAACCCCCTCGTTAATGTAAATAATTCACCATTACCTTTATCCTGATGGAATCTTAATTGTGCTTCTCAGTTCCTCCTCCAAGCCATTCATCAGTGTCACATTCACACACAAAAAAAGACTTAGAGCCGGTCTTAAAAAAAAAAAGAAAAAAAGTCTAATATTCGCAAACAACCTGAGACGAGGCAAAATGCGTCTATTCAGCTACTCGGGTTGGCCTATCTTTGCTGCTCCTCAAACTGAAGGGAAATGTGTAACTTTTGGGTTGATTGGTTTTCTAACGATTGTCTTAAGGGATCACACACAAAGAGGCCTGCGGAAGTGACTCTTTTCTGCAGACCCGGCTCCTCGTTGCAATCACACCCTGGCTTTAGGGCTACGTCTGGGGTTTTTTATTTTTTTAAACAGCTAGGCCGTGCTCTGTCTTTTGAAGATCTTGCAGTATGGTTTTCACGCAGTGACAGGCTTGACAAGTGTTGGGGAGAGAGATGAAGCAGCATTCGCCCGTGAAAGCAGAGATGGCTGGCTCTATTGTAGCTACCTCTATTATTTACTTCAGTGAGCTGTGATGCATTCCTTCATCATTGAGCAGTAATCCAAGCAGACCAAACAAAAGCCTAATACATTATAAACAGTTTCTACAAAAGCAACAATTCAACAATACAAAAGACCTTGGGATGTAGGTATTTGACACAATGGAAATGGTTTGAGTAAATGAAAAGCACCAAGCTCATTCGTTCCAATCTGATTACAAAAACTCAGCCAATGCCTTGTTTTTCCAGAAATGAACAGCTAGGGTGTACAAAGAAAGAGTGACTAGACATTTCAGCAACTTTTGGGCATTGTACAAAACTATGTCCCCCTGAGACAAAATTGCTTGTTTCAGTCCTCCCAGGACATCTGATACAATAGCTACGTGGCCATTTCTCAACAAAGAAGGCTAAACTGGGACCACAAAAACCACTTCCCTTCACAAGAAATCTCCCTTGCCACCCACGACTTTTCAGAAGGCATCAGTATTACCAGAAACCACTGATAACCATTGACCAGGCTGCAAGAAATATCAGTGTTTCCTCCTCACATATCTGCCCTGTCCACATTTTCTGAGTCATTGCAATGGTAAAATTTGCATGCTTGACTCAAGAACCTGTTATCATAACACATGCAGCAACTCCACCCCAAAACCAGTTAAGATATGTAAAACATACATTGACAAAGGAGTCAGGAAACTTAATGATTTCTTCAGCAAGAGGAACACAAGAGGGTTTCACTTTTGTTTTGCATTCAGCCCGAGTTCATCAACCTTTTGCAACTAGTCACAATGTCCACTACCATGCCACTCCAAGGAAAACCTATTTTTTCACTTGACTTCATTTTTCTTTTGTGTAGATTTGATCAAGCTGAAAGAATGCAGCGCCTCTAAAAGGCAGGCAGCGTCGGGCCGGTTAACGTACGTCTCTCTCCAAAATGGCCGCCGCACCTCGACGATTGAGAGAGCAGATGTGGGGGGGGTCACTGCTGAAAACAGACTGTGAAGGTGAAAGGTCGTGCTGGAAGGGAAACAGGTGAGCTAGTATGGGGGAGTGGGGGGTTCTGGAGGGGGCAAGACACACACCAAGGTCGTAATTCACACATCTCAGGCTGCGTAGGCCCTATAAATATAGGGTTTATGCCACCGTCAGGGACAGCTCCAAATAACCCACCACTGTTGCACTGAAACTCATGAGAGGTTAATGAGAAGAGCTGCCAGTGGACCCACATGTCTTTTCTCCTCTCATCCGCCCATATATTTCAGCGCAGTACCTGCAGCGGTATCAGGGCCCATATTCATTTGACTGCCCTTCCCCGCACACCTGTTTGGAGCCCCGCCCTGTGCCCGGGGGCCCCCGGAGGTGTGCTGAACAGATGGGCTCTGTGTCTTCTGCTGATAATCATCACATTGCTCACATGCTTCTCTACCTGCCTGCTTACCTCACACAAGCCTCCACTGCATCTGCCCTGCCATACATCAGCCCTGACAACCTCCAGAAAGCTGAAACAATAAACCCCCCCTCTCTCTCTCGCCCTCTCTCTCTCTCTCTCTCTCTCTCTCTCTCTCTCTCTCTCTCTCTCTCTCTCCCTCCCTGTCTCTCTCGCCTAGCATTTTGGGGGTTGGTGATATGATACTGAATGTGGTGTGGGTGGGGGTGAGGGGTGTAGGTGGAGACTGGAGGGTGTGGCAGTAACGATGAGCCCCACGACAGCTTCCAGGAGAACACTGTAGGCCCTCAATGCTTCTCTGTGCAAAATGTTGAAAAACAACCAGGGGGATTGCAAAGTGTGCAGCTTACGTACACACCGATTGCAGGTTAATGCTGTTGTCCTAAAATCCATTTGCTACTCAGAGCAATATATCGTCAGTCTCCCTCGTTGCACCTACTATGGCTTAGTTTTATGTAGCGGGTTTATGTAACGACTCCTGCTATCGGTTCTGACTGATAACACGGTCTCTGCGCTCTGCTGAACCCTTCTGTGTGCGTTTTTATAAGTCTGGATAATAGTATCTACTAATTCCCTGAATGTAAATGTAAATGCTTTGTTGTGCGAGTTGTGTAGCTGGTCAGCCCAGTGGTGTCATCAGTGTTTGCGTGTGTGTGTGTGTGCGTGTGTGTGTGCGTGTGTGTGTGTGTGTGTGTGTGTGTGTGTGTGTGTGTGTGTGTGTGTGTGTGTGTGTGTGTGTGTGTGTGTGTCTGTGGCCTTTCGTGGTTTAGGGTTCATTGTTTTTTTTGCCAGACCTCCTTTGGAACACAAGGCTCTGAATGAGTGCAGGACGTGTTAGTTTATTAATTGACGGTATCAGGTTGCCCGGTTCATGTCTTACAGAAAGGCAGGATGAGCAGATTACTTATCAGAACCAGCTGGCCAAGCCAGACAGCCTCCCCTCTCTTTCAACCCTGCGTGTCGTGGACAGGGGCGTCGGACAGATGGACCAAACCCCAGATCAATCACAGATGATCAATAATTACTGTCTGATCTGGGGTGAAAGGTGTAGGGTGAATGACATCTGAGCATGCTGGTTTCTTGGCTTGGGGGGGGGGGGGGGGGGGGGGGGGGGGGGTGAACAGGCCAAGTCACTATGTGAGCTCTATTAACAGGAGATAGGAGACAGAGACGGAGACAGAGAGAAATACTGAAATATGTTGCAAATTTGTGAACGTTTTGGAGAACATTACGATAATATATTTTACAGCAATCCTTCTTTTTAAATATCTTGCAATATCTGAAAGTGTCAGTAATTTATATTTAAGCCCACACATTGTGAAGTGTTGTAATATATTATATTTGAATAAAATTATCAGTATATATCATTTGTGTGAGGGTATGGAGTGGGAGCAACAAAAAAATACCATTAAACAGCACGCTCATTCTGGCTTTACCCAGTTTGTATTCTGAAAGCTTAGACAAGTGGTTCACTTTTCATGTCTGAATTACAAAATAAATAATGAAAAGCTCGAGCTCAACCACTATCATGTGGTCATTTTTAAACCGAGAAAAATGTTTTTTTATTTCACTATTTGTGATCACAGTATACTCTGTGCTTTAACTCTTTGGTTATAAAAGATTAATTTGCAGTCAGCCTCACGCTCCTTTGTATAATTTCCTAAGCGGACAAAGAAATATACTTTTTGCTAAACACTTCTGGGAAGAACAACCTAATTTTATCTGAACAAAAGGTCAAAGTAAGCAGAAGAAATGTTCCTGGCCCTCTGAAATTAAACAGATTTGGCTTCTGCAATCTGCTTAAATTACCATTCATCTTGTTGTGTGGAACAGAAGGCTTTTAGAAGCTGCTGGGGTCAGGCAGGGAAGAGAAAGAGCCAGGCAGCTCTCTAGCTCCTTCATTATTACCTCTCTCCTTCCGCTGTGAGCTCTGGTCTGTGTTCGTAAATGTAATCTGAGGCAGTCCAGACACAGCGCAGACACCCCGCTGACACTTAGCACATGACAGAGACACCAAAGGCAGGCAGAAATATTACGGGACAAATAAACCTCATTCACCCCGACATCAGCTTCCACCAATTTACACCTCATGCTAAAACCAATGGCAATTTTATTCCGCGTGCTTTTGTTCCAAGCCATAACGGTGGAAACTGCTTTGAGTTTTTGGATGCCCCGTGTAATCATTTTTATTATTTATTCATTTAAACAGTTATGTCGGCTGAGAATATATTCTGATTCATCTGGACTGTGAATATGGATATATTTCTAATTGAACTGATGGGGTTTTTTACCAGCATTCTTTTGTATTGTAATTCTATAAAGTGTTATTTTGTGGACTTCGTTTCGGCCTTGAAACCAGGAATCCACTCTGCAAATTGGTCATGCTCCGTGCACATATCGAAACAAATCTACAACATATGAGTGGGCTGTCAATCACTAACTGACACGATCAATAAAAAATAAATAACGCATCAACTTTTTTTAATGCACATTAATTGTGGTCAGGCCGGACATGACCCTCCTGACCCACTGTAGTTGATTTCTGTGCAATGTTTGCAGAAGGTTTAGAAAACGAAAGCAGAGCACAGCATGTTGCAGAAAAAAAATATATAGCTGATGGAGAAATGCACTTAAGTACGTCCACAAATATATCAACATTTTATCAATATAGACTGTCATTTTCCTATTAAAGTTATGGGGAGTCTGTGGCTTAATTCATCGGCAGAAACAATATATGAATTAAATTAATGAAATTGATTATTGCAGTTTGCCATGTATCATCGCTGGAAACAATATGGGCAACGGAGGTGACTGACCTCCAAGAAAGAAATCTGAATTTCTTTATGAACTGGAACTGCCATTAGAGCTGAATTAGTTCCCAGTGCTCTTTCGCTTAACAAAGAACTCTTTCCAAACAAAGGAAGTGGGTTTTGCTTACATGTCACATGCATATGTCAAAGTAAAGGTTACATGTTTCGTCATCGCAGGGCTGCACATCTGGGAGAACGTAAGGACACAGCAAATAAATTCACAAAACAACCTCCCCAAAGAGCATCCTATTTAATATTGTAGAGAAAATTCTCATCTGTTCCCGCTGTTCACGAAGGCAGTGAATTATGGATCTTTGTACCTTTGACACTGGAGAGGAAGTCAGGAGGGGGAAGTGTATAGGATAGGAAATTGGTTGGCTGTCTGGTGAGATGTGTCCCCTGACGAGTGTTGATGTTTCTTCATCACCAACTGTGACAGGAAGTAGAAAGGAAAGAGAGGGAAGCCCATAGCCAGTAACAGGGCTGTCAGCCTCGTCAACAACATGCAAGACACATCATTTCCTGTCAGGCAACGCCACGCTGCATAGTTTTGTCAAGAGCGACTCGTCAAGACGCAGTGCTTGTGCTTCTGCAAGCATTGTTTATAGAGGTGAAAACTAGATCTGTTCTAGCCTTTGCTCCTGTGTCTCGGCTTTTGTATGGAGCCTATACCTTGTGAGGTGCTAAAGGAGAAATCTATGCCGGACTTTGTCTGACTTTCCAGATCTGAATCCAGCAAGTTCACGAAGAACAATGGTCTGTCGTTTTATCAATCATGTTAACTACAAATTTTTGAGAAAGTTTGATTGTATTAATACATGAATGCCTTTCTGTTCTTAGAATTATGCCATGGTGTCATCCACAATGTGAATTGTTTGTATAAGAACAAACAACCTGCTGGCGACAAAAGACAAAAGACTTTTCGTACATTTTCTATACGTATAGCATCGTTAAGCAGGACTAAACTCAAGCACCCACTCCCATTGTAACTCACTAATCCTACCAACAACCTCTTTAGTTTCCACTATGACACTGATTTTGTGCTTACCTTTTCTTGTATTTCTCTATGATTGTATTAACACACTCAAATGGATCCGTGCAACTTCTGTGTCCATCAATATGCAGGGTGACTCTCAATCATGGAGTCTATTTGCAGGGCTATTGATCTTGTACATGCAATTAAGAGAGAGGATTCTTTGCCTTGTATGTGGGGCCTCTGGCATTTCCAACTGCATCAAGCCATGTTTTGATGTTTGCTCATTCCATAAATGATGAGAGATTTATGGGTAATACTTAACTATTTAAATATTAGTATTTGAAATGACATTTTATTCATATTTTCAAATGCAATACTGAAAAAAAGCATTTTGTGCATTGGCAAATGCATATCCAAATAAATTTCAAGGTATTTTCAATTATATATATATATATATATATGTATATATATACGTACATATATATTAATGGTTTGAGAGTCGTCTGTTTGAAAATATTTCAAAATACTACAATTCCGACTTCCTTTATCCATTTGTTTTACGCACTGTCTTCCATCTTCTAACATTAGAATATGTTTGAATAAAACAACACTACAGGTATTGAAAACTTTTCAAAATGAAAAAAAGAAATTTATTTATACATTCCATGGGTGATGCTGAGTTTGCAGTCTTTTCCTGACCTTACCCAAGCCACATCATCTCATTTCCATACTTGAATGACATGGAGTGCAGAGAATAGGAATCTGTTTAACTCCTAGTTGGCTCCTCAAAAAATATAAGAAAATGCGAGAATTTAATTTGATCTGTGAGGCAAATGAGAGCCAGTACTACATTTGATGAACTCTGGTGTGTGGATTTTGACCAAAAGCTGAGCTTTGAGAAGATCAAGCAGCTTATTAGCAGGGTGCCCTTCTTCCACTTGAAAATAAAATATTATATACATTTCTCTTTTAAGAGTCTGCTTGCTCGCATTTCAAAAATCTCAAGTTCTCAAGCTATTATGACCTGAAGATGGTTCTTGGACCTGAACAAGGACATAATATATTATCAAACTGCACTGACCTTGTTTCCTTGGAATCTTCCAATAGAGCTCAGAATAAAATTACATTTTACATCCAAGCCCCTGTAGCATCTCACTGCCTCCCACATTTCAGAGCATTCTCGAAGCATTGTCTCCATTTTCTAGACACAGGCAAAATAACTGCCCCATATACTGTACAGTGCATCACTCCCACAGCAACAGAGCCTTTTCAAGCTGTGTACCATGGTTCTGTCTGGACTCTGGAGCCATCGGAGATTGCAGATCGATCAATTAATTAATAAGACAGTTTAAGTTTAGTTCTTGCTTTGACTGTTTGAACTAGTTTTTGTCTGCTTGGTTGGGGTTTGACAACGCTTGGGGTGTACATTTTTATGCACTTGACTGTATTCTGCAGCAGTTTTAAATGTTTTATGGATTGCAATTCTCACACAGAAAGAAGAGCACCAGAACAATAGTATCAGGGCACGTAATACACATGATATCTTGTGCTAGAAATGATATGTGTTGGACTGTTCCTTGGCTGACCACATGCACAAAGTTAATGTAACCTGCTTTGCCCTGCCCTGTCCACAGACAGTATCTCAGAATTTAAGAAGTAAAACCGGTAAGTAGAACAGCATGTAACTGCAACAACCAAACAAGGACATCCACTTCTTTCCCTGTGTGGCAGAAACAAACACTTCAATCCACACACGGATTACATAAGACTGCAGTATGAGAAGCCGTCATCCCTAAAAGTACTGAGAGCACCTTCTCCTTTATATCTCCTCAGTGCCTTTCTGAGCATCCTTTTGGTTAAGAAAGTTATTTTGAAAGTGATGCCCAAAGAAAAATTGGTGACAGGTTCATTCACCAACCGTACACAATCCGACATGGTGGCTTTTAGGTTTGTGTTTTGATGCTGATTTCTTCAGTTTCGCTGACATTGTCGTTCTCTGCTGTACAAAGACATACACTGGCTTGAATAATAAAGTGCACTGTTACTGCCTCAGTAGGATTGTCATCTTACCAAAATACATTACACTATTTAGAGACAAACTCTAAGGTGACGAGATTCAGTATCGTTGTTGAAAGGGGTGTGGCCGGGAAGGGGGATGGTAAGGGTGGGGGCATACACTAACCGTAGGGTGACCTGAATTTGGTAGGTTATTCCCTAAAGCCCCAAACACATGTTTTTATCTGAAATATGGGGCATCTTGTGTAAAAAGAGACACCTGCCACCCCTATGCCTCAGTGATATACGATACTTTCCTGTATTTTCCTGTTTTAGACATACTAACATTTATGTGTGTGCACAAGTACATCTGTACGTTAAAAACATTTGCAAACTCAATCCTTGCTCTCTCCCTTTACTGCCGGTTATCTGTAAATTATGTACAAATGTGTTACCAAAGCAAGGAGTACAGCAATTTCCCAGGTGCAACACTTTCCTTAGGACCCCTCAGTATAAGCATTTTGCTTATTAGCTTTTTAAAATGAAAATATATACGGCAATAAAATGGAGATGGCGGCCTCCAACTGGCAGCAGTTAGCAGTCAGATCCCCTCCTCACACGTTCATTCAGCAGTTTGTCTCAGTAGCTCAAGCTACCTGCCACCATTTTACAGCAACAGAAGGCCTCCTACACTGACGTCTGGTGACTGGCAACTTCTCAAAAGTGTTTAGGTATTAGTTAGCTAGCCAGTTTTTCACCAGCTTTGCAAGATTAATGGTAGCTATTCACATCTTTCTGGTAGCTAGCTAGCCTGGCATAAGCAGACCTATCTGCTGCAGGCCATATCGCACCGATCTTACACTCCAGTGTAACTAAATTGGGGCATTTCCATCACAGCTATTGTGCTGTGTTTGCACCGTCTCAGACATCAAGTTATGTACATTTTTAAAGCAAAATTAAGCGTCTATGTAATATTTCTGAGAAAACTGTTTTGTTTGTCTGCACATAACCCCCTCAACAATTCATTTTGAGAACCGATCTCTATAATTCACAAAATCCCACCATTTGGATTTTCCCAACTTGAACGGCCTGTTGCCAGGGAGGGTGTCAGGCCTGATGGCTTTTCATTCAAAAAAATTCACATTGGGTTCGAATCGAGTTTGCTTTCCATCTCGACCCGATATACACTTATACAGAATGGCTTGCTACACACTACACGCATGTTCAAAAGTGCAGTCAACTAGGCTAGCCAGTAGTTCATAAATAATAGGCTACTGCACGCTGGTCTGTTTTCATTGAACTAGAATGCCAGCGGCCACAGGGACTTACCCTGCCATTTATATGCAATATGCCACCCAGCATTGCCAAAACCTTGCTTAGCCCTGTCCGTGGAAAAAGACTGTAGCTCTTTACAGAGAAACAATGCTACTGCTACATCTTTTTATGCATTGCTCTAATTTATATGAAGTATTTCAATTTACACATGCACCACTTCACACTACAATTACATAAAACAAACAAAAAAAAAACATTTATTTATTCAATATTTGAAATGAAACTTGGGTTGGTTGATCCTATCCATTGTACATTTGGCTGCATTGCTTCCGCTCCCAATCCCGCACATCCCTTGCGGTGCTGGAAAAGTGGCTGATGCTCAGAGCTGTTTTCTGTGCCCCCGCAAGCTGATGAAGGACATGAAAAGTATGCATATTAGGACGCCTCCACCTACCTTTCAGCAACATCAGGGCCTCCCTGATGCAGCCTACATTCTGTCTGACAGTGGAAGACAGGAACAAAAGGACCAGCAGCTGGGAATTCTTACACTGCTCTGAAGCACTCTGCAGTAGAGTACTGGCAAGATAGTTAGCCATCTAGCTCAGCGCTCATCTGCTAGCTCTTCACATCTCCTCTCGTCAGAACTAGAGATGGCAGCTTGTGCTGTACCTTACTAAACGAAGCCTTTGTCCACATCCTGTGGCTTAACTACCCAGCTGCTGAATGATATATAAAACCTGGCAGCTACAGAGGCTGGCAAGGGTGGGAGAGCCCCTCACCTGCAATTGCTATTATAGAGGTAGCCCACAACAGGCGGCCAGGAGGCATTCTGTCAAAATAAGAAGTGCTGACTGATAGATGACTTCCCCTGGAAAACATATTCTGCTGTGTGCAGCCCAGGTGCCTCTCTAGAGCTGTTTCTGTTTACGCTGACCAGACGTCCTCTTTTTTCCCCCAGACACGTTCATCTTTTTGGGACCGAAAATATCCGTCCAGACGTGATTTCTAAGTTCCGAAAAATGTCCGGTTAGGTGTTGCTCATTCCATGGACCATATATAAACAAAGCAATAGCCTCGTATTATGTTCATAATGCACGCCTGTCTTCTTTCTTTTTAAAAAATCCAATGTATGGTGAGCCTATTTCTGTTGAAGCAGGCAGAGTTTTCTATCTCAGTCCAAACTACCGCATAGCAATCAGGTAGCTCTAATGAAGATCCCCATAGTCTCTCCTACATTTAGTCCTATAGCCCTTGATGTGTGAAGGCAACGCAGGGAGCCCAGGGAGACCCGAGTGGATAAGGACCAGCTCTTTTCAAAGGCTTATGTCAGATGCAGGGTTCGATTGGGGCCAGGCTGACCAGACATGGGTTGACAAGCCCCCAGTTCAAAGCTATACTGGAAAGCTCAAGCCTGTCTGGGCCACTTCTATAGATCAAATCATACAGTGTGACTCAACCATGCCTATGACATATTGTCTCCCTCTAACATGGACTAATCCTACTCCAATCCTCCTGCCATCACATCAGGTAAGGATCAACATATGAACCTGCTGTGTACTCTTATGGACCAGACTAAAGCTTGTGACTCAGGCACGGGTCATCTCTTTATCTGTAATATGACTGAGCCCTTGGGTAAAGCCTCTTTCAAAAAGCAGGCTGTCTGACTGAATTGTGGTATTGATCCATTTGCATTATGAGTGAACAGGCCCTCATGGCCTGCTTTCAGTATGTCAGTATGATCAACCAGGAGTGTGATGGCCTACGTTTGCCCAAAATTAAAATATAACGTTTGTATTCTTTCATCAGACCACAATATATACCTGTGTGTATGTGTGTGTGGGTGTGGGGGGGGGGGGGTATATCAGCAATTCTCTGATATAAAGAAGAAATGTCTCATCAACTAAACTTTTACCTTCTCTGCAGCATGTTCGGAGAG
Organism: Synaphobranchus kaupii; assembly: GCA_029718625.1. Taxonomy (NCBI): domain Eukaryota; kingdom Metazoa; phylum Chordata; class Actinopteri; order Anguilliformes; family Synaphobranchidae; genus Synaphobranchus; species Synaphobranchus kaupii. The sequence continues at coordinate 30,200,544 of CM056377.1, forward strand.
CTCCAGCGCATTACATGCACATTTCTTTTCTGCAACAAAGAATGTTTTGCAAGTGCTCAACTGTGCTGGTGGGAGGGAAAGCAATCCTGCGATGTGTTGCTGTTGCCAGGTGACCAAAGGGCGGGGTTCCAAATCATAACACGCTCAGCAATGTATCCCAATATCATACCCGTGTTAACCATTCTTACAATGTGTGTGCCGACACCCTCATTTCCAGTGTGTCGTATAGTATTACACTTTGTCATACATTAGTTTAACGGCATAATCTTTCGTTCTTTGAGTGAAATGAATGTCTTTCTTCGAGACATATCAACATTCATGGGTGTGCACATATGTGACTGTATGTCATGCGCCCAATAAATGACTGGTTTATTGGTGGTACACACCAATGCTCTTTCATTGCATCAGGCACATCTATTCCCTGTGATGATGTAGCCTGGTGTAGTTTATTTCCCTGAAAATCAAAGGGAATTTATCGAGAAAGCTGACAATGAAGAGCGGAACAAACCACCTCCTTTCTTAAAGCATCGGGCTGATGTAAAGACGCGCACAGTGCTTCTGTTTTCATTTGTATTTTGCACAAGCGGAATTTCTTAGAAATCTGATGTAATGTGGCGGAATGATTACACTGAATGAGTTCATAGCTCCCGTGTTTTCTAGTCAACATGTCATTTGTCAACCATTGAAATGAATGAAATAACCACTTGTGCAAAGCAATATATTCAATTATAAAACTCCTTAATGATTAATCTTTAACCCTTCTTAATCAACCCACTGGTCAGTCCGCGGTAGATAAACTGCATGGTTTACAGGTCACTGAATGCAGAGCGTGGTGCTGACAGCCAACAGCACAGCTTATTATAAGATATGTTCACATTTTCAGAGCAAAGGGCCCACCTAATATTTTGACCTAAATAATTTATTTACAGCCATGATGGAAGTCCTCAGGGACAGGCATTGATTGCACAGATGGGGGCCAGCTGGTTAACACCGATACATTCTGGCATACTTAATATGAATGTGGGAGGTCTCAATATCTCTATCACCCCGTACGAACATTGACCAGTACACAGCTAGTGTTCTCGCATTTTTGGATACAAATTATAGTTTTTAGATAGAAATAGGTTTTCTTACTTGTTTTATTTTTCTTTATCATTTGTTTTGCTTGCTTTTGAAATCAGTTTCTCAACAACAGTAATAACGAGTTTGGTGACAGTTTCAGTTTTCAACTTTCAGTTCTTAACTGACTAATAATTTGGAACACAGTCGAGTTGTTGAGTCAGACCCAACTTATCACAATAGGACCCTTTTCCCTAGCCACACCAGATCAGATACGCGTATACCGTTCATACTTGAAAGCTTTAGATGGCAGAAAATTAAATATGTTACGTTCAATTAAATATGCTGCTCATCTTATTAACCAAAATGTACAGTTGTTTGGCTTTTATGTAATTATTGTAGATTTTTCAGTTGAATTTTTATCCATTTTTTATTTTGTGCGAAGTTTAACCTTATTTCTTAAGTACTTTGCACCTCTTGGGTTCCTGCATGAAGGGTGCTTTATAAATATAATTTTTTATTATTATTATTATTATTATTATTATATGAAAAGAGGAGCTTGTTCTAAAATGATCTGTAGGCCTAATCTTGAGAAAACTTTACTGGTGTCCAAAGGCTTAAAGTATTTGAACTAATTATTTGAGCCAGGTCTGGTCATCACCTGGTAAGGCCCTGCTTGAGACCTTCTGGCATGTGGCATCTAGCGCCGTGGTGACACGGTGGGATGGCCATGAATTGACCCACCCACAGTTCATATTGAAAGGTCTGGGCTGGTGATGGAGGGAATGGCGCACGCGGGTCAAAGTTCACCCCGTCCCGTCGGAGAGGCCAGCGCCTGCGGATCAATACATAATATCTTACAAATTGAATTTGACCTGGATCGACATGAAGGGCGAATGCAACTCGCCACAAATTGTGGACGACTGAGCAGTAAATCCTGGTGATTAGGATTGGGGCTGGGGTGGGGAGGGGGGGAGGGGTTACGGTGGAGAGGATAGCCCACACAGGGTGTTGGATGGATGAAGGGAAAGAGGTGGGGGTGGGGGTGGGGAGTTAATCATATGTAATGGGTCGTCTGGGCTTCCCTATCACAACCTGTGACACACTGCATCCCCACCGTTCATCTCGCTGATAGTTTGCCGGTTTAAACAAGAATGTTTGATAGAATCCGTCTGATCATTTCAGGGAGGGATCGAAGCCCAGTCTGTTTCTCTTTTTTTCTCTGTCAGTAGAGAACGCTCTGAGTTGTGCCGCAGTTTGTTTCACCGTCTACCTGTTTCAAACGGTCCTCTGAACGCGCACCACGTCGCAGCGGAAGCAGCAAGCGAAGCAAAATATCGCTGGGAAATACAAGGGTTCCGTTCTGAATGCAAAAGGCACGCTGCTGCATAGTTATCACAGTAATGGTTTTGTGTGCAGCAGTTTTTTTTTTTGTCTGAGCTACAGAAATGACAGAACTCACAGCTTTTTTTTATGAGCTGCACAGTTATTTACCAGAACGGAGCCCAACAAGGATTCTACTTTAATCATACTGAGAAGCCACATTTCACAGGAAAGGCACTGCCGAATCCGAGCACTGTTAACTGCACTGGTGTCAGTTTTGTTTTGCGTAGCTGCACATGACCGTGCTTGTTTTCAAAGGAACTACTTGAGCCAGTACCGACATCTGCAGCACGTCTGATGCAGGCAGCTACCAGCTGGAAGATCAACGTGACAGATACGTAAAAACAAGCATATGCGCAAGAAGGATAACCCTCAATGCATTCCAGGCTTGTAAGAAAATATGGTGGTACAGTCTACATACCCTGTATGTGTGTGTATGGATATGTAGGAGAGTTTAAGGATTCATTTATTAGAGTCTATCCAATTGTCAATATATCAAAAACACTCTTTACAGGGCAACAAAATAAACGCCAATTCCCATGAGCCCCTGTGCATGTTGCCTGGTACCTCATCAGTCACAGCCATCACCCATATTCAGAGCCCCTCCCCCCTGTTTTCCACCTGCCCCTTCACACCAGTCCCATTGATAATACCTCATATCTGAGGCTCTCCGCATTTTCCAAAGGGAACACACGAGGTCTCTCGACTAATCCCACCACAGACAAAGATCACTCAATTGTTTCAAACTGAGGCGGATTCGTTTTGTGAGATAGCGGAAATGTCCTTGAGCCAGTACCCTTTCTGTTGTCCAACAATGCCCCAGACGTACCTCGTCAATAAACAAGAAAAACAAACGAGTGCACTGTGCCTGCCTCTTTTAATGGAAGTTATAATTATTCTGTATTAAAGTGGCAGGTAACACTTATACCCTAAGTGCCTGTTTACATTATAAATAATACATTAATTGCTACTCATCAAAAAAAAATATGGCATTTTTAAAGTTGTTTGTTGGCCCTTGCTTTTTACCGGATTATTTATTCCTGTGTAGCATCTGTGTAGATGTACAGTAACTGTTTACTCTCATACTTAATGAAATTATTACCTTCCTTTCCAGCTGCACATGTGGCATTTGGAACATAACATTAAAATATTAAAATGGAGGCTAAAATACGAAGCATAGCATTTCAATGACAAAAGCGCTAGTAAGGCAATACTAAAATCATGGACAATTTCTAGTGAATTTCTCAACTGTGGAAACAATTGACGTGTCACAGAGCCAATCAAAAGATTCAGATCAGTTCACAGACTGCTGACCAAGAAGTGCAATCAGTCTCTCAGTTGAATAGTTCAGTTTCAGGACAGATGTCTGTTAGCGGAACCTAGTCGCCGCCTGAAGAGTTGAGTCTTCGGAAAGCAGCGGGAAGTGGTGGGCGACTGACAAACTGAGTGGCGTGGGCAGCTCATTCCAGCTCTGAGGGGCCAATGATGAACAAAAATGGGCCTACGCAGTGAAGCAGCAAGACAAGACAGACAGACAGACAGACAGATGGCCAGTGGGATGAGAAAGCGGGCAAGGGTGTTGGGAGAGGTGAGGGCTTACAGCACAGGACCCCAGTCGTATTTTTTTAAACGGAGCCCACCAGCTGCAAACACTTGCTGGCGAAGGTTGAGAGAAATGTTATCGCTTTAATTTACTGTGTGCAACACAATGGCGGGAATATCTCTGGATCTGCCCAGCTTGTGTGAGCGATGAAGCGTGCATTGGCGTGTGCGTGTGCGCGCTTTGCGACTGCTCATCTTCACCAATGGACGTTGCCAATTGTGAGACAAGTGAGCTGTGCTTCCCCACAACCTGTCCCTGGAGAAATTATCAGTGAGCGAGAGCGAGAGAGAGAGAGAGAGAGAGAGAGAGAGAGAGAGAGAGAGAGAGAGAGAGAGAGAGAGCGGCCAGGAACAAATCAAACCAGATGAACATAAAGGCGGACGTAGCTGCAGGTGGCGGAGGAGAAGTGGTTGGGGCGGGGGGGTTGACAGTAACCCAATCTGAAATGGAGCTTTCCCTGAAACAAATCTAGAAATAATTTTCAGAAGTGACTCAGTGTCTCTGTCTTAAGCCCCCAGCAGCTATGCTGCTGCCCCCCCCCCCCTTACCCCCCACCCCTTACCCCTTATATCCACAACAACTACAATCAGAGGCTCAGCCCAAAGAAGGCTTAGAGATTTAGCGTCATGGGGACGCAAACACAGGCCGTGCTCCGCGCCATTGGCCGATACTCTCAGTGTGCCAGCTTTCGCATTAAAGCAACGCTCATCAAGCAGTTACTGAAACTTAATTAACAAATTAACAACTGCTAAACTATAATCAGCCAGGCGGTGCTTTACGAGCAGCTCGTCTGTGAGAGGAGAGTTTAATTATGGGGGGGGGGGGGGGGGGGTTGAGATATGGATAGGTGTTCTGAAAAGACGTCAAAAGACATAATTCCTTAACAATGCGCCCAAGTCAGGTTCCGTCAGTGCATGCAGTTTTCCTATTTATTTTTAGACTTTAATGAATTCATTATTTATAGAGCATCAGATGACTATTTAAAGAGCGTCACTTTCCCACCGCTGAACCAGCTCAGAGAGCTGAATACAGCTGAGACAGCAAACAGATAACAAGCAATGCCCCTGACCTCTGCAGACATGTAAATACACACCAGCGCTGAATATTTCATCTCAGTACAATCAACCGAGTTATCAATCAAATGAAGCGATCACAAGGTGTGCTGAGGAGAAGGTGGCTTGCCGCGCCATTTGATTTATCTGTGAAAGTTTGACGTACACTCCTCTTTTTCAAATGAAATTGCTCAACAACGTTTGGAGGCTAGTTTGGTGGATGCTTCTCACAGGTAATTTGATATGAAGCTGAAGTAATTACTTATGAAGCTGTGTATGGGGATCAGTGGTGGTCCTCAATCTACAGTATGCAAGGCTGGCGCAGCAGCACACGACACATTTTTGCTTGAGCGTTCTCCCTTAACCAAATACTCCATTAAGGGAGAAATGCACTCATGCCATCTCTTGTTAAATGTTATAGGAAGGCCTTCCAACCTCCATAAACAAATAAATGAATATGCTTTTTTTTTTTAAATACATGCATAATATGTATTGCTCCATGGATATACGGAAACAAACAAGTTGCATTGGCTAAAACATTTATACCTCTGATTATTTTGGTACAATTTTGTTTGGTTTGAGACTTATCTTCCCATATACAAGTCAACTCATGTGCAATCACATGTATATGTTCCAGGGTGGTAACCTATCATTTTACTGTTTACTGAGTTATTATTGTCCTTGTAAATAGCCAAAGTTAAAAGTGTACAGTTGCTGTCCAAAGTGGCATAGACAGACATATTTTTGTAAGAATAGAAAATATAGAAAGGCCAGGAAGAATAGTACTACCTGGCTGCTACAACTGTTAGCATTTTTTTTTACAACTTAGAAAGTTAGCAGATGCTCTTGTGCAGACCGACTTAAAGTAAGTGCATTCAACTAAGGTGGGTGAGACAACAACATATCACTGTTTGTACAAGTAAAGCCTTTCTTCAAAAATAGCTGCTAGCATCACCCATAATGTTTGCCAGTTATCAGTGCTGTTGCTTTTCATACAGTAAGTGAATACTATTTTCTTAAGCAAAGAGTTCCAAAGCCATACGTTTATTACATGTTATATATTTTGGATTTTAAAATGATCAGACTTGCTGTTTATTAACGAGTTTAGCACTTTTAGCACGTAAGCAAAGAGGGGCTTTACATACGTTTTAATCTGGAATGGTTAGCTACTTGTGTTGTAATCAGCTTGTAGTTTGTTTTTGGCCTATATCTGTACTTCCACACATAACCAGAGAGTAAGCTACAGGGAGCTCCTCCTGCTATATGCTAATTCCACCAGCAAGGTCAGCTTCAGTGCTGCTGTTCATGTTGTCAGGTTGGAGGCCGACGCAGTGTTTGTTGTATTGCTAGCATCTGTTGTTAGCTAGCTCCACTGCCACTAAGAGCAATGTTCTTAGGACTGTTGAAATTCAAGCTGTGTTGAAAATGGGAGCATTGCTATTGTTTGCCATCTGTATGGTTCTGTTACTCAATACAATTGTGTGCCTTTGTACTTCTATTTATTCAACAAAAGCATGATTTTTGTTTCTAAAACACAATTGTCATGATTATTCATAAACTCAAAGAGTACAGGAATGCAGACTTCTTCCTCATGCATCACTTATATCACATAAACTCATGCGCTTTTGTCAACCATGAGCTGAAATTCAGAAATTTAACACAAATAATATTATAGAACATAATTGTCCCACAGTCACACCTGGGTTAAGTTCTCTGGATGAGGTTGATAGCTATACAACTTAATTACCCGAAAGCTAAGATGTGACTCTGGGATGTCTTTAGGAAAATGGGGGTAATAAGTGGAAACCTGATGTTGAATATAGGTTGTATTTTTGTCACTTCCCTAATACCCACTCCCATACTAAAAATAATCCTGTAGTTCAAATCGTTTCTATTTCTTTCGCTCTTATAAGATGGTTCACTTTAAGGTCAATGTTGCCAGGGCGTACATAAGCCTACTACATTTTTTAAAATGTAATGCATCCCTAAATCTGAACAAAATAGTAACAGCAAGATGTCTATAAAACCCTCAAATGCAACCTGAGTATTATTCAGTATGACATTAGGATTATAATGTTGCTGGTAATATAAATCAACTCACACACATCCGACCATCTACGGTGACTTACAGTTGGCTTTCACAGGTAAAAGCCTTCAAATGACAAAAATCAACCATCGGGTTTGGTATGTTTTTGGCCATTTTTCGCACGTGTGCAATGTCAAACCAACTTAAAATAGCTACCTGCTGGGATTGTTAAATGGTAAACACTTTATAAAAGACTGTATGTAAAGGAAGGGTTCCTTCAGTCAGCAAATGCAGAAATTTCTAAAAGAAGGACATGAAGGCATCGAGGCTAGCGGTTGAGTTGCAGAACATTTCAGTTGTGTTGCTGTCAGAGAAAAATTCTCCTGTCATGACAGGTGATTTGCATTTACGTCAGAGCTGCCAAACACATACAGCAATACGGCCAGCATTAGACGTTCATAGTTATTATGTGATGTCCTTACAAGCATACAAATATAATATTCAGCCTTGCCAGTGAGAAAGACTGGATTGTGAGATCCAAACATTTGGCAACGTTTGTGTATTTTGCTGTGAGCATGTGAAAGTCAGTCCCCCTTTCTTTGTTTGTTTTAATTATTCAACAGCTGCTCTCTCTCTCTTTCTCTCTCTCTCTCTCTCTCTCTCTCTCTCACTCTCTCTCTCTCTTTGTACTACAAATGACGTCAAGCGGACAAGATTGGCAAGCCTTGCTCAGAGCTCATGGTTTCAGTTTGTTACCATGGCAACTATCCCCACTTCCTGCCAGAGTAAAGCTTCCTGTGTTCATTCAGTTTTTGTGACTGTCAGTGTGTGCACAGTGCAGTCACTGAAATGTATTTACAATGCCATAAAAACTTCTTTTTTTAAAATATATGAACAGTGATCATCGGGAACAAAATAAAACCAAGTCAAGAATGAAGTTATGGTTTGCAAGAAGTTATCTTGATGAACATGTTCTGTAAGCCCTTCCCCAGTCTTAACCCCACCCACTCAATGTGTTACCACTGTCAAAACTGCTACATGGACAGTACATTTTTTAGACAATCAGAATATGACTGGTGATATTGTGCCAGAACCTGAATAGAATGTCATGCACGTACAGACACATTTGTTCTATTCACTGGAGACGAATAATAAACATCAAACATTTTGTTCATGTCAAACAATTCAATGAATCATATTTTTGGATAATTGTAAGTTCCAACTGATTTGCTTAACAGACCGGGAGTATAAGGAATGGCATGGTGGCGTGTTTATGTTACCCATAAACCAAAACAGAACAACTTAAAAATAAAATGAGGACTTTGCGTAGCAAACACACCTGTGTTTTGAGTGATCTTGTTTGCCGCGGCTTCTCCGATTGTGCAATGTAGGCAGCTGTTATGTCACTAAGCTGGGCAGGAGACACTGTCACCCAAGCTCCTAAAATCAAGGAAGGTAAGTGCGCGTGGGTAGGACATTTCTACTTTTTATTTTTTTATTCCACTGACAGACTGTCCTAGCGACGCTCATCCAATCTGGTATTCTGTTGATATGGATGCACAATTGCGCATGCAAGCAATTTCTGGCCGCTAGAAATTAAGAAAATAATGTAAGGTTGCTTTAACTGTGGGTTTCTAACCCACTTACTGCTGTCTGATCCTATGTAGCTTGTCACATTTGTGGTTTTAATAAACACCTTTATCTTGGGAGCAGTGGGAAGACTCTACGTTATCCATAATGCTTTAACAGATGTAAATAGGGAAAAATTAGCCACCAAAAGAGAAAATCGTGCTGTGCAGAATTCCATTTGAAAAACACTACTGGTTGCTTTCAAGTGTCAGATTTCAGTGTTTTACTTTCATCGAAACTATTCGTCAAACCTGAGCCTACCATCGCCCCTGTTTACTTTGGTAAGTCAGTGAGGGAGCGGTAGACGCAGTCGTCCTCCGAGTTGGTGTCGTGGTGTTCAGTGCGTCTCAGGGTATCAGTGGCCTCAGCTGTTTCTCCTTGGGAGTAATGACATTCCATTACTCATGCTGGCACATTCGCCGCGGAGAGATTTTCCAGGAACTACAACCCAAAAGAAGCCTGCTCCCTGAACTGACACCTGTTAATATAGAGGCAAAATTATACTGTGGCCTTTCCAAGAGGAGAATAATAAATCACACAATTTACCCGGCAGGCATTTTTAGTTCAGTCGCGGCAGTGCATAACGCAATTGGGTTAGACAGGTACTAATTAGGCAACACGGCGAGTGCATCTGAGCGGTGCTCCACCTACACTGCGTTTGCATGACAGGGGCGTTTAGATGCGGCCCTATGTCATGGCCAGTAAATGAGATGAGCAATCAGACCGGTAGCCACTGATTATTAATTTCTGAGGTGTCCTGTGTGACTGAATGTGGCTTCGTAGGCGGGTAGATTACCGCGGGAAACGACGCTCGGCGGGCCTGCCGAAAATGAAGGAAACATGCTCCACTTCACGTGGCAGCTGCTAAAAGCCTCCGGAGCAAAAACAGAACAATGGCAGTGCTCTTTTTACTCGAAAGAAGAAGAGAGAACACGTTCAAAAATAGAGGAGGGAGTGCAGCTGAAGGCAAAGCCTCAAACGTTTTAAAACTGCGAGCAACCGCAGGAGCCGAACAGGTGGGAACAGAGAGAGGCAGAGAGCGAAATGGCAACCCAACGACTGCAAAACGATCAGCTGAAGGTGTTTTGGCGGACTGACCCATAAGCGACATAAGCGGCTGCTTAGGGCCCCGCAAATGGCAGGGGGTGCCCTAATTATTCTAAAATATACATATTATTTATAATTTTGGGTTGGGGAGGGCCCAAATAAAATCTGACTTAGGTTTTTGCATCTGTTAGCTCTGCGTTGACGGAATCGCTGGTGGCCGCCATGTTTACTTTGTGGAAGTAGAGGAGCAAAGAAAAAAATGTTGATTCAGGGACCATCCCTGGAGTGTTTCAGTGTGTGGAGTGATATTAGAAAACCGTGCGGAGTGTTGGGATGTCTTTTAAACTCTTCCTCCCAGATTATTGTGTTTGTACTGCAGGGTGGCGCCTTTCACGGAACAATCCTGCAGTTTTTACATTTTTTTTGTCCCGAAATGTGGGATGTGCGGTGGGTCCATTTTAAGTGATGTGAGGGGACAGCTGCCACCGTCCCAATCTGTACAGTGCGTGACACTATGGTGAGGAAAGGGAGAGGGTGTGAAAGTCCCATTCAACACACAGCTGCATAAATATCCTCTGTGCTATCTGTGAAACAAATCACCATTCTTTTATCTATACAGGAGGGAGGGGAAGAGAGAGAGAGAGAGGGAGAAAAAAAAAGAAGAAAAACAACATGCAGTGTATTTCCACATACGGGAATGGCAGTGGTGTTTCTACACAACAGGATTTGAGTTCAAATGTGTTCATCAAAATATGGTTTTAACATCTTACTGCTTACAAACCATTTACAAAATCAATAAACTGGAGATGCAAGGTTTTCTGCTTGTTTCCCAATGGAAAAGGAGCTTCTTAAATTAGGTTAATTTATTAAAAAAACATGAATAAATGCCATTCGATTTCTTTGTGCTTACCTAGAAAATATAGATAATGTATCTGCTTATGAGTTGGTTTTCCGTTGGTGTTGTGTCACATGTGGTAAGTAGATCTTTGCCAACTTATGACCCCAATTGCAGGACTGACAAGTGTTTCAGTCGTTCCCCATGTCAGACTTAGGATTTTCAGTTTGTGGTTCTAACCGCGGTCTCTGTCAGCGAAGCCTGGTCTCCGGTCCCTCGCTCGCAGTTTCGTTTCTGATATAGCCTACACATGCACATAGCTACGTGCGTTTCTCGTTTACCAGTTAGATATGTGGAGGCAGAGGCATGAAAGATCGGTGCAGAAATGGCCTCTCTGTTCTGGGAAATTTGTCAAGCTAAAGTAGTACTATTACTGTACGTGCACCACAAAAAATCTTTAGGCTACTGGTGATTATTCTACGCACTTCCTGCCAGACTAACGCATGGGTACGGCCACATTTGTGATCCTGCCGTCAGTTCGGTGAATGTTAAACAGTCATTGAACAGTAAACATTTATTTCGGTGCTGTTTTTGTAGCCTACTTCAGAGCTGCTTGCTGTTGTTCACTTTATGAAGTATGGTTTCTCTGGTATTCTGACAGGCAATTTGTAAACGTCAGCAAAAACCAGAAGCCACAGGCAGTTACAGTGGTGGTGCACACACCTGTTTGGAGAACACTGCATGTCCTGATATATCCCCAGACGAACTGTGTCTGTTGAACTGATACTCTGTGTGTACAAACATTTCAGCCTATTAATGTGAGACTTAAATAAGGAATTCAGGCCACAGTTACCCAAGCTGCATTTCCAAATATAGCCATTTTACTTGTCTTACAAAAACATGAAAAAAAACCTATAATAATGCTGTGTGTTTTTCCCCTTACCTTCTTTTGACAGATAATGCTGTGAACCATTACCTAGCCATTACCTGCTAACACTGTGATTCTATCTAACTTTATGTGTTGGTCAACATCTGTTCTAGATATTCACAACGTTTGATGTTTCTCTTTTTCCATACTGACATTAAAAGCTTCTCTGGGGTGTCTTGCGGCGTAGCCTGTAACAGCACTGTCCACATGCTTATTGCGAGCCGCGATGTCGGCGGTTTGAATCTGGCCGTGTGACCTTTGTTGCATATCTTTCCCACTCGCTCGCTCCGATATCTTCCTGTGCTGTCCATTAAAGGTGAAAAGCCGTCAAAGAATAATTTGTCTTTCTCCGATAAAAGTAGGCCACCCCAAGGCGTTCTGGGACTGCTCTCGTCTCTTCTCCTCATCCACTCTCTGAATCCTCATGTTCATTTCCCATCTCATGCTCTTATGTTCCCAAATCCTCACGTTCACAAGGTTTCTCCAATGTTTCAGTGTGTTTTGGACACAAATGAAAAGCAGCAGTCCATTACACAATGCGATACTGTTTTTCCTCCGTTTGAGACGGGATGGGATGGGATGGGAGTTGGGATGTGTCGTTTCATGTTTCAAGTCAAATCTTGGAAATCCCAAACCAGTAAACCTTCCGGGAGAGTTTATCTAACTGAGAGATTTGGCTTCTTCTAATATTATAAAAACCAGAAGCCTGCATGGAGAAAACACAACTAGAGACTCTTTGCGAGATACAATTCTGAAAAATACCCCCATGGCAAATCTGCATATGCGTTGATTCATAATTAAATTTTCTACAAAGCTAGACGATAATTAAGAGCCTCCACAATACATTACCAATTATAGGGAGCAAGAAGAGGCCAAAGCTTTAAGTCTTAACATAGAGCTGTACAAACATAAAGGCTCTGAGAGTTGTGGACATTTTAAGGACGTGTAACGTTAGTAACTTAGTTACCAGATTGATTGGACAAATTGAAGTCGGCATAGCAACTGTTTAAAGGAAAGCGATGAGATATCATATCTTGGTGGCATCCCCATTCTCCCCATTTGAACCCTGACCTTATGTTTCTCCCTTCTCTTTCACGCTCTTCTGTTGATCTCTCTCCCTTTGCCCTTTGCTATAAATAGCTGGGGTTTATCCTAGCCCCCTTGTTTGGCTTTACTGCTTTTCCCTATGTCGTTTATGTCTAAATTGTATCTCAATGACAATGTATTTTCAACAACTTTGCCTAGCCCTTGGTAACTATTCACCCTCATTGCCACAGTCCAGACTTTGCTCGCCTTCAGAATATATTGGAAATTTAAGTTGCAAGAGCTATCCTTACTGTCGTCTCTTTATTGGCGTGCCTGTCCCCATTTCAGTCGTCTCTGTTTCTTAATGGGGTGGTGAGTGTCTCAGATCTTCTTCATATCTATGTTATGTTTTTGCTCTTTACCTCTTTCCCATGATGTTTTTTCCTCCTCTCTCTCTCCCACTTTCCACACATAACACATAAGAAGCAAAGTGCACCATCAACCCAGCTTCCAGCAATCTAGAGGTTACGTAGGAGAGCATTTGCCTCAAAATACTGGAGCGCACTGCATCAATGTCTAGGAAGCCCAGGACATTATTAGGCAGGAAGAAATGGCACATCTGCCTGCATAGGGCAGCAGTGCACTGCAATGGTGAGAAAAGTTGGTTTGTCACTCTTGAGGTTGCAGTTTGGAATCCCATATGGGACACTGCTGTTGTAGCCTTGAGCATGCACTAACCCAATAGCTTGCTTGTCCAAAAGTAAACTGCACAAGTCACTTTGGATAAAAGCTAAACGTAAACAGAAGACTCTGACACCCTTCCTCCAGCTACCTAAGAATCGTAGGATTTACACAACAGTTGATATACATTCATGTCAATCCTACTATTTTTCATCCTCCTCAATGTTTTCTACTGGTTTCTCTCTCTACACACACCCTCCTCCTGAGGTCAGGAAGTAACCTTCCACTTATTTCACTAACTGGCTTTGTGTTACCTTTGTGTCTTTTTGTTTAATTCTGTACGACACTCAGCTCGCTCAATGAAAAACACGTGGGTTTAACAAATAGAATAACATTTTGACTGGTTGTGTGAATACGACCCCCCCCCCCCCCCCCCCAACAAAACATTTTATTAGTTGAGTGAACCATAATTACTCTATTTACCTATGACTTACTCTATATTGTTTGCTCCTGTAATTGCTCATAGGTATGTTAGGTTTCACTGGATGATGATGCCGTACACAGTTTCGGTAACCCTACACCTCTCTCTGCAATGCGGTCCCTCCTTTCCTCCAGCTTTTGAAGTCTCTGTAGATTACGGGCCTATGAGTAGGCTGTGTGAGCGAGGTGGTGATTCCCTTGAGTAAAATGGCAACAAAAGTGGCAAGAAATCAAGTTGCTTTGATCTTTCAAACCCCTCCAAGGATAACCAACAACACATTCATAAAAGAATCATATGGAACAAAAATCACACACGTACACAGAAAGGCAAGGACATTTAAAATGCTGGTTTCAAGTTTTTTTTTCTTTTCAATTTATTACCTAAAAAAAGAAAAAGGTTCTATCACAAGTCACACTGAAATGTATTGCTTAAGAAAAAAAAATATATTTATATATTTTTATGCTTTTTTTTTTTTTTTTTTTTTTTTGGAAACTGATGATTTCCAATATAGTCCACCAAAGAACAAAATAGAACATTGCATTAACCTTGGCTAGGCTTTAGCCACCCTCTCCCACTTTAAAAAATGCACAAAGAAATACATAATTCACAGTTACCATTTTGGTTTCATAAATTAATACAGTCACACATGTGCTACACCGGTCTATAGCTAGAACATTGTAAATTGTATTTTGACTTGTGTTATTATTTTAAATGGCTGGCTACAAGAAATAACAGGCAACTTAAATGAGGTGACCAGAACATGTACTCACTCCACCAACAAACTGGTTTGGAAAGGCCCCTCCCACCCCTCTTTTTTTTTTTACCCCCCACACTTCAACCCATATTATCTTTTTATCTTTGAAATTTCACACATAAGTGAGGCACACACAGAGTATATTTCATACATATATAAAAATTAAATAAAATCTGGGGGAGGGGGGAAATATTGTACTTTTAACATCGTATCCAAGGAGACAGGAAGTGCACGTTGTCACGTGTCCTCATAGGACTCTTCCATTCAGAATCTGGACACTTTGTTGCCATAGCACTGCAGTCAAAACATCTTCAGGTATTGTTTTTTTTTAAATATATTTTTGTACATTTGTTGCTCTTCAGCTTGTTGGTGGCAGGACAGAGTGGGGGGCTTCAAGTACAAAAATGGCCTTAAACAAATGGGAACAAGATGACGAAATGGGAAGACAAAGATTGGAGATACCACGCAAGAGACACAATCACACATCTTCCCATTTTCACCTTCAGGTACAGCAGAATACCACTACCTCATAATGTCTCCCTCTTAAATTCACTTGATATCACCAGATCCCCTAAAATCACTTGGAGGGAATAGTTTTTCCCTTTTGGGGATTTGCAAATGGAAATTTCCTATTTTACTCTCACTTCCCGGGCAGAAATTTAAGGCACAGAAGCCTTGACATAATACATTGACTCCACCTGCTAGAAGCACAACGGAGAGATGCCCAAAACGTCAGTGAGACTGGTCTTAGGATCAAATTTTACCCCTGCTTCTAAAAAAAACAAAGAAAAAAGGTTCCCATTTGTACCCTCCCCAGCCTCTGCGTGTGTTATTTTGTGAAAGATAAGGCCACTTAACAAAACATGAGGTTCGCCTTCTAGCAGGTAATCTCTCACTGCAAACTCTATGAGTGCAATCGCAGTATGTGTTGACACATATTTTTTATTTTTTTATTTTAAATGCTTTTCGAGTTGGAAAAAAAAGAAAAAAGCTGGTCAGAATAGCTTTCCTGGTTTTCCACATGCAGCTTGCTTAACATTTCAGTCCGTCGGCCATTAACGGGCGTGCTGACTGGATTCCTCCTGCAGTGTCGAGGAACGGGGAAAAAAAAAAAAGACACAGGCATTCCAAAAAGAAAGAGCTAATCAGTTGCTCTCTGCTCATTTTCACAGTTGAGGAATGTTGAGAGTAAGCAGGACAGGAGTCCCGTCTGACTTCATCTCTTTTTGGTTGGTTGGGTTCCTTTTGAGCATTTCGAGAATACATACCAATACACTGCTAAAATCCTCATCAAAAACAGCAGCATATTTCTTATTTTTCTTTATTTTCTCAATTTCCCCCCGCCCCTCAAAAAAAGCATGCACTTTCACTTCCTTCCTCCTTACTATTCTGTCATATCTTCTTTTATTTTTCACACTCTAGTGTTCAGGGTAATGCACACTTCCACATGCAAAGGAAATTCACTATTCCCCATAAAATTAAATCCTACGTAGCAGCACAATTCTCCGTTTGTCAAAGGTCCAATCTGATATGTAAGTGAAACTACGTCAGGAGGCACTGATCAATATAATTGGATTTGAGCTCCCTACTTGCAATTTCAGGCCTCTCCTGCTCTTCCATTCAAATCAAATTAGAAAATGAATAATCCGATACTGTGACCAGGATGGGTGGTAAAAATGTGCGATCGCAGTCTCGCAAGGAGCGATGTAGATGCAATGTACATGAACAGAAGTCTACCTGCACGCCCCTCCCATCCCAACATTCCTCCAATGAAAAGCAAACATTTAGTGGATTAAAAAGCCCACTGTGTTCTTTCTTTCCTCCTCAGACCAGACATAATCTATTACACTACATTACTTGGGGGAAACAATCATTATCAATAGGTCTTTTGAAAATAGGAGGGTGGGAAACTTGTGAGGTGTGAATTACATGCACACTGTGTAAGGAGATTTTGCTTGCTGAAATCTCAGAGAACGTGTCCCATTTAAATTCTTTTTTTTTGAATGAAGTGGGAGGTTGAAAGTGAGGAAATGGACTTTGGCAGTGATGGTGGAAATTTCTAAAGAAACGGCATGTATGAATCACATGCATATATATATATATTTATATATATAGATCCATGCCATTGTTGTTTCCCCACCACCTGTGTCATGCATGCACATACTCACATACTCACGTACGCACGCGCACACACACACACACACACACACACACACACACACACACACACAACCTGTTCTACAGATGGTATAAAATCAAGACAAATTGATGTGTTGGGTGGGTGTACATTACTCTCTCCCTTGAAGGTGGAGACTTATGAGTGAGCTGATGGATGATTAAATGAATGCATTAGTTAACTACTCATTTCATTAATGGCTTGACCCAAGCCATATTGGGTTGCTGTTTTTTGAAAACAGCCGATAAAAAAGTAAAACAAAAAATAGAGATTTTTTTCCATATATATTTAAAAGCATGATTTCACAACCTTCTAAAGCACTTTCCATTAATTATTCACTTTGTTTATTTATTTATTATTATTCCTATTTATAACCTACATCGCTGAGGTTGCTGTTAACAGGTACATTTTTGCCATATCAAACAAACATCTGTGTTAAAGGCTCTTTGTCCACATCCCTCTGCTGCTGCTGCTTATGCTGCTGCCCCCCCCCTACACTCTGTAACCCAAAAACTCAGAAAAGCAGCACTTTTCTGTTGTTTAGTTTCTTTTGAAAACCTGAATGCTTTGTGAACAATGCTACATATTTGTTTAGGAAAAAAAAAAAAACAGTTGAAAAAAAGATACCTTCTTAGAAATGACTTGATTCTGGTTGGTGAATGTGAAACCAAGAATGCCCATTGTAAGAGTCTAGGGGGAGGCTGCAGGACTAAATCCTGTCTCTTTTTTCCGGCAGTAGAGGCCACTGCCTCCCACAGTCCCACCTCAGAGTCCAGTGTGGATTTCCATCCAGAGTTCTCCTTAAAAATATAAAAAAAAAAAAAAAAACACCACCACCGAAGACTGCCATTTTTTCAGTTCTATAAGGCAGACATATTTGTAGTCTTTTTATGCTTACTTGTAGTCTCATATAGTCCTATCCAAGTCCAAACATCAACACCTGTATTTTTTTCTTCTTTTTTTTTTTTTCCAACAAAAAAAAAAAGGCTGTGGAGGACAAGACAACATGAAAATCAACAGGGAACTTTCCGTGACAAAGTGTTTTTCCTTTTTTTTCCCCTGTCACAGGGAGCGAGGAGAGGTGGGTCCTTTTCTGAATGTGCACTGGTGAACATGTTTCTCACTTGCTTCGCCCCATCCCCTCATCCCTGTTTTCAGCATGCTCTCTTCAGTGTCTTGCGTGTCTCTCGGTCCCCTTTTCACTCTCTCTCTCTCTCTCTCTCGCGCTTTCTCTCTCTCTCTCTCTGTACCATTACGCCATGACGAACTCCGACTTCATGTCGGCCTTGACGTCGGGCTTCCACACCGAGTCCTCGAAGTCTAGGTCCAGGGACCCGTCGCTGGACACGCTGCTGTTGCTGTTGCTGCGGCCGGACTTGCGGTTGGGCAGCCACTGGTAGGGGGCGCGGGAGTCGCGCCGGGCCTTCCTGCGCAGCCTCTTCTGCTGCATCAGGAGCTGCAGCCGCTCCACCTTGCAGCGCGTCGCGCGGTTCTCCGTCTGCCGCAGCCGGTCGCCTGGGGAACGGGGGGGAGAAAACAAAACACGGTCAGGGAGAGAGGCCGGGCTCATCTGCCATTTCCCCCACATCATTTCTGTACATTTTCGCTCTGCCAAATGCGTTTTTGGGAACGGAAAATAAGGAGCTTGATGAATTTAAGAGTCTCCATTTTGTTTGCTCAAATAAAATGATAAACAGTATTGGGCCCTTTTATCTGAGTTTTACACTAAAGGGAAGTAAAGCCTTTGTGTGCGCGGAGACCAGGAGGGTGTTAAAGCAGGCGGGACCTCGGGGTACACGGCGCATGCGGGGCTCTGCAGTGTCTGGGCTCTGTTATCTCAGGCCAATCGGGGCATAAATAAAGCCAGGGAGGGTTGGAGAGATGCGCTGCCTTTGATCCCAAGGCCGTCCATTAACACACAGGCACACAGGCTTTTGTTCTCCGTGTCTGGATTGTGTACCCGGCCCTCCAGCTGGGCCTTTCAGTCCCTTATCACTGCGCTGTGTTTGCGCCAAACGCTCAGGCCGGAAGTGCCCTTGAGTTGAGATCCCCGAAGGGCTGGAGGACACACACACAAACACACACACGCACACGCACACACACACACACACACACACACACACACACACACACACACACACAAACACACGCACACACACACAAACACACGCACATGCACACACACACACACAAACACACACACGCACACACACACACACACACACACGCACACACACACACACACACACACACACAAACACACACACACAAACACACGCACACGCACACACACACAAAGGGCAAAGTCCAGCAAGAACTCAAATGCCTCATTAGAAACTACTCAAACCTGGGTGGGCAAATGCATCTGTCTAACATGCTGCATCCCAAGTGAGAACACCATAGGAAGAGAGCAGCAGAAGCCTGTTCCATCTGTGGAGCTCAGTCAGTCACAGGCAGTGAGCTCGGGAGAAGGGCCCGGACTCACAGCAGCAGCAGGGCTAGCTCCCGCTCTCTTTAAGGGTAAGGGCTCCGGGGAGAGCCCCTGCCTGGCCACACAACACACTCCGGCCTTAATTTCATTTGGAAATATATTCAGGGGGCTGAAAGGAAGGGAAAGCAACCACAATCTATTAGCTAGCTCCATTAGTATCGGTCCCAGAATTAAATAATTAAATAAGGGCTAGTATGTCAATAATCCCAAACGTAGGCCCCCCGCTCTCACATGTGCACATTCACACGCACGCACGCACGCACACACAAACACATGCGCGCACACACAAACACACGCAGAGGCACAAACACACAAACACACGCGCACACACACATACACACACAAACACACACACAGCAGCGGCAGCAGCTTTTAACAGGGATCGATGGCAAATTAAAAAGACCTATTGATTAAACCTTAGCTCTAGTGCAGCCATCCATCTCCTGGCGAGGGCACTGCTATTGGCTTTCAATAGAAAATGCAAGCGAATGGAAATTGTAAGCGAAGAGAGCCGGCCGTTTTTACCCCCCTTTTTTAACTGCTACCGCTTCCTGCTCCGTGTTCACTGACCCCCAGCGCACCAGGGCAGCGAGCTCTTAAAGAGACAGGCGCACGGGAGGGGGGCGCATTTTGGAATTCTGCCCCAGGCAGCTGGGTGGGGTTGGGCAGGGTGGGGGGTGGGGGGTCAGAGTGGGCGGAAAAGGGTGGAGGATCGGACGTGGGCATCGGTTTCCTGATCTACATGAAACCACCCACCCACGCCCCCGAAAAAGCAGAGATTGAAATTGAGATATCTCGTGGGCCCAACACACCTTTTCCCGTATTTTGTTAATATGAGCTCCACTGCACGTCACCGCATGGTGGGGAAAAAAAACAAAAACACACAGAACACTCCCTACAATAATTACCGGACAATTATGAATACAACAAGCTCGCATATGGTCTGCAACGGCCCAGCAATAATTACTCGTGTGAACGAAACAGTAGGAAAGCAGAGTTACTCTAGATTATCAAGAGGAGTCTAATTTCATAGCACAGCAGGCCAGTCGGGTGAAAAAGAGGCCTCGTTTCCCTGATAAGGGCATTGTTGAGCTGCCCGGACTTTGCTCGCATATAGTGAGAGGCCGGCTTTGTTCCCACTAAGCCTACTCACCAACCCCCGGCTCAAATACCCCCAAATCACGCCGATACAAGGCTCTCTTCAATTAAAATGGAAAAAAAGCACACCAGCTTTCCTAGCCATTTCTTCCTCTCATTTGTAGATCGGGATTCTCCTTAATCCGGCCTTCGTGTGCCCGCTTCACCATGGCTACCGACTCAGATAACTGGGTCTCCTCCACTACGGGGCGGAGGAGAAAGGGGGGGGGGGGCTGATGCGGCCCCTTGTCCTTGGGAGTCAGACAGGGTAAAAAATGAAAAGTAGAAAAAAAACACAGCACCTCCAGTGGGGAGGGGAGAGGACCGGGGGAGCAGGGGTTAGCCGAAACACCTCCTCACACCAAACAAAGAGGGGGAAAAATAGGACCCTGTAGTGGCCCATTAGGGACACATACCACAGCAGCGCAGCATGGATACCCTTTAGGTTCATTTGAGGGATCTCTTGTCACGTCGATAGCGGCCTCGCGAAGAGCGGGGGTCCCTGCCAGCCCAGCGTTTCGTTTCCTGACGCCGGCTGTGACGTCCGGCAGAGCAGGGCCAGGGCCGGTATCGCCTGCGGCGTCGCCCTCCCGCCAGACGGAAGCAGCCCTGGCCTCTGGCAATCTGGAGCCCCGCCCCCCCTCCCACCCCCAAGTGGCCCTCCGCTGATGAGGCACCGTGTGGTTTGGTGGAGCCGGGCCGAGCCGGGCCAGCCGCTGCTGCGTTCGTTCATTGGCATTAGTACGTCACCACCAGACCTGCTCCGATGGCTGCAGCAGCAGGGCCCACAGGGACTCCAGGCTATGTTTACTGCCAGAGAGCTATTATTAGTCTGAGAGGGTCAGGCTCTGCTCTTCGGCAGGGAGGCGCGAGCGAGCTCTCGCCACGGTGCGGTGTGTGCGCGTGCTTCCGGAGGGACCGGGCCCCCGCCAACAGACATGACACGGGAGCGCGGGGGAGATAGTGGGGCAACAACCCCACCTTCCATTCCCTCCTCACATAAACCTCTCAGATTCCTCATTGGACTGGCAACACGCACACACAGAACCAAGAAGGGGGAAAACATTTTTTTATTTTTTAAAACCACTGATCAAAGAATAAGTAAAGGTAGCAGGCCGTGACTAAATGTTCAGGCTCCAGCCAGCCTTTCTTGCCGTTTGTCGAGTTGTATCAAATTCACAGGCGCGACACGCGATGCCGGGCGAATCCTGTGTCAAGGTCTCGCAAATCCGAAGTGGATTTGGGCCGCCCCTTCACGCAGAGACCTTTCGCTTTCGACTCGGCCTCAACCCCTGCGACGCGCAACACACAGCCCTCAGGCCAGACGAGAGAGAGAACCGAGAAGTTCTCGTTTAAGAACGTTTTAAGTTTTCGTTTGAGAATTTGTCATTTCCTGCTTTGGAGAGCGTCTCTTTAAAAGAGAGCCGCTGATAACGGACCTGCTCTGGAGTGATCAGCCGGAACCCCGCGGTGCGTCATGCAATGGAAAAAGCTGGTTCATGTATACCCACTTTAGCGTGTCCTTTTCATGGATATCTGATGGACATGTGATATCTATGATCCCTCTGCTCTCTTTACCCTTTCAAAAAAAAAAAAACTAGACACAAAAGCACCTGGGTGCAGTGTTAGGCTTACTGTTTCTTGCGAATTGCAACCACACAGATGTTAGCAGGCTGGGTATTTCTCTGTGTACCCTCTGAGGTGTAAGCTAACAGTGTGTGGCTGCTGAAAGGCAGCACAGACATGTTTTGCTTACAGTAGCAAATAGTGTCTCATGGCATTCTTTAGTCATTTCCTTCCAAATTTTATGTTACTCATGCAATTGTTTTATTCCACACACTTGCTCCCAAGTGTAGTTTAAACATGCAGCTGAGGAACCACAATTAAGTAACATTTGGATTTGGCATTAAATCGATTACATTTCATCATTTTTATTTTCCTTGCTGGAAAAAATGCTGAACGCTCTATTTTTAATACCAAGGTTTTCTGGTTTTCCAGACATAGACAGGTTTTCCACAGCTTATTGGGGAAAAACTAGCAGCAGCCATTGTTGAGACCTCACGCTGGGTACCAGCAAACATGAGACCAGACGGACGACTGTGGAAAATTCCGCCCGGTGACTCGACAGGTTAGTCATGGCCGAAATACTAAATCAGCAGGGAGTAAAACGGAGAGGTCACAGACAGGGAAAAGTAGGTAAAAAAAAACAACAAAAAAAAACTGGGCACCGATGGATTAAAAAGGAATAAAGAGCCCAATCCTGAGCACTCCTCCTGGAGCACAGTATCCCCACATAGCCCTGTATTGTTCTGCTTTCAGCACACTCAGAGAGAGCTCCCAGGCCAGGGACACACACAAATGGGCTGAAGGCGCTGGAGCCAACCGCAGGCTCCACCCTCACTAAACAGCGCTGCATGACTTGACAGGTTGCCCCGCCCTCCCCTCTGTATCACAGCACAGCTGACTGACAGGGAAAATAAGCTTATTTATGATTCCAGGAAAACCAACAAAAGTTTAAATTCTTTTATTATTTTTTTAAAGTATCTTGAGTTCTGAGGCGCCTCCCTGCCAACTAACTCTCACCTGTGCTAACAGCGCATCCTGCTAAACATTACCATATCAGTGCTAATAGCACATCCTGCTACACATTACCCTATCAGTGCTAATAGCACACCCTGCTAAACGTCACCCAATCAGTGCTAATAGCGCATCCTGCTAAATGTTCCCCTATCAGTGCTAATCCTGCTAAACATCACCCTATCAGTGCTAATAGTATATCCTGCTAAACTTTACCCTATCAGTGCTAATAGCACACCCTGATAAATTTTACCCTATCAGTGCTAACAGTACACCCTGCTAAACGTCACCCTATCAGTGCTAATAGTATATCCTGCTAAACTTCATCCTATCAGTGCTAATAGCACACCCTGCTAAATGTTACCCTATCAGTGCTAACAGTACACCCTGCTAAACGTCACCCTATCAGTGCTAATAGTATATCCTGCTAAACTTCATACTATCAGTGCTAATAGCACACCCTGCTAAACGTTACCCTATCAGTGCTAACAGTACATCCTCAAAGAACATTAATCAGATGTGTGCATCCATAGCTCTGGGCCATTTTTTCCCCTGAAAGCAGCCGTGGCAGCAGAGAGAGCAGCTCGCACAAGCATCAGAGCTGGGGGCCGATCTATGAGGAATCAATGGGTTCGTCAGCCTGGCCTCCCGCAGTCAGCACCCCAGAGCCAGGCCTGAGGAACGGCACACTGCCGGGGAGAGGAAACAGCCCAGCTACAGATGTAGGGGAGATTAAATGAGATTCTCTCATCATTGATCTCTTAAAGATCAGCTTAATGAGTGCAGGCCTTTTCAGTTGGTTTTTTGTTTGGTTTTTTGGTTGTTGTATTTTTTAAGCGCCTTTTACACCATCAGTGAAGCTCTGTGGTTGCTATTCTTTAGGGGAACGGTTCGCTGGTGGAAGGTGAAGGTTCGGCTTACTCCATAAAGAGGCCAGATTTGTTCTTACAACAGCCCTATTGAAGCTTACCATGTGCTTTCCATTTTCCCTCCTCGAAGCTCTGGGAAGACCTGCGCTGGTATCCAGTGTTTTGCTCCGAACGTTATTATTGTTATTTCTGCGTCAGTCCAGTGTAGCATCGAGAAGAACCTTCAGGAATGCCCATGCTATCAATTAGCATATACAATCGCGTCTCCTTTTTCCTTTTATTTTCTCTCAACTCGACACCCTGGCGTGCGGCCACTGTCCCTGGTCGACGCGGCGAGCCAGCCGATCGCCGGCGCAGTTGTTTTCGGATAGCGGAGGTCGCTAGGTAGCACCGCGGCCTGATCCAACAGGCTACCATTCCTGGAGGACTGGGCCCCAGGCCAGCTGCCCCACAGGGGAAATAAGAGCAGGACGTGGGCATGCAGCACAAGGCCGTCATTGTGCTCAGCTGCCTGGCCTCCTTCCAGAGGGGCAGGAAGGGGCAACAAAGAAAAACAAAAGATAAGATATGAGGCCAGTCAAACTGACATCTCTGTTTTGACACAGAATAAAAGGGTAACATAATCCCTATGCGGGTAAAAGGGTCCTGTCTCTCACAGATGCCCTTAAATGCTCCTTGCTGAAAAGTTTGTTTGTGTGTTCATCGGCGGTAAAGGGGCGGCTCCCGGATAGACGCTCGACGAAGCGGGTACATGGCCGCCTGCACAGAGCCGCGTCACTAGCTCGAGGCGCTGTGCGTGTCGAGTGGCGCCCAGCTGCGGCACGTAGCTAAATTATTCACGCCGCTCTTTGCACTGCCAGTCAGGCCGAGCGCGGGGTGAGAGCGCGGGGTGAGAGCGCGGGGTGAGAGCGCGGGGTGAGAGCGCGGGGTGAGAGCGCGGGGTGAGAGCGCGGGGTGAGAGCGCGGGGTGAGAGCGCGGGGTGAGAGCGCGGGGTGAGAGCGCGGGGTGAGAGCGCGGGGTGAGAGCGCGGGGTGAGAGCGCGGGGTGAGAGCGCGGGGTGAGAGCGCGGGGTGAGAGCCGGGGAATGAGTGCCGGGCGCAGACACTGGGAAAGGCCTTCAAAAAGCTGTTCCTGTCCAACCGAATGCACCCAAGGTCATTTGCTCTGAGGCGGATTCGACAAGCGCTGAAAAGAAATGAAACATCCCCTCCGCCCCCTCCCCCACCCTCACGCTGCTCCATCTAACACACGCACAGCTCCACCCTGCCTGTTCCAGCACAAGCCCAAAATAAGCTAACCTGACCTGACAGACAGTGAGGAGATGAGAGGGAGGAGAGGAGAAGTAAAAGAAAGCAGCTCAAACCCTCACTCCCCCCTCCCCCGTCCCTTTCCCTATCTCTCAGAGTGCACACTGTTCTACTTCTCTCTCCTTTCTCTCTCTCTCTCTCTCTCTCTCTCTCTCTCTCTCTCTCTCTCTCTCTCTCTACCCTATCTCTGTGGGTGCATTCTGTTCCCCCTCTCCTTTCTCTCTCTCTCTCTCTCTCTCTCTCTCTCTGTCCTTCTCTTTCTCTGCCCCCCCCCTTTCTTTCACTCTCTCTATCCCCCTCTCTCCCCTATTTCCCTAGGTGCATTCTCTCTCCCTCTATGTCTCCATCCCTCTCTCTCTCTGGTACACTCAGCAGCTGCAGAGGGCGTGGGGCCTTAAAGCTCTAATCCTCTGGCCCAGAGGGTCTCTCCCGGGCCCATAAATTGGGTCCCGGGGCCCCGCACCACGCCGCAGCCGGAGCGCGCAGACAAAGGCCCGGCCCAAGCAGGGGGGCCCGAGGAGCTCCCATTCAGCACAGGAATTCAGCTCACGGCCCTCCTCCTCCTCCTCCTCCTCCCTCGTCTCTCCCTTCCATGGCCTCCCTGACGAAAACGAGCGCTTGCCACCACCCAAACTTCAGAACGGCCTGCCAGCTGCCAGCACTATTTGAAGTTCATGTGTGAATGACCCCTCCGTTATATCCCTTTCCCCACAGATGGGGGTAACAGCTCGGAGGCTGAGGGAGCCGGGGAGATAGCAGAGCTATGTGACATTTTCAAGGGCCTGCTGTATCTCTAGGTAAAGCATCACCCTCCTGCCTCCTCCGCAGCCGTTTGTTCTAGTAGTCAGATGTGATCCGGCTTGAGCAAAGAGTGAAACTCTTACAGAAACTAGGTCTTTATCAAGCGCTCAGTGGACAAAAAAAAACTTAATCTTACCCAGGCCTTTAGTTTTCTACTAACCCTGAGGAAAAATCCTTTGTCTAAAGAAGAAATTCTATGAAAACTCGGTTAGCACACTAATCCTGGTCCCGACCCGTAAAGCCCTTTTTATTTTTTTCCTTCATTTTTTTTTTCCCTCCCCAGAGGAAGTACCAGTTAATCTGTGGGTAGTAGCCGACCAGATATAAACAAGGGTTTTATGAATGGAAGCTTAGTGGTTTTTGCCCCCTTTCCCCTCCCGCCTGCGACACAATGTGCATTCTTTCAGCGCTCGCCATTTCTGTAGAAATCTGTCTATTTAAAGGCAGGGGGAAACACAGCCGGCCTTTGAGGCTGCGACTTGGAAAGCCTGGACGTGTTTTGCAGATGAGGTTAGAGTTTTGGAACGCCGCTGCGGAAACAGTAGGATGGCCCATTGACGGGAGACGGAGGGGGCTGGTGTTGGCGAGGGGGGGGGGTTGTAGAGGACACAAGAATAGGCGGGGGTGGGGGTTAAGAAAATGGCCATGCTTTATTTGAATGCGGCCCTATGTTACTGCGCACACAGTAATACTGATTCCCTTGTTTGGTCCCCACCCCCATTTCGACGGAGCCGTGACAAAAGGCGTTTCAGCGGCCGAGATTCGGGCCAAACCGACGCCGCACACGCAAAGCCGAACGGAGCGAGACCGGATTTCCACTTAAGGGCACGTCCAGAGAAAGGCCGTTATTGTGTCGTCTGTCAAGCGAAAAGGAACCAAATCAGAAATGAAATGATCAAACGCTCAGGCGTTCGCTACCGTCCCTGTAAAAACAGCTTGGTTCTGTTATTATATTCACTTTCAGCCAGTCATTTACAATTATATTCATGCGAAAAAATATATATTTTTAAAACGATCAGGGCCTCATACCCACCCCCTCCAAAAAAAGAGAGGAAAAAAATGCAACGGCAGGGATCTCCAGACCCCACCCATTGCATGCTTGCTGCATTTAAACACAAAAGGACCACCTGACACACGTTAGTGAATGCTATCTGCGAGCGCAATCTTTTCGCCCTTTCTGCTCTGCATCTCGGTGACGGATTAATCCCCTTTCTGCCACTCGGAGGGAAAACCAACACCCCGAGCAGAGAGACAAAGCCGGGCCTACTGCTGCAGTATGACAACTGAAGCCTGACAGAACAGGCCTTTAGAGCTGCTGCCGCATTCCCAAGGAGGGGCCCCCTCCTCTCTCCCTCCCTCTTTCCCTCTCTACCTCCCCCACCCCCACAGGAATCTCCCAGCCAGTCTCAGCAATTGCTCCCCTTTTTTCGCTCTCTCTCTCTCTCTCTCTCCCTCCCTCCCTGCAAGCACTCAAAAGCCAACATGACATCCCCTTCTCAAGCCTGAGACCACAAAAACCGAAATATAGTAATTAATAAAGCTTAATGGGCATCTGTCCATATCATCAGTTTTCCTGTAAGAGCGCTCCGCTAGCCAGCAGGTCCAGCTCACGTTTTATTACCTCGCGCTCCGCGGAGACGCAACGCGGTTGCAAGCTCGATGCGGCAGAAACGTCTGCACAGGTGCCTGGAAGCGCACACCGGCGGCACACCCTACAGAAAGCCACACCTCCTCATTTCCCAACGAGGCCTTCAAACGCCTTTGGAGCGGATGGACGGACAGACAGACAGACAGACGGACGGACGCTTCGCGGGTTGGCTACTCACCCGAGGGCTTGCACATGCGGATCTGGCTCTGGCACTGCACCAGCGGGTGGAGAGTGGGCGGGGCTCCCGCGGGCACTGAGGTAGCTTTGGCGGAGAGACCGGCAAGCCCGGCGGCTGCGGGGGGCGAGGGGGGCGGGGAGGGTGACGGGGAGGCGGGGCCACACTGGGTCTGGCAGCGCAGCTGGGTTAGGGAGGGGGGCACGCCCTGGTAGTGGCGGGTGGCGCTCAGAAGGTCGTTGAGGATCTGAAGGATGGTGCCAATGTCCCGTCTGGGTCGTCCGCTGCTATCCTGACAGTTAGGGTGCAAAGTGCCTGGGGGGGGGGGGGGGGGGGACACGCATTATATTACAAATGCTCCCAAAAGGGTTTCATAATGTAAGTAACATTTCAAGTGGTAAAATTCTTGTTTAACTAGGTCATGTTTAACTAGTCCTGACCAAGGCTTTTGCAGGTTTACACAACCAAACAGGCTTGGGTAGCTGCCAGTAATTCAATAACAACAATTAGAAAATTATAAAGTTGCTCATTTTCAAGCGCAATCCTGCTGAATTGTATGTACAATCTCCTTTCTTCCTATGAATGAGGGAGGCGGGGTTTGAGAAGCTGAATAACAATAAGATTTAACACAGTGTGTGTTATCTCTTCCCCCGAGCATCCCACTTCGTACCCACGGCATTTCCGGGCGCGCCCCCATTACATTCTCTCGTGTCAGGAAGAGGCCCATTTAATGGGCCTCTGGTCATTTTCCAAAGTGGTGGGAGTTTAGTGTGGGCTACTAATGAGGAGTGTCGTTGGCCCCTCCCCTCACCTGAGAAAGTCCCTGAGAAGACTCCGGGAGCGTGGTTCACAAAGCTTTCGATGATGGCGCCAGGTTTGCGGGACCGTCCCGCGGGGGTGGTGGTGGGGCTGCTGCCCTGGTTCTTTACGGCACAGTTATCCTGCGGAGCACAGAGAGAGAGAGAGAGAGCGCTATGGTCAGCCATGACACCTCTACATCAGGCATCTACATCTCAGAGTCCTAGAGGGCCGAGGTGCCTGCAGGTGTTTGCACTTTCCCGTCGTTCAGCAGCCGACTGAGGCCTGGAAAACTAGACGCGTTCAGCCTCTTTAGCCAGGCAGCCACTCAAATGTAGAAATTAAGTGCTAAATTACACCAAAAACCAACAGGCAATGCAGCCTTCCAGGACAAGAACAGAAAACAGTGGCAGAATTATTCGTTTATGTACTACAGTACAGTGCGTATGGCCATTTTCCATTGGCTCACAGGCCAGTGTCCTGGCGACTCTCTTTCACAGTCTTGACCGTAAGCAAACCATACAGTAGCAGTCCTTGAGAAAAATTACATTCTAAACAGAAACAGCAGCCTGTGGGGAAACTGTGCATCACTGCACTCAAGTCTTTAGGAGTGCGGGGGTTTGGGGGAGTGGGGTCATGTGACTTCCCCCCAGGGCTGTGTACCAACAGGGGCCTGCATGACACACCGGTCCCAGGGGCCAAAGCTCCTGTTACTGCCCATGACACGAGACACTGCTGATCCACTGCACATACTGAAAGCGAAAGTCTAAACCGCGAGAGGAGAGCGATATTTAACACTCTGTGAGCAGGAGGGAGAAGAGCCGCATCAGGAAAAACACCCGACGTGAGAGCGATCGCCCTCTGAACTCTAACGCCTTCTTCCTGGGGGGGATATCTCACCTGAGATCAACCCGAGACGTCACCCGAAACAAAATAGAAGTCAAATAAAGAGCCCTCCAACCAACCCCACCCCTCCCCCCGCCCAAAAAAAACAGAGCTTCAATCAGGAGCTAGCATGCTAATGATCAACAGGGCAGGCTACTCAGAGGTTAATGTTTCATTCCTTCTGTCCTCCTGTAAGGCTTTCACCTGACTGCGTTTGAGAGGGGAAAAGCCATAATGGCGTTCTGTTTGTCCAACAGCGGTGAGACGAGAGAGAAGGTTTACCTCAGGGCAGGAGGCCGCAGGGGTGGGGCTCTGAGCAGTTGGGCTGGCCGAGGAGGAGGAGGAGGAGGAGGAGGGCTGGTGCGACTGGAAGAGGGCCGTTGGGTAGCGGAGTGTGGCGCGGAGGGGGACTGCAGAGGGATGCGGAGGTCGAGGGGTAGGCGGGGGCCGCCGTTTGGATGGTG
Source organism: Synaphobranchus kaupii (assembly GCA_029718625.1). Taxonomy (NCBI): domain Eukaryota; kingdom Metazoa; phylum Chordata; class Actinopteri; order Anguilliformes; family Synaphobranchidae; genus Synaphobranchus; species Synaphobranchus kaupii. Next base: position 30,230,377 of record CM056377.1, read on the forward strand.
TGGGCCTGGTGGAGGGCCGGGGCGGTGGCTGGGGCGGGATGCGTGAGAAGGGGGTGGGGGTTAGGGTGGGGGTGAGGGGGGGTTTGGGGGTGAGGGACTCTTATGTGCCCGCTGCTGGCCCCAGAAGTTGCCGTCGACACCCCGGCACTGTCCGAGCCCCCCCGGGCGATGAGGTGCCGGTGCTGCAGCTGCTGTCCGCCAGACTGCTGGGCCGCCAACTGCAGCTGGACGAACATCATGTGATCGCCTACACGTAGCGCCAGGGTCAGCGGAGACCGCCCAGACAGGAAGTCACTGACCTGCAGACAGGAAGAGGAAGCGAAAGCGGTTAAGTCATCCATTTTTCGCAAGTACCATGACTTCAAATGCTCAAGTTAAAAAAAATGTATTCATCACAATGAACTAAAAACACCACACTTAAGACAAAGGTCTCAAAATACAAAAACTCAACAATTGCCCTCTACACTACAATATGTCATGAAACGACATACACATTGTTTGCGTGAACAATAGTTTTGCCACAAAGTTGAGAGGTATCTGTTTTTGAGTCAATATATTCCCTCGCTGGAAATATTTCACCACAATGAGGCACATCCTATACAGACATATGGAGCACAGTTCCAGGCTGTTTTAAAGACGTCAAGGAAGGGAAGTCTGGAAAAAGGAAGCCAAAGCCCCCCCCCCCTCCCCTTGCCCACATCACACATTCCCCCGCTCCGCCTCCCACTGCCCCAAGCCCCAAGACCCAAGACCCAATTTTGCTTCCATTCAGCAGGCACACAAAGGACGCCCTTCTGGCTGGCCGAGGGCCTGAAAAATCAGGCACAGATGCAGGATGCGGACCCGCCCGGTTAGCGCGCGCATAATGCCCGATTGTTCAGCTGGCCATGGCGGATATGGAAGCGCTGCCCATTTTAGGAGCGTCGCAGAGCCTGGAAACCAGAGCCAGACCTGGGGGCGCAGTCCCACTCCATTCACACACACACACACACACACACACACACACAAAAACCCCATTGCCACCCGGATCCACGACATTGCTCAACAAACCCCTCTTGTCCCGGTTTCCCCGATTGGCCCTTTGTTGCTGTGGCGCGTCGCTGGTACTGCGTGATTGGCAGGGCTCATGAGGAGGAGGATAACCTTTGGGCTTGAGAGGGGTTTGCCCTATGCTGCGTGCCTTCTCAGGGTCCCGCACTTCTCTTTTTCATTAGATTAATGAGTCACGCAAAAGGGCGCGGCACAAAATCCCGAGTGGCTCCACGACTGCAATTTCCCTTCATCTCAATGACGTCCCATTCTTTCCGACCATACGCACGCCCGCTCGCATTAGAATGCACGGCCCTTAGACACTTCATTGGAAAGAGAAACAAACGTACATCGGGCACTTAAGAAGACGGCGAACGCAAGCGAGCGCAACCGTAAGAAAGGCCTCGAGCGAGCCCAGTCCATTCCCCGCAGAAGCGGGGCCTTTGTAGTGCGCTTGTGAGCGCTGACCTGTTGTTAACCTCCTGAATCGAAAGGGTCTGCCCTCCATCATTTTCCCCCTCTTTCTTCGGCTTCTTTATTTTTCTATCGACCGAAGGCTTTCTGCAGCCGGGGTGACCTTTGAACGTCCCGAGCGCGAGGCTCCTCTCTCACCCAGAGCGAGGGGGGAAGGTGGGTGTGGGTGGAAGGGTGTCAGAACACCTCAGCGTCTCAACCTTGCGTGATAGACTCCCCATCACCACCAATGGTTTTAACGCTGCCCTGAGCATGAGCGAAATCACGAGGCCCGGCTCGAGCACAAGCGGTCGTTCCTCTGACCCGGTTTCGGGAGCGCTCGTTAGCGAGCTTCCGTCAGAACGACCGGCGTGCTCGGCGGCTCGGGAACGACCCGTGTGGAAAAGGTCACCTGCGAGTCAGCCCAGAGGGTGGCCAGGTGATTACATCTCTGAGTGACAGCTGTCGGGGAGCAGGGTGGGGGTTGGGGGGGAACCAGAGGGGCAGGTCACCAACCTCTCACTGCAGAAAGTGGGAGGGTCAAAGGGCCCCCCAAAGCATCAAACTGAATGATAAAAACGTTTCTTCTCCCCTCCGACTAGTTTTCGTCATTATGACTGATCAAAGTTCTCCAGTTGAGTACAGCCCTAGAAGAGAACCCACATTGACCACAGCTACAAAATATTTCTTTTTTGCACCCTTTCAAACCACAAGTGTGTTCACCTATGGTGGTTGTGCTAGACCTGAGGGAGAGGGGAGGGGCCGTCTCTTGTTGAACCAATGAGCATTCTGCCTCGCCTTTAATGACACATAGATTATTCAGAGCTGCCCAGATGAAATTCATGTGCTCTCATAGCAGGTTCCCAGCCACTGCGGTGTTCTATGGCGACCCACATGAGATTTATTGATCAACTCTCTCCCACCCCCCACCCCCCTCCTCTAGAACATTTGTCTCCCTCTCTGCAGGCTGAACAGACACAGCCCCCATAATGAGGTTTTGCTTGTTGAACACCCCTGCCCCCACCCACCCCAAAATGGTTCAAGCGACGTGAAAGCCCAGGTCTGTTTGAGACATTCACGCTGAAACCATCTGTCGGACTCACCCCACGACCATCCGCATGTCGCCGCCACAACAAAATCAAAGCCACCCAGCAAAAGCAAGCTACGTTTCATTCAAGACAAAAAAACCCACTGCCGGGAAAAAATAAATATAAAAAAAGTCTTCATCTAGCACTCCCCAAGAGCCACCATGTCAATTCATTTATTGTATAAACATTATTCTTAGGATAGGGAGGGGGGGGGGGTATGTTTAGAGTTCTCTTTCAGATCATTCTGCGCTGAGCTCAGTGAGTAATATTAGTAAATGAGGGGGGTTTTAAAGGTCTGGAACAGCATATTGATTTTATGCTTCTGCTCCTTTTTCGAAATGAACAGAATCCTGGAGAGGCTGTCCTGTTCTCTGGCACACAGATGAGAATCTCTCCCCCCTCCCTCCCTCCCCCTCTCTCTTTCCTTTTCACTCCGGCTTCCTCTCTCCCTCTCACTCCCTCTCTCCTCTGTCTCTCCCTCACCCTCTGTGTGTCTGTTGCTCTCTCTCTCTCTTCCTACCTCTCTCCCTGTCCCTCTCTTTCCTGCCTGCCCTCTCTCTCTCCCACTCCCTCCTTCTCTCTCTCCCTCTCTCTCGTCAGTAGCAGGAGAGTACAGGAAGGCCCTGCGGCCCTGGATTCCACTGTGTCAGACGGGGGTCTGATCTGTCTCTCCTGACAGCTTTAACTGAAGAAAGGGCGTCACAACCAGAGACGGTCTGCCCAGCTCACCCTCACGATCGCCTCTAAAGCAGGTCAGGCTGCGGCGGGGATTGGGGCGCTGCCATTCAAACCTCACCTTTTAGGACTCACACAACCCTTCAGGACTATGGCAATGGACACCAGAACCCATTGCTAAACCCACCCTAATAAGGACCTCTCTCAAAATTCGGCTTGAACATTCTGACATTCCAAGCCCTCTGCCCCCCCCCGCCCCTCTCCTTCCCCACTCTGATCAAAAAGAAGAAAAAAAAACATAGCCAAAGGAGTTGAACCCAAAAACATTCCAACAGACAGAGAAGAAAGGCTCTCCTGTTGTTCCCATTGGGCCAGCAGTGGTGTTGGGTGAGGACAGACCCCGACACGCCCTGGACAAAGCCGAGTGTTCGTGAAAAGGCTCCTCTTCCTCAGGGGACACAGAAAGCCCAGTTCTCTGGACTGAAGCTTTCCAGCCTAAAGACAGAACAAAACTATCCGCGCGCGCTGTGGACAGAAAAGACCGCAGCACAACCAAAGGGAGGGATAAAAAAATAAATAAAAAAAACTCCACCGGCCTTCAATCAACATTAGATTACATCCCACCCCTTCTGCCATTGAGCTGTGGTACAGGGGAGAAAGGGCATTGCTTTCTGTAATAGGAGAATGAAGCTGGTATGCAGAGTGGGGAGAACATGATAAGGGAGTGGGGGGGGGGCGGGGGCGAAGATGCTGGAGGGGGTGGGGATGGTGTGTTGGTGGGGGGTGATGGAGCAGGGCGCTTTTCTGGTGATGAAATATTCAGTGTGAGAGTCGCCTCAGGCTTCCCCTCCCCAAACTCTGTAGGCTGACAGTTTTATTTATTGGGGTCCCTGTGGTTCAGGGACCTCATTTGCAGGCGTTCTTCCTTAGCACACTGAGCGAACGGGGGGGGGGGGGCAGGATACTGCGTTCGTCTGAACATTCATGAACAACCGAGCAGCAGGACTGCAGGAAACAAAATGGAGAGCGGCGGAAGGGTCAAGGAACAGGATCCTGTTCTTTCAAACTGCGCCGTGGGTGCAAGGCTCCCGGCCGCCTGTCAAAGGTCCACGGACCACAGGGAAACCGTTTCAACACCCTAGTAATTAACCCCAATATCGACCGGAGGCGTTCTGATCACAATGGGAAGCCGTTGATATAGTGGTTTGTAAAAAATTTTTTTTTTTTAAATAACAAAAAAAAACAAAAAACATTTTTATAAAAATAAAAATAAATGACGCAAATGGAAAAAGACATAATCGGCCTTAAATAAAAAATAGTGTGGAAATGTGCACCTTCAAAAGATCTTTCAGCGTTTGGGGTCACTCTGCCTCTTCAGAGATGGACCGTGCCCTGCAACGTGATTGGCTGTGATACGGGGTGCCACAGGAACGTGGACCGACTTTGGATCACTGAATCCAATCGGCCGGGTAGAAAATAAAAATAAAAGAAAAGCAAAGTGGCAGCATTGGCCTCGGATCACATTTCCCCCCCCCCCCCCCTCCGCCGCCTCCCTCCCCCTACAGCTCCCTCCACTCCAGCACAATGCTTTGAAGGCTCTAGGTCTGCAGCAAAGCAATCCACTTAAGAGACGCGGCGTTCAATAAGACAGCACCTGCTGCTCCCTTCGCCTTCGCCGTCAGTCTGGGCTCCTCCGTGTGATCCTGAAAAGAGGAGCAGCTTCCAACAAACAATTCCTTTCATTCAAACTGATTGATAAAATCTGACCGCACCTCAGCGGTATGGGGGGGACAAAAGCCTCGCTCGAGCCGAGCCGGGATACACAGCTGCGGAAGAGCTATATAAACGAATACTACATTTAAATTTGGTTTAAAAAACTTACGCCCCATTCACAAAGGCAAAGGTTTGGATTTGCGTTTATTCATCGCCCGGGATATTCACGGCAGACAATGAAAAGGAACAATGTGATGCCAGCATTAAAAATAAACATCACAAATGCTCTGAACCCAATCCCCTTTTAAATGGATATTTTGGGGGGGGGTGGGGGTCGGTAATAGCCCCAAAGCTTGTTTCCTTTGAGCTCTGGTCATAGGAACACACCCACGCCTTACTGGAGAGTTTTGTTGTTCTAATTGCCTTCATCAGACACTGGACCATCAGATAAAGATATTCCGCGTACGCCCCCCCTTCCTTCTCCCCTCTCCTCCCCTCCCCTCCCCGGATTAGACCAGTCACGATGCCAAGCACTCGAATCACAAAGGCGCCCGGCAAATGAAAAGCAGAGGTGGTCACGACACAAGTGGTCGGGCTGTCTAGTTTGAATGGCGGCCGCATCAAGGTTATAACCCCCTCCCGACAAACGCACGCGCGCACACACACAGACACACACACATTATCGGGCCCCTTTATGTTGCAAAAAGAAGGTCAAAACTCCCAGCCAAACAACATCGCCACCAACGAATCCCTTTTCCCTGTTGTTTGTTAATACACACCTTGATGAGCCTGACAGAGTGCATGTTTGTGGCACAGAACCTTTAAACAGACTGGAGGCCTTTTCGCCGCATTCAAAAATGAACTGCTGTGAAAACAGGTCTATCGTTTATCAGTATAGGTATATGTGTGCTATATGTGTGCAAGGTGCTGTATGTGAGAGTTTCGCTTCTCAGGGATCCCTCACAGTCAAACACAGATTCACATCTTTGGACAGGAAGCTTCTGCCACAAAAAAAAGCAGAAAAACAATAACTGACACGTTTGGAAACGTTTGCCAAAACAAATAGTGGTCAAGGGTGCAAGGCAACATATTTTTCTTAAGTGTATAAACGCACAGCGACAGCGTTGGGGGAAATGCACGGCGACTGAGGCTACTTCGCCGTTGGGCCGATGCTCCGGTATTGATCTATCAGCTTCGCAGATAGCTTTTGAAGCCTTCCACTTGCCAATTGCTCAATGCTATTAAGAACAAATGATTTCCAATTGTGTTGGAGTGGCAGATTAACTAAAAAATAGATGAAGTGAAAACAAGCAAGGGCTGTACAGGGGGAAGGGTAGGGGTGGTGGGGAGGGGCAACGTTATTGACCGCAGGGCAGAAACGCGCGATGTGTCCACGTCTCGTATCTCCGTTTGAATCTCCGTCCAGGTCAGACAGACAGAGGTGCTCCTTTCCATGGGGCTCATCTGCGAGCGGCGAGGACTCCATGTTCGCCGCCACCGCCGAAGGAACATTAAACTCAAGCGGCAAACCTTCTATTTTTTTTTCTCCCCGCGGTTGACTCACTATTGTCCTTCCCAGCATGCTCGTAGCATACAGAACAGAACCTGTACACTCCGTGCCGACTGAAATCTCTGTGACTCATCAAGGCCACCTATCGCTGCACATCACCGACAGCAGCCGCCTCCCTCCCTCCCTCTCTCCCCTCTCCCCCTCTGTCTCTCCTCCTTCTCCATCTCCCTCTCCCCATGGCCTCATTCACTCCTGGGGGGGAGGTGGGGGGGCAGGGGGAGCGAGTGGTAGAGATGACAGGAGGGGTGATTGAGGGTTTAGATTCCACAATTTGCATCTTTCCTTTTTCAGACACAATGCTTGTGCTCCGTCCTATATCGACAGAGGCCGGGCAGGTTTCAAGGGGGGCATTGTGAGGGGGGGGTGGGGTGGGGGGGGGGGGGGGTGTAAGGCACGAACAAACAATTAAATTCAAAAGACAGCGGTGCCACTATGAAAACAACCATAGGGAAAGTAAGTCAGCCCTAAGATGGCCAACATTTGGAATGTTCCTTTCTTGCCTTCGGCAAAGCGTGCTCTCCCATTCCGTCCGCCTTCTACACCAATTCAGCGGCACATCGGGGGCCAATCGATGAATCGCAAGGGCCCGTGACACCGGGACAGGAAGGGGGTCGATGGCGCGGCTGAGCAGTTCCAGCACAGGGCTCCCTCTGCATTACCGTTCCCTCATCCTCAGGATTGCTCAGGGGCTGCTCTCCCGGAGGGTGGGTTTGTTTTGGAGATCAGAGTCCAACGGAACATAGGGGGTGGTAGTGGGAGGCGCAGAGGGAGCTCACGCTCACCCATGAGCAAACAAAAAAACTCCACGCTAACAGAATGCCACCACATTCTTCTCTGTCCAGATAATCCCCAACAAGAACAGTTAATGTTTCCCATACAGATAAATAAATGCTAAACCTCTACAAATGCTACACTCCTTTCCAAACTCTGTAACATTTAGCAGGTTGATAAGTAACCTCTTCTCTCTCTTCCCGGCAGTCTTACTGCGATATTATGGGGACAAGCTTGGAGAATGAAGCGTCAGGTTGACAACCAGAGTTGAAGCAGTGGGCAGACAGAGCAGCACTGGAGGGAGTATAGTTTTGGATCCAGTGAAAGAGAATTCTGTTCAGGCTCTGAGATACAGCCCGTTCGGAAAACAAAGACTTTGGAAATTAAAAGCTTTGGCCGCACACCCACAGACACCGAAAGTTCACCGTATCTTGGCCAGTAGACAAAAATGTGAAAGAGTCAAACTGAAAGTATCACTGATGGGAGCCTGGTCAGAGTGAACTAGTGTGGCATTGCTGGCGCTAATCTGAGCCATGCCACAATACATCCTGATCCCAATATTACAGAGCACTGTGTTCTTTGACTACTTAGGGAAACAAAACACATAACCTTGGTCATCTCTACCATGCAGAACTAACTAGAGGAAACGGAGGCATTGACACCAGGACCGAAAAAGCAAACACAAGCGATTGGGAGGACATGCATTGTCTCTGCCCGTTGGGGCACAAGGCCCCGATGTTTTCTTATTTTCCATCCGATTCAATGGTAAGGCATCCGAGGCTGGACTGAGGCTACTGCCAGGCCTGCAAACCACAGCAGATTCAAATTACAGGCTACATAAGAGCTGTTAAACAGAAACGAGAGGGGGGAAAAAAACCTTCACGATAATTACCAGGGTTCCCTTACCATAAAACACTTTCTATCTTACTACACACAAGTCTGAAATAGATCTCTCCCAGGAAGCCGCCCCGGCAGACTGCTGCTACACTCTTGAGAATCCTGATGTGGTGATAAGGAGCAGCTATCAGATGTGATCCTGTGAAGACTCTCCAGCCACATAACCTGATCTGGTCCTTTTTTTTTTTTGCACAGCAGATACATTAACCACATTATCGAGGGGGTTAACCAACCACCTCCCCAAACTTTTTTTTTATTTTTGAAAGAAAAAAAAAAAAAAACCTTTGGGATCTGTTGAGCTAGCACATACATTTAAGAGCTTCCGAGAGCATTGATTGACTCCTGATACTTCCTGAGCTCAGAATGAAGCATTGAGACAGCGATACATTAATATGTTCCCGGGTTACTCAGAGCTGTCATTTTAACCACGAGACCATACACGGTCCAACATCGGCATGCATTTAACCCACAGCAATTCATTCACCTAAAAAAAACTACGCGCAATAATTCTAAAGACGTTTGTTCTTTTCTTTCTTTCTTTTTCTCCTCTCCATTCATAAGTGACTCATCAGGAAGTTTGACTGTAACACAATAACACAGTCCCATTCTTTGGAGACAATAAGCATCCTAACGAAGGGAGTTGTACCTTCTAATTGACTCATGACTTAGCTACTGTGCTATCTCCCGCCGTCTGTGCGAACAGCCATGCCTAATCTCACCGCGAGATGCCGGCGGAACAATGGGGCCCGGGGCTCGGCATTGTGTTCTCGGGAACCGAATTTCTCCTGAATGCAGCCGGTCCCGGAGAGAGCTGCGCGGTAAAGGCGAGGCACATAATGCGCAAGGCATGCTTCCTGCCCACCCCGCCCCCACACGCACAAACACGCTCGCTCGCCTGTCGTCACTGCAGCGCCGCTCTCGGCTCCACAATAAAGGCAGGATTTCCAGGTTAAAAATATCTACAGGAAACAAGCCATACTATGGGTTTGAAGCTATATTTTATCAGCGGTGCATACGAAGGCTGCTTCCTCTCTGAATTTCTCAGCAGGTACTTAGAGGAGTGAAAAAACCAACGAAGGTGAACAGTAGCTGTTTTGTTTTAAAATGTACGTTCCTCATCCACAACACAATCTGAAATTTTCACCGCAGAAATAAACATTCCCTATTTGCCATGGATACCCAAAATGAAGATACTGATTTTATCTCCAGTCAAAAAAAAGTCTCCCTAAAAGGGGGAATAAAAAATATGATGTTTTTTTTAATGAGATACTGGTGAACATATCAGAGAAATCCAGAACCTGTCAAAGAGGCATGCCTGAAATTATTCCAGAAAGTGTGCGTCATAGCTGCTGCCACTACTGTTTGGAATCACACAGGGGTCGAGGCAGCGAGCTGCCGCCAAATGATTTTACAATCTTAATATCGATCATAGCAGTGAGTCATTACTGTGACTCAATGACAAATTTTACTGGTTTATGAGGCAAGTGTATATGTCAATGTTAATATGAGAAAGTACTAAAAAGCTATACATGCCGTGCTTTTTTCCCCTGCTGTAATGAGTTTAAAAATTGATAAAACCATATATTAGTCAATTCATTTCCAGCTTATTAGTGTGTACTTGCTGAGATATCTGGCACAATGCTCTGAAAAATCTCAAGAGGTCTTGAGACTGGAGAAAAAGAAAAAAAAAGAAGAAAAAAAAACACATCTCACGCACTGTACGCTCGCGTTTCTCGGAAACCTTTTATAATTGACACGACTCTCTCGAAAGGACTCAACCACACACAGAGCTGAGGTCAACTTCACTGAAGGCTGTCAGAATTAAGCAGACGCAGGGTGGGGCTTGCCCACACTTGCTTCAGGTCGTGACGTGTTGCACATAGATGTTGCCAGGAGACCAAAAGGAGTTACTTAGACAGAATATTCCCACCGTCAACACATCGGAACCTCTATGTCCCTCAAAGGACCTGGGGTTAGCTAAAGAACCTTGCAATGTTATTTGTATAGTTTCTTCCTTTCCGCTATATTTAAATGCAATTATTACAGAGGCATTTAAACTTTATAGAATTTAATCACAACAAATTATATTCTTCTCCCCTTTTTCCAGTTTCTCAATGACATTTTCCTACATCAATATTTTGGTGGTAAAACGCAAACACCTGACCTCTACCAACATTAAGCATCAGATTAAAGGCTACAAAAAAACAAAATTTAATTCCAGTAAAGTTCATAAAATTGCATACATTTCATTTTAAAACAGTTAAAATGCCCAGATATTCAATGCACCAGCTCTTACCTGTGTTTCTGTTAAGCTCTCCAAAGCTTGCATTACAGATTGCTCTGGTCTTGATGCTTGAGACTTCATAAGGGGAAAAAAAACAATAACAACATAATTTACTGCCAGGCACTCCCTCACAGTGAATTTCCTGATCACAGAAATAATCGGCAAGCCACAATCCTTCATAATGCTTTATGGCCAAAATAAGGACCAAACATTTACACTGTGAGATGCACATTTGCTGTCAGTATTGCTTGAATATGTACTTAGTCTAAATGTAGATGTTCCTCTGAGCACCAGTCCTTCACCTGTTAAATCTCTCACCTTCCTCCTCCAGAAGTGCAACACCTGAAAACAGTGCGGTGAGACGTGTTTAAAGGAGAATGCTCACCATTAAGCCTGCTTCTACTGTTGGTACAAGTGTCAACCTGCTCCCATCAGTGATGCCAAAGTCTTGGAGTTTTCCTGAACTGAGACGCCTGAGGACAAAATGAGAAAGAGATAAAGTGCAACAGTCAAGTGTGTGTGTGTGTGTGTGTGTGTGTGTATATGTATGTGGTGTGGGGGGAGTCGTGGGGGCAGTTAAGAAGCTTCAGTTCAACTTAATAACGAAACAGAGAAAAAAACATGGTGGGAGGAAAATGATTGACACATTATGGCTCAACATTATTTTTAATAATGTTATTCCTGATTGAAGTAAGAGTGGACACGAGAGACTGAGAATAGATACCTCAGTGAATAGGTTATTTCAAAGTAAATTAAAAACTTAAATTGGGGAGGTTTCCAGATATTTGCAAATGATTTTACTGGCCACAATAATAGGGGTGACCGTATGACCGTTAACACAACGTTAACATTAACTGTAGGTTAACTCAGGGGGGGAAGTTAATTACAATGAAAACAGGGGAAAATGAGAGCATTCTTTAAAATACTTGTGCGAGACTACCTGCAAACACCATGCATGACAAACAAAATATCCTTAGAGACAATGCTAATATATTGCATAGGCTACAGTGAAACGATTTTTTTTTTAAGGAATGGGTGCTGCTAGCTTTATCATGTTGAAGATGTTTCCTGATCTTAAATAATAAATAAATGAGATGTCAGCAAGTCGTTTCTGATTGTTGCTATTTTTTGTCACATTTTAAACATTGCGATGTTGCGATGATATTATCCAGTTTCAGTTCAGGAACACAATGTAATTTATTAAAAAGGTTTACAGGCTTACCGAATAAGGAAACACGGTCTACGGTTAAAAGAAAAAAGCACTTAACCTGTATAAGCATTTACAGTTGGCCTGACGGTAGGTTAACGAACAACAGGGTTTTTTGGAAAGGATAGATTTGCTAGTGTAATTATTAGTGTTTATGACAGTAAACTAATCTAATGACGCACTAAAAATACTGATAATTTTGCATTATTCAGCAGTATTCGCTCTAGGTGTTAACGTCAGAAAACGTAACATTTTAAGGCCCTCAAATCTGTGCAGAGGACCTTTCGCACAGTACTGTAAATGCGTGTATTAAATATCACCTCCAGCTGAACAAAGGGACTCGACACTTTGCCTGAGGGCAGCTATATGGGGCAAAGAAGATCAAAAAGGTTTTCGGTTTTAAAGGATGATGTGATTTAGAGGCGATTACTTGAGGGGGCATTAAAATCGTCCCCCTTTTGAAAGGTAAAACAATGCGACAGTTAAAGAGTCATTTACGAGTGACAAAGGAGCCCTGTTCCAGTTCACAATCCACCCACTCTGGTCTTATTGTTATTCTATATAAGGAAAGCTATTATGATATTTAAATTATTTAGTTTTGGTTTAATGTTGAGGAAAAGGCTGACCAGCACTACAAAACTGCAGCCTACAGCGTTACTTAAATATAGAATGATTCTCATTGTCCTAGAACAGCCAATCGTTTCGAGTAGCCTATCGTTAGTGGCACTCTGCAGTTGTATAGCTACCTCGGTATATTTCAAAAGGTAGCCTACCTAAACCTCTTAAGCCACGAATACCCGTTTGAAAATAAACAAGTTTAGGCGGTGGAAGTATATTTATATCGGTCAAGAAAAAAGCAGCTCAAAAGGCACACTCATGTTTAGGCTACATATAGCCTCCACAATGTACTATTATTTTGAAGGCTACGTAGTGCTATGTAGCTATCCTACACATTTGAAGAAAGTGAGAAAATGGCGTTTACGTAATTGTGAGAATGCCAGGGTTAACGAGGAAATCACGAGAATAGCGCAACCCAGTACTGAAGTGGAAATATGCAGGCGTCCCACTTAACCTTCTCATCAACCCTCCACCCCCCAACCTGGAATCCAAGTGTGCAGTGCTGTGCACCCCGCACAATCTCTTTGAAAGAGACTTCAATGTCGCAACTTTGCCTCTCCAACCGACTACCATAGTCAACAAAACATTAAGTTCTTGAAAGTCACAACTCCAGATGTCAAAAATAAGATAAACAAACACAAATATGTAGCCAACCCCCTTCACATACATAAACAGTCTGCAAAATACTTCTGCAAACCGAACACTGAATGATGCGAAAACTATAGCCTACACGGAAACTATTTCACGCTGAATTCCAACACCACCGATGTATTCCAGATAACCTATAAAAGTCCATGCTTAGCTACAAACGATGAACTGGAAAATAACGTGTCATTTTCACCATGCACTAATTGTCTAACTTACAGTGTAGGCTACTCGACCTACATGCACAATTGTGGATTTTGTACAGACAACGTGCATAAACTGTGCAGTGACTTGTACTTACGTTTCCTTGTGTAGCAAAGCAAGTCTCTCTTTTGGTACTTTGAGTCTTTGTGAAAGTCTTCTCTTCAATCCCTCCACTGTCTCTTCCAGTGGAAGGGAGAGCTCGAAGCGCGTGCCGGTTGTGGAGTGGATGTACAAATTCATGGAGGGCTCGCTCGGGATGGCCTCGCAGGACGGAGCTCCGCGGCTGGTGCAGCTCCGGGCGCTAGGATGTTGGTCCATTCGATAGCCTGTGTTCAAGGGGGGAGACAAGGCGAGTGTGGTGGTTTTGAAGCAAAACAACAGGGATTTTGGCTGGCGTTCGTTGATGTGATAAAAAAAAATAGGACCAAAGGAGTAAAGTCAAAGACCGAAGGCTTTCTCTTATATGTTCCAAAGGATAGCGCGTGCCTTTTCTCTGAATCTGTACAGCCAAAGCCGATGTCTTTCCCGTCCTCTTCTTCCTCTATTATTATCAAAAAAGTACACCCAGAATGCGCAGAAGTTCCGGTTTCAGTAAGTGGTTTTATTCATTTTTCGTTTAAAAAATCGTCCTTCTGCAACTGATAAAGATGTTTTGGATCCAACATCCAGAGCTGAGATGGTCCAGTTTTAAAAATGCTACAGAAGTGGATACATGCGAGAGTATCAAATGGAAGTAAACATACTACCTAGATTATTCTATTTCAATGTTTTATATTATCTAATAACTACAAAAGAAATGCGTGTACTATATTTGTTCATTGTGTTGTTATCTCAAATGTTTGGAGCTGTAAGCTATTTAGTAGCAGGAGACTAGTACTACAGACTGCCAAAGCCTCATGAAATTAGTACTGTGTAGCTCTCCGTTGCGTACCCATGCTCACGGCAGCTCCAATGCAAAATTAACAATAAAAAATGTTACAAAGTATCATCCTTTCACAACGACAAGGCACCGCCTACCGTCCTCGTCTATTCTGAACCTATCACTGGAGGACTGTTCAGAGACTTTGTTTGCATTGTCCAATCGGCAACCCGCCTCACAAACCCACGTGGCGATCAGATCCCGCCCCTTTTCTTTCTCCCACACTAGCTTTGTCATAGAGAGCCAATCAAGGAGGAGGAGGAGAGGCAGAACACGCCAAGGAATACGATAGTTCCTGCCCACTCAGGCAATTTCAGGCCATTCATAATGTATTAGAATCACAAAGGCAGTCCAGTAAAAATTCTCATTGCCTTTTATGTTTCCGAATGAGTATTATTGAAAATGTAATGGAAGAGTGAAGAAAAGGAGCGAGCACCAACCGAATGACTGGTTGCAGAAGCTGTGAATTCAATGAATGCAAGTATTTTAATCGCTTTAAAAAGACTAGAATGCAGTAGGGGCAGCTGTCGTTCTGTTTGGTGGTGATTATCGTCCTGTACTTTTAACAGTCCGGTGACAAGTTAAGAGACGTAGCTAGGCTACGTTTGACCCTTTTGAGCATTGATAGCTTTGAGCATAGCTACGGTAGCTAGAGGCTTATTGTTGGGCGTGGGTTAAGTTAAGTAAAAGTAAAGTGGGGAAAATAAATGTGCACCAAATGCTTTTTTGATATAAGCACATACACGTTAGCCCAAACACACGGTTCATTCTTTTGGTTAATGTAGAGGGTGATCGACTGTGTTTAATGGCAATACAGGCCCCTTAGAACCACATAACCAAATGATTCTGTTACAGCAAATGTATTAGGCTATATAGTATTGTGGAAAAGGGTGAACATATTGAACAATGATGAACATCATCACTCATCCGACGTATCCATCTGGTATTTAACACCGCTACAACCAAATGACTTTATATGTATTCAATATAACAGTGAACCACGAGAAGGATGCGGGCTTTCCACATACAGGTTGAGCCTCGTAGCCGTAGGGAAAACAAAAGGCAAAACTGAAAGACTTGCCTAGCAACCACACAGGCTCGCTCAGTTTCTCGGACCATAATACTGAGACAGAAATTGACAAAAGCAACATTATCAATCAGGACCACGTGCTTTTTTCCGGCTTAATAGGTGACATTCTTACGCATTAAGCGAAAACTCATAGGCTACATTGTATTATAAACGGCTCTTGGGGCCTAGAGTTGGCAATTCCACATGTAGGCTACCTGGACGCTTAAACTTTCTCAGTTGCGATGAACGTTTATAAATGCAAAAGTTCGTACTCAACACAACGTGGTGCCTGTGAATACACTGGAATGTCATATCTTTATCAGAATAACGTCGGCATTCATATTTCAATAAACAAGGCTTCGGGATATTGGCCAGACAGTAACTATGAGAACAGTCAACGTGGAACTGAAAAATGAGCATCTGTCGCCCTCCAACGGCAAAAGAACGCATATTATACATCCCTTCGGCCCTCCAAGAACAGGGGGTTAGTACTATAAAAGGCTCTGTGTTAATTAAACTAATAAAGTGCATATGACTCAGAAAACGAAAAAAAAAAAACCGAACTATCTATAAGAGTATATTGAACACTGCTATACACTATACAGACAGACGAATACAAAATAATACCGCATCTGTATTCCAGTTGTCAGCACTTTATGATAATAACACAGGGCGTCTTGGTGCACTGAAGAAGGTTGGCTGAGGTTACATTATCTTACATGCATTTAACAGGCGCTCTTATCGAGAGTGACACACCTTTTGCGTTTATAAAGCTGGATGTATACTGAAGCAATTCAGGTAAAGTACCTTGCCCAAGGGTACAACAGCAATGTCCTATCTGGGAATCAAACCTGCAACCTTTAGGTTAGAAGCCACACTGCCGTTAGGTAAGACTAACATTTGTTTTAATTAGTGTGTTTCTTGTCTTATTTGAAACACAAAATGCAATGTCATTAGAAACATTTTTGCTTGAACTACCCTACCTAATCTACAACGTTAGCAGTTCCATTTTATAATTGTCCTATTCCTCAAGAGATACTTGGAAAGAGGGATAGTGCCTCCAATGGACTATGCCCTTGATATGCCTGGCTTGATTTGCTAGGAATGATCTTTGGAGAAAGGAGTGTAGTACTGTGTATCAACAGTTATGCACAGGATTTGATGATGTTGACATTAGGCCAAAGTGAACCCAATTATATGCACCACCTTGCATAGCCAAAATCAAGACACACCCAACTCCCACCTCCACATCTCCAGTAATGCATTATTCATAGGACACCATTACTGAAGAGAAGAGCTATCATGTTGTATCCTATTATAGCCTACTGTTCATGCAGTTAAGTGAACGTGTCACTGCATTATATCAATGTGAAACCCATGTTACAACATCTTAATAGGCTACCACAAGATTTTCTGTCATTTCCTTACGCGTAAAACAGGCGTGGCAACTAACTAAAATGAGATAACTTTCCATTTGACTACAGAATGCCGACGTGTTGATGGGACATCCCCGTAGGTTACTCCGTACATTATGTTCTATACTAACACAAGCATACCTCCCTTCACGCGTCGTTTTCCATATCAGCTTTCCCGGTTGCGTTGCGTCACACGCGCCCAGATTAAATTTCGCGTCAATAAACTAATCCACCGAGTGACCAGTGTGGACAAATAACTAATCGTGGTATGAAATGTGAGATCCAGACGCAGAATGACAATGCACAAATAAACAGTCAAAAATATCACTGTATGGCACTTAACCCTGGAAGGTTGATCCAGTCTCAAAGTAATTCATAATAGTTGTGTACCTAATTGTTCTTCTTATTATTATAGAGTAGGCTATGTATATTAGTACTACTTTGCACAATGTTGACACGTTAATACATCCAGTTAACGCGATCTTAATTAAAATGGATTAATTTAATATCTGGCAACTATGATTTAACAATAAACCGTGAACCAATAAAACTTCCTTATGGGTTGTTTTTTCGTCACATTCCTCCAAAGTTTAAAGGTAACTTACCAATTATCGTAGCGAACACTTTAAGGCTCTTCGGCAAAGCTTCGGGTTCTCTGATAAGTTTCCCCAGTTTTATAATATAGATATAATACCAAATAATAGAAGAATTAAATATTTCCAAAAGAGGCAATAAATCCACACACCCGTACACACGAGTTTGAACTCTTTGTTTCTCAAAGATTGAATGGAGTTATTGAAAATGGCTCCTCGTATACTATAAACTGATGTCAAGTTTTGTCCAGAATGCTACAGTATGACGTTGTGTCGCGGTGTCTTTCACACACTAAACGCAATCCGCGAGGTGGGACACTTCTTAACTGTGCTCTCGCGGATATGGGTGGAGGATTTTGTTATTGCAAGGTCAGCATGTGATTTAAGGTAGCCACGGTATTCCTGTGTACTATCGGAAAGAATGTGCATGCGTAAAGCACTAAATAGTTAATTTGGTGAAATTGATAATGGGGGGTGGGCTTTCGATGAGTAATACTTATTTTAAATAGCCTTACTCAATAACCTACTTGATATAGTCTGTTGTTTTATAACAGAATGTGTAGCCTATAGATTCCTGACCAGTGAACCATTGAATGTCCACCTATTTTTCGTTAGTACTTGGCTATCGCAAGGTTTGTGACTATCAGCTATTCACCTATGGGACTTGATTGTTACCACATTTCCTATTGGTTGTGCACATTTAATGCTTCGCTATTTTGTCAGGGCGACCTTAAAAAAAGTAAACGAAAGTGAGCGCTGTAGAGGTTACAAGAGCGTAACCCAGTAGTGACGACATAAAAAGTGTCACCGGGCAACAAGCACAGGAAAACACATTACATGGATACAGGCGGATACACAATACACACACACAATAGGTTTACTGGAATCGGGTCGAGGAGTACATCCCGCTCTATACCATACTAGAGTTTAAAAAAAACATCATGTTGTTACCTAGCTGTATGAGAAAGTCATATTACAGAATATTACACATATTACAAACTCTGCGTTACACCTAAATTTCCTTTCGAGATTTAATTTAATTATCAGTGGGAATATTTCCTTTCAAATTCAGGCTTCAAACGCGTTTTTTCACCATTATTAAATATTTAAAATGAATTGTTTTTAAACCGGGGAATAATTCTATTACAGTTGTGACAAACAAGTATTTATTCTGCCCTTTAGAATGACACGCAGCCTACGTGTTTGTGTTTCAGCAATCTAATGTTATAATAATGAGCATATACACATTATAGAAAAATTAGGAAAAGGCATTGTGCAAACAATTAGTTTTATTATATAAAATTCCTAGTGCAAACCATCCATCTAGACCATACTCGCCAGGGTCGCCATTGGGCGAACAGCATGAGGAATACACCCTGGACAGGTTGCCAATCCATTGCAGGACCCCTAGGGTAAACCATTTCATCCAATTGGGTTGAGCACTGAAGAGCCTATGGCACATTTTCATGAAGGTTCACAGTTTTTATTTAAAATTAAATTCATAAGTCCTTATATTAACATATATATACATATGACCACAAAACAATTCATGGTTGCATGAATTCCTTCCTGCTCCCATGAATTTGTCTGGTTTAGATATCCCCTTGCTCGATGTGCTCCCCCCCCCATTTCATTGCAATCACAGTTGTTGCAATTACATCACTGTTGTTGATTTCAAAAGGAGGCGCAAGCTCAGGCAAGTATGATCTGCCACGCATCTAAAGGAAAACGTGGACCCATTTGACCCTTGAAAAATGACAAGTGGCCTACTCCACATAAGCTTAGTTAATGTGCTCCGAACACAAATAAAGCCATTGAGTGTACTATCCTGTGAGACATCTCAGACACGTACTTTGCTAACACAGAAATACCTGGATCGTGAGTCACGGCACTTTTTTTTGACAGCGTGAGTGCACCTGATAGTGAGCAAATTATGACCAGTAAAGAGGTCATTGTTAATATTTGTTAATCTAACGAGAACAGTCTGAAAGGACCTTTATTGTGCAGTGCACAAGTCCGCACTCACCGCTCTCTCATTGAGTTGCATGGGCGAGGCTGCCCCAGAGGATGGGGGCAAACACACAGGAATGTCCCTGGAGTTGTATGTGTACGCGTGAGCATTTGGACTCGTGCCTGTGTGTGTGTGTGTGTGTGTGTGTTCAGAGAAGAGTCCAACGCCTTTTGCGTACCTTCTCTATACCTGGCTCATTGAAAGAGTATTGTTCAATTTTGTTGCTTTAAAAAAAAAAAAATCACATTCGAGACACAGCAGGTCCGATATCTCACACAATGCATTTCGTAATTCCATTTTAGACATTTAACAAATGCTCTTTTATGGAGCGACGTAGAGAGCTTACATTCTGTAAATACAGTCCATTTATACAGCTGGACATTTACTGAAGCGGTTCAGGTTAAGTTCCTCGCTCAAAGGTACAACAGTGCCCCCCTGGGAATCAAACCTACAACCTCATAGTTGTTAGTCCAGCTCAATAGCCGTTATACTACAATACTACCCCAGTGTAGTGTCATTGTGATACATTTTGAGTCAGTGGAATCTTATGTAAAATGGAAGCTGCACACCGACAAGAAAAAACAATCACCCGTTCCATTTATTTATTCAACATGTCAACTACACAATGGCTATGATTCACCATTTGTGCATGCATGACCGTACAGAACACATAAAACAAACAACAAAAAAAAAGAACAAACATGAAAAGCTACCCATGACATGCACTGGATAAACAGGTGACATGAGGTGAGGTATGTGACCTGCGGCGTGGGGGGAGTACAGGTGGGTGGGCATGTGTAGGCGAACGCATTTGGACGGACAGCATTCCTATCCAGCAATGTCACTGAAGGAACGAGACGTATCAGATGGCTCGGCGTAGCAGTGTTTTAAATGTTCATATCCGGCTGAATCACCATGGGTGATGGACACACCTGCATGCATGCCATCAACTAAGCATCTCCCACTGCACAAACAGGAAGTGCAACCTGGAGGCCAGGTGAGCTTTTGATTTACAAGTGTGGGAACATCGCATGTCTCAGTTGAGTCACTGCTGGCTATTCATGTGACAGGGGCTGACTTAGCAGGAAAGGGACATAAATCCACTGATGGAACATCAAAAGAAAGTCTCTTCACAGTGAAGAGAATATTCCAGTAAGTCTGAGATATTCTTGAAGATGCTATCATGAAATCCTCCTTCAGCAGAACTCCTGAGAGAAATATATGTCTGCTTAGCCCCTGGGAATGCAGGGAAAGGCAAATTCCAAATAAATGGATAAGAGCGTGTATGTGCACATGCACGCACACACACACACACACACACACACACACACGCACACACACACACACGGGTCATTTAATTTCACTGCTGTGAGCAGCGACTCTGCATGTAATCCCAAACCTGACAACAAACCAAGCTCTTCAAAAGTCACTCAGGCATAAATTCAATACATCACAGCACATGCTCATTAGCTATTAAAAGCCATGCTACCATATTTGTGAGCAAAAACAACCCCACCATACTGTTCCATTAGTAATAGGTCTGCGCTTGCCTATAGAACACATGTTTTCTCACTCACTAGTAAGCCATTTGCTACAGAAAACACCATTATCTACAATCAGGGCAAATGGTACTTTTAATTTCATACACCCTTATGGAAAAAGAATATACTGCAGTATATTGTAAATATATCAAAATTATCTTCACAATATATTTAAAATATACTGCAGTATATTACATTTCCATAAGGGCACACATATTTGAAATGCATAAACAAACTTGTATCACACACGTGCCACAAAGATTTTATGTATTTAGAATTAAACTTGTAAATATAACATTTGTCAATCTAGAGGATAGTTCTTGCACTTTCATTCAACTTTTTTTTTTTTCTTGCCTAGTTTGTAATGTAATCACGAGCGCAGACATGTATGTGTCCACTCCTAAGTATCGGTGCTGGCGGCATAAATGGATATCTTGCTCTGCAATTTTAACCAGGTCATTAGGAAATGATGGGTGAGTGACGCAGACGAGGTCACATTATTGGTGTAAATGGTGAGTCCACACCTGGTTCAGCACACAGGTAAGGCTTAGTCAGTCTGGTTTAGGAAGAGCGCAGGGGGGTATACTACGAAGCAGGATTACTCAGTTAGCTGGATAACTGCACCGAGTAAAGCCCGGAACAGCTCTTTTTACTTCAGTCCGTGTTCCAGATTTGGGAGGGTTCTGGGTTTTACTCAGTGCAGTTATACAGCTAACTCAATAATCTTGCTTCGTAGTAGGCCCTATACCCTCCAGGGCACAACTATACACCATCCCAGCAGG
This sequence comes from Synaphobranchus kaupii, assembly GCA_029718625.1. Taxonomy (NCBI): domain Eukaryota; kingdom Metazoa; phylum Chordata; class Actinopteri; order Anguilliformes; family Synaphobranchidae; genus Synaphobranchus; species Synaphobranchus kaupii. Next base: position 30,251,861 of record CM056377.1, read on the forward strand.
CAAACTAATCCATGACCGTCCGCCATAAAACTAGCTGCTATTGAAATTATCTTTATTTATTGTGAATATTAGAAATTCTACATATGATACATGCACAAATTGTTAGTGTTAAACTCAAAGAGTACAATTTTCATTGATAGAGTACATTTTATCCCATATGCACTCATAAACACTGTAAGTGTTGAATTAAGAATTAACACTGAACATTTCACTGTGCAAACATCTTAAACATTTCCCCAAACAGTTATAGCGAAGTGCAAAAAATATTACTGTTGGATCCATCTATATCCTCAGCAAAGAAAAAAAAAAAGCCAACCTTATATTTCTAATTTGTGAACTGTTGTCATTAACTTCTGTACTGTACAGTGTGTTCTTACAGGATCGACAAAGTAGTTAATGAGTTGCAGTACAGTGAGTGGTTCAGCAGTAGCCAACATGAAGCAAGTCTGACAGCCCGAGTGTGGTTTCTATGCCTGATATGTCACAGTCCATTACAGAACAGCAAGTCCTCATGATAACTGTCACCTTACGGCCTGCTGCCTCCTTAGACAGAGGGGGCAGCTACAAACGCCAACCCCCTGGCACTCCACTGACCCCGCTAGGCTAAGCTAAGAAAGGTTAAGCTAATAAAAGCAATGTGTGTCCGGTCAAAGCATTTTTGATGAGCACTGCCAAGGTGTGAATGTGCGAGCGTTGTTTGTATATGGCCAACTGACTGTGTGTTAAAGGGATTTGGTGGACGATTATTGTGGCATGACCTGTTTGATGGGGGGTGGTGGTGGTGGGGGGGGGGGGGGGGGGTCTTGGAGGACTGTGGCGGGGCAAAAAAAATAAAAAAGGGCAGAGACCTATCCCTCTCAAGTAAATGTAGGCTGCGTGCCCGTCGGACTATCTGTGTCCACAAAAATGACATTAGTGGCGATTAACACATTCAACAGTGGTGTGCATTGTGAGATCGGGGCACACGCAAACACCAGAATTGTCTCCGGTCTAATCCCCTCCGTTGCCTGAGCCTAATGGCGTTGCACACTGGCTAATTTAATCAGAGCCGGGTCTGTCTCTCTGTCTCTCCCTCCATCTGTAAGCGCACGGCGGGGGCCGCTGAGGCTGGAACACTGCTGTCCCCCCCCCCCCCCCGTCTCCTCTCTTCCACCGGCCGCCGTAATCTAATCATTGATGCAGAAGGTCATTATCCGTCACATGGCCCGGTCCGCCAAGGCCTGCAGAAAGGCAGATTTCATCTGTGACGTCAGGAGAGAAGAAAACGCAGCAGCCTTCACCGTACAGGCGCTTAAAATAGCGCTCCCTGCTCAGCAGCTACGTCATTAATTCCCGTCTCTCTCCAGCTTGTCCTCCCCCTCTTCCTCATCCCCTCCCCTCCCTCTGACTTTCCTCTCCTGCACTGCCAGCTCCTCTCTCTCTCTCTGCTCCCTGGTTTCCTGATAACGGCCCACCGTGTGCTGGGAACTCAGTGCTGAGGGCTGAATGTACTCAGTCCTCCCTCTCCGGCTGGCCACGGTCTAAGAACAGTCACCGCCCATCGCCCTGCGCAGTCCGTAATTCACAAAACAGGAACCTCACGGCATTAAGTAAATGAAACTCCCCCCCCTCCACTCTGCCTCCATCCAAGCTTCCTTCTGTCAAAATCAATACTCCCACAGTCCCATTATTGAAATGAACAAAATGTTCTCTGAGGCAATAATTCTGAGAATGTCAGACTGAAGAAATTGATGAAATGGAGGGGCATTTTTATTACCATATTAGGATTAGCAACAATATGAGCCATAAAACGTTGCTCTCACAGCGCTCATTCTAGAAAGGCAGACTTGACCACACAAAGGGCAGTGTCAACGTAGCACTATCGGAAGCAGCGATTTCCCCCGTCCCAAGCACAGAAAATACTTTGGACTTTCCTATGGAAAAACTAAAGGCCCATCCTTCTAAACTCATATGACAAGTGTGACTTGATTATTATTCTACTTTTTTACTCCCCACATTCTCTCCTCAGTTTTAGAATGCCTCATCACAACTTTGGACCTGTCCTAATATATCCAATCATTTTGAAGCATAATCCACCCAATCACAGTTAAGAAGCACGAAACAGAAATCAGACGGCACACACAAAATTCTGACCCGTTATGGAATACTCAGTGAGGCACCAACGAATGACCTTTTCCTGAATGGTCAAAGACTGACGCATTTTAAAAATGACAACATTTGTGGCCTCACCCCTCACCCATGACATTTTGAGCCATAAATTCACAGATCCTTTTTTGAACTGCTGGGGAGGGGGAGGGGGGAAAGCCTATGGATTTCTATTTAGAAGAAGCCCACAACACAAATGGCATACCTGACCAGTGACAGCATTCCAGGGATGCCTAACTCTCTCAGAGCATTAATGTGTCTAATAGGTCTCACCACCGCAGAAATACAAACTGCATGAAGCAAAAAACGAACATACAAAAACAGATCATTCACCACTGGTTTTATCTCAACCCCAGCCGTCTCATAAAGGTCAAACTAATTCTTTGATATGGAACACAGGTGGTGTTGTCAAACCACAAGGGAAGGCCAAGAATATCTCTCTCATGACCCCTGAAAAAACACTCTGTTTTGCTGTGCTTTGCTGTGCAAAGGCTTTAAAACATTTAATTAAAACATTTATAGATGTTTGTGAATGTAGGAATAATGATTTATAAATTGCAAATGCCTTACTAATGATCTATTACAAGACATTATTATAAAGTGTTACCCTTAATTTTGGCACGCAATGCTGTATACTAAACAACACTCATTGCAAGCATCACAAGCATGGAGGACGCCTCCATAATCGTCGTTTGCTAGTAGTTGTGTGTTGCAGCTTCTCTCTGTTGATATACGTTTTGAGCAAGTAGCTACCGGGTATTTGAAAATGGCTATTGCTTTGCTGCTCGGCGTATGACGATTCACAGGAAGTTTGCGTTTCACCAATCAACAGGACTGCTAGCTCCACCCCAGAGTTCCTGGTACCTATGTTTGGTACCTCTCTGGAGGAGTAGCGAAATGTAGTTCCAAGAACTATATGCGCTATGTTTATGCTGGCGATGGAAACCCATTCAGAAGACGGCACGGTACGGTGCGGTGCAGTATAGCGATGGAAAAGGGGTACAAGTGTGTCGTTCCGCTGTTTATCTGCACCACCGTGTGTGCGGCTGTTGCTGTGTGGGGCATCCTAGGGTGCAGGCAGAGGGACGGGAGGTGGCAAAGAGGGCGGAATGAGCGCTCGAGAGAATCCTCTGAAACATGCCCACCGTCGAAGCTCGCATTGCTGCAGGGCGGACCTCCAGTGCCCCGACCGTAAACCGGGCCAAAGGGAGGCCTAGGGAGGGAACGCAAAACCGCCGAGGTTCGGCAACCAGCGGTCACCTTGTCTGCAGCGACCTCCTCTCAGAAATCTCCCACCCTCTCCCCACCGAGAGTCGCAGATAACCCCCCACCCCCTCACCCTCGCGGATGGGCCAGCCACTGACAGGGCCTGGGAGGAGAGAACTGTAATAACTGCATTCATGTGACGTCTCTGCACAGGAGTCCCTGCCAGCTGACAGGGTTTGATCAATGAGCCTGGCCTCTGATGGTCTGGTCGCTCAGGCCCTCCACACTGCGAGGTGTCGGGAGTGTGCGTGCGGCCGTAAGAATGGCGCTGGAGTCCGGCCCCCGCCGGAGCTACCGCAAGCTTGTTAAAGGAGCTCTGCCTGCCTGCCTGCCTCGGTCATCCTCAGTGGAAACAAGCCTGATGGCATAGTTTCCAAATGCTTCAGTGGAGAGACACGCGATTGGTTAACCGCAGAAACACACTGGTGACTGGTCTAGTGGAGAGAGGCTGGCCTGCTGGGGAAGGCACGTACGAGAGACAAGAGATAGCACAAGTGCCCCTTTCAGTAAAAAAAACATTTTCACATTCTCAGTTAAAAATAAAAAAATAAAAAATAAAAAAAGCCATTAAGCGTTTCTCAGTTAAGCGTTTCCCCCCCACTGGAGGTAAGCATGTAAAAAAATAAGGCAAAAATTTAAAGCCCATCACAATTTCCATTATAACCAGGCCAAAATGCATTACATTATACATACATTTTTTTTAAAATACCTGTAAGCACAGACATATGACGTTGTTCTACCATAGACCATAACATTGTATGTTAATAGGGATTTGTTTTATTTAGTAAGAGCATGCCCTTGTCACCATGAGTATTCTCACTCACACATGACCATAATTATCCTGCAACCAATCAATCAACATCTACATGACGAATAATAATGACTAACTTGGACCTCCCCCTTGAGCGGCCTTCATACAGAATGACAGGTCATATATCAAATTAAGTTTTACAGCTTTATTTTGCAGTAGGTGCAAAAACAGGATTTCGCATTAGTACAATCTGCTCTGTAGGCCCATACGACGTTCAACAGAGCTGCTTTATAGCAGGGGTTCTCAAACTCAGTCCCGGGGACCCCTATGTATGCTGGTTTTCCTTCCAGCCAATCTCTTGCTCAGTTAAGGTCACTGAACACCTGTTTTTAAGTTATTTCATAATTCTTTCCTTAAACTTATTAACACAATGCAGGTTTAGGTCATTATCATTTGCTTTGTCTTTGAATTCTTCATTATCTACCAAATGGTTAGTTTTAACGGCCAGGTATAGGTGTCCACACTTTCACCAATTAGGAGCCTATTGATTCACCTCAGTCGTATCTTTTTATTTTTTACATCTTTTAACGTAATCGTGTGTAATATAGCATAAAAAGCACATTATGTGAATATGGGACTTATTCTTCATGCCATGCAGAGCGATTTCTGACAATGTGGCTTACGAGGTAAATAATCCCGCAAAATAGGAAACAAGTAATTAAGAAAAATGAAGAAAATTCTGGGATTGCAATTGTGGTTGGAACGAAAGCCAGCATACACAGGGGTCCCAAGTTTGAGAATCCCTGCTTTAAAATAAAACTGAGCAAAACAAACCCATAAAAAACAGGTAATTTGCAATGTGACCAGTTTGGCCACATCCCCAAAGCCTTCTACATCAATGTCAAATTTAAGCACACATCCAGCAACCTTCCCCGTGAGCATTCTTCATGCACAGGTAGAATGACAGGTCATATTTCATACACAGATTTACAGCCTTATTTATCGCAAGGGATGCAATAAACAGGTGGAGCACATTATTCCAGCTCACAACACTTAAAATAATTATAATAAAAAAGCATTAGAGCTTTAAGGACAAATCCTTTGCCATTTTTGTTATTAAGTTGGGGGTGGACTGAGAGCTTCCTGCAATAAGTGAAAAACGTTAATAGCAGGCAGACATCAAGAAATGCACTCTCGGTTTTTTTTTCCTCCCCTTTAGTGCCTGTGCTCTTTGTCAGTTCCATTGTCTTCTGGCCTGGATTAAAGGGCCACTTGGTCTGGTAGAAGTAAACAGCTCTTTCATCATCCAGTCACATTCATATGGCCTTAAGTATCCTGACCTGGATTTTCCATACATAGTCAACAGTCAACAGCCATCAGCCAATGAAGGGCTAAACAGACAAGTGCCTGTTCCTGAATGTTTCAACAACTAGTACACAGGTAAGTAACCTCTCAGCTTTTTTTACATGCGGGACTTGAAAGGCTTAGAGAGTTGGAGAGGGCCAGCTCTTCGTTGGCACGGTTGAGGTTTACGGTTGTGTGGAAGTTTAGGGGCCTCGAGCCACTTTTATTATGTCTCGAGTGAAACTCCGTGATCCGAGAAGGAGAACTGGAACCGTCCCGTTGGGGCGGAGCTCTGGAACAGCGGGTGATGGAAACCGGGGGTGGGGGGGGGGGGGGCAAGGGGCTTGGGCGGGGCCACGGGATCAGAAAGTCAAGCCGGCCCAAAAGACATGACTAACGCAACGGCGGCTGGAGCGCGAAGCTGCAGCGGGATCCCGGAGCCCTGGTTCCGCAGGGCCCCGCCCGCGCGCTACAGCGTCAGGCCGAGCATCCGCTCTGACCCCCCCGTCCCGCTCAAGATCACTGCCGCCGTTTCAGTGGTCCGCCGCCCATGCCACGCCGCCAGGTGGAGCTCGTCAGGTCACCGTTGTTTCTTTAAGATGGGCAGTAGCCATAAAGTCAGTGTCTCGCATGGGCCAAAAGGCTTACGACTGCCACTGGTATCAAACCGTAAACAAGATGAGTGCGGGCTGGTCAACAAGACACACGTATCAAAACACCATATATCAGCAAGAGGCCGTATATCAGTAAGACAATCTGTTAAATATTTTGCTCAGAATCTCTAGAGGTGTCAATAACAATAATTACCCTTCTTTCAAGTACATGCAGATCAAATATTGTGGTTTTTTTGGGGGGGGGGGGGGGGCAATTAAAAACATGACAAGACAATTTTTCCTTGATGACCCCCCCCGTCAGGATACTTTATGTTTTTATGCAAAATTACTGCACAGCTCCCAGGCCGATACGCTCTTTTTAAATGAGTGAAAAGCACAATCTTCTTCCAAATATCATCTTTGTAACGGCTACCTCTCAGCTTGCAGGAGGCATATCATGGTAAAGGTGGGTGTGCCCGAAATATCTCTGACCTTTCCAGGTACCCTATCGGTCCGCACACAGGCATGTTAACACAGGTCAACGGGAGCCGTCTATCCCCATCTGACCCTGTATTTCGAGACCCGAGCGGCGCTGACATCTGCTCCCCGTGCCGTTTCGTATAGTTTTGTTCTTCGCAGGCACTTTTAGACACGGCCCACGGTTCTCGTTATGATTAATATATGGCAGCTATATTGGCTCTATGTCTTTGTTATATTGCGCGTCCACCCGCAACTCAAGCCGGCACATTCACAGCGCACCCGGAACAAAAAGCTGGGAGTACTGATATTAGATGTGTGACACGGTGGGACTTGTGACATGAGCTGGCAGTTCGCAGACTGTCCGGTCCGCCTACACACACACACACACACACACACACAGGGCGCACAGCGCTACACGGCTGGTGAGCGTGTAATCTCCCGGAGGCCCCCCCCCCCCCCCCCCCCCAGCGCCCACGGTCCCACCCCGGCATTCCTGCCCTTCCCCGCACCCCCGCCCGCGCCAAAGCCCGCGCATCTCACCGCTCAGGAATGCGACGCCTCTCCCGCCGGCATGCCAGCGGCCGGCAAACCTCATTGTCAGCAGCCAGAGGAAAGGCCAGGGGTATTTGACACACCGGTCCCAGCCAAACGCTGCACGATCACACCCGCTCCCTAAACAGAGTGCCGTTTTAAACGCGCAGGCGCACTCTCCCGTGCACGTCTGCACAAATGCACTTAAAAGCAGAGCGAAGGGAAACGACAAACCGCTGAAAGCGGTTTACATAAAAAAAAGAAACAACATCAACAAAGCAGGCTTCCTCTCTGAGCCGTAGCTACTCTTAGTGCATGTATTCTGCGTGGGTCGCCCCATCAAGCGAGAAATATGAGCAATAATGAAACTCACCTGAGTGCCACAAACCAAAACTGGCCCGAACTCGGCCCTGAGAGACAGGGCACTAGCAGCACGGCTCCGTTTACTGCTGTATAACAAACCCATATGGAAATGTAATATACTGCAGTATATTTTAAATATATTGTGAAGATAATATTGATATATTTACAATATACTGCAGCATACTCATGCAATGGACACACACGGACGCACGGACACACACACACACACACACACACACCTAGAAGCTAATCATTACCTGGAATACGACTCAAGGCCAGTGGCTCTGGCACTAAAGTTGACTATATCACCCAGTTGGCTCTGAAACGTCCCCGGCTCCCTTGCAGCTCGCTGGCAGGGCTGCGCGGTTCGCGGGGGACGATGCAAACGAGGGGTCGCCGGTGCGGGCGGGTGGCCGGGCAGGGCCCCACCACTCCCACTCCCAGCCTAGACGCAGTATCTGACAGCTGACTGAGAACCAGGCCTCCTCCTCCTACGCCTCCACACAGGGGCTCCGGAGGTCAGCTCTCCAAACACGGCGTTACCTCCTACACACACGCCACTGGCTATGCCTGCCAAGATTTAGCAGGCCGGGCTTTTGTTTCAGTTCGCCGATGGGCACACAAGCTAGGTTTGGGGCTCTGTTGGGGGTATATCTACTGAAAGACTTCTCCAGAAACCTAGCCCACGTATTTCTCCATCTTTCTCCCTGCCGCCAGGGGGGTAATGGCCCATCCCCAAATGTCAGGGGTGTTGTCCCCCCAGGCTTTCATTTGACAGAGTTTGCACGCGGACCTGCGGCCAATTCCGTTCCGATTCCATTCGGGAAGTCCATCGAAATTCAATTAACGAACTGAGGAAAAAATACCCACAGAACACAACGTGCATTTTTAAATTCATGAAATGAACTTCAGCCCATTCACAGAACTGAGGGATTTTGAATGGAATTAAGCAACATGCATGCATGCTGTGCAGTCAGAGGACAAAATCAGAACCAGAGGAGATCTGTGGACCCGTGAAGGGGTGGGGGGACACGAACATGCATTTTTGTCCCCTCCCTCCTTAATCTCCTATGCACACACACTCACTGCTAATCTCCAAACTCTGAACAAACTGTCCAAACACATTAGCCTAGCAGCACAGGGTGCAAGGACACATCTACGGTATCGAGGAGACAACGCTGAGCCGAAGTACGGCCGTGACAACGGGCGTGTCACCCAGTGCGCAAAGGTGCAGTCTTCATCGAAACACAGAGACGACAAACTAAAACTGACTTGAAGTATAAAACAATGTACATTATTGGGGGGGGGGGGGGGGCTGGGACTGCACCAATCAGAATGACACATCATTAAACCACAGCACGCTGTACTATTATATTGGCTATATATACAGTACTGTATGTACAGGGACATATACACATACAGAAGCTTTCAGAGACAACACAAAGTGCCTTTATATTTTGAGATAGGCTACCTAGTCAGGAGACATGGCACAGACAAATCATTTAGCAATGGTATCGAACAGAAGGGCAATTCTTTTCTTTTGCCGTGCTGGCTTTCATTTCATTAATGGATTTGTCTCTCTCAGGCTCTAATTTGTTCTGTGATCCTCACAAAACGCTTTTTAATGCCAAAGGCACAAAAGATATCTTCCCGTCACCCGCACAAAATAAAGGCAAATTACCACCATAACCAAATGAGGAGCCTGGCGAGAGCTCAAAACCACAGAAAGCTCACATGGGGAGTGTCATTAACCGACAGGCCTGCAGACATCTGAAACCCAGTCAAGCTAGAAAAAGATTTGTCATGCATAGAGCCATTTAGCCTACGTCGGCCGCCCTCGGCGTGCTCGCGAGTCTTAAGAACGCCCGCCGACATCTGAACTTTCCGCGCAACAGGGAAGCCCACGCGATCACAAGAACAAGGCGAGCGCGAGCTTGGTTTCGACCTCCCACGGGGCAAAGTTCTCCAGAGAGACGGCACTCTGTCCCGTCCCCCCCCTGTCCGGGCCGCGGAGCCACGCGGTGATTTCGGCGTCTGTTCCGAGGCGTTATGGTTTCAGTCGCACGGTTAGCGCTTGAAAACAGGGAGGCCGAAGGGAACAATTCAATTTTATTTGTATAGCGCTTTTTACAGAGAACTGTCACAAAGACGCTGCACAGGGAACAGGGCTGGGAGGCTATGGACGCTCTTTAAAAATATTCCGTTGCTATTAACGGAGGGGGGAAAAATCCCCAAGCGCCCTTTTCCAGAATTGTGAATCACAGACACAACTGCATTACAGCGCAAGTAAGGCACAAAATGTACCATCTACTTACTAACCCCAGTCTTTTTTCCCTGCTTCATTCAGCAGAAACTGAGTTTTTTCCATTCTGGTGCGACGCTTCTGGAGACGGTCGCTATGCCCCTGGCAGAAGTGCGCTGGCTGACAGACCAGTGAGAGAGAGTAGACTACGCTCCTCTCACGCTGCACCGGCCAGGACGGCATGTTTACCAGCTTTAATGGCTCAACAAACGGAGCCTGGACGAAGGCCTTCATATTAAACTAAATTCAACATCCTTCCAAAGCCTAGTTTCATCCTAACACAAAACATAACGGAGGGAATGGCCTTTAATGCATTACCTGTTACTGAGAGGTGGAGTAACATAAAGTTCAGTCTGTAAGTAGCCCACACCCATCAACCTTTATGACTAATTATCAAAATTATCCCAGCCAGGAGGTATACTCTGTTGACTAGAAGTTTCCGAGTACAAAAACGAGGGCTCATAAGCACGGCTGCGGGATTCACCGGCCAGCCTGTCGTCAACCCATGATTACAGCTCTGGAAAAGTCATGGAAGACACAACCTATAGTTAAAAAAAGCCATGGCTTGCGTCCCCCCTTGCCTCACTGTTGAAATGGGCACGTATCACTGCTCTGTCATGAAAAAAAGGGGGAAAAACTGAGGTCACAAAATCAACTCTGAGCACCAAGCCCTGCAACATTCATGCCCTAAAGCATCCAGGGAGAAACGCTCACACATCCTCTATAGGTGCTTGCGACTGATATTATGAAACACCTTAGACCAGTCAACATCACAAAAACAGGTATGGTCTAACATGGCTGTAACGTGACCCTTCTTTGCTGTGTAATAATCCCTTCAACACCTGAATAGTAAATTACTGACACCACAGTGACAGACTTGAATTATTATTTATTTTTTTAACAAGGAATTCATATGACTGAGAACATCCTGGTTAGTTTAAAAGTGCTTCACGAGGTTAGACAGGAGTCATGAAATTACAAGAAGCTGATGCAATTGTTGTTCTTTTTACTCAGAGGTGACGATTAAGAGCACCATACTGACATCTTCTGGAAGGAAGAGGTACTGCTAATAATGATAAATATTCCCCTTTTGACCTGCCCGTGTACTGCAGGGCGAAAATTATGCAAAACACAAAAGGTTATGTCTGAACATCATTTCTTTGCAATAGCGCTATTCATTTTTACCTGCCCTCACAAATACCGGCGAAGTCACTGGACATACGCTGGAATTTGTTCAGACTTATTTAGAAATATAATATTCTCACCAAGTCTACACCATGATGATTACCATAAAAACAGTGGCTCTGCCCCCAAAATGGACTTGTGCTCTGCAGTAATGACAGAAACTATACATACACATTATACTCAACAGTTCAGGTCCCAGGGTGAGACAGCCAGTATCAATTAAACACACCGTTTGATTATTCCAAATAAATTTATTTGCAAGTTCATCCACTGTACAAAGTTGTTTTTCGGGGTCCCCATTTGAAGTGGCTGGGAAAGGAAAGAGTTTAGAGTCCAGCTTTACACTAACACGACATTCTGCCTAGGACAAAAGAACAGAGACACCAGAGGTGAGTACATGGAGCTTCTTTGCCATCACGTCCAATGTAGCGCAGCAAAGCACAGGCTTTCTCAAAGGAACACTGAATATGTGGCCTAGAACATCCTGGTCCAAACACACCAGAAACCGAACGCCTTAACAACCAGTCACCTTCCCAGCCGTTTTACACAGGTGGAGACGGAGAAAATTACATACAAAGATCTGAACCAGAAGATGAGCCTAGTTTGGGCGTGAAAACTCTGTGACGAGACGACAGCTCGGCCCTGGCTTCGCGATGCCGGAGTGCGTACCGCCGGGCCGAGCTTTACTCCAGGGCCTTAACGATGGCCTCGTTGGCCTCTATGCTGATCTGAACCTCCACTCTTGCGGCCTCATCTGCAGCGCCGAGCAGGTCGGCCTGGGCCTTCTCCAGGTTAGCTTTAGCGGCCTGCGAGGGAGAGAAAAGTAGAGCGTTACGCATCCCCTTCCGCCCCTACACGTGGGCCCCAACACCAGGAGAGGCACCTTGACAGTCTGTAAAGGTCGCAGCGTCGTCTTGTTTTCTCCTCCCGCTCCCGAGGCCATCTCCGTGAGAAAGCGGGCGAGAACGTTCTAATTATCAGCGATTTCGGTGAGGAGTTTGGAGAAGCCGGAGGCGTCATTAGCGGGGTCGGGGCGCCTATATTTGACACGAAGCAAAAAAGTGCACCGCCGCTTTTCGCGGGAAGATACATTTGTTACGGCGGCAATAATGGCCGGGACTGAAAGGTCTCTCAGTGGGGATCCCACACATCTGCTATAATTCACAGCTCGGTAACCTTTACCTCCTTATTAACCGAGCGGACTCCCGAGCATTCTCACCTGCAGGAGCGAGTCATCCATTCCGGACAGAAAGCCACGCTGGCAGTCATTACAGATGACTAAACGGAGCGACGCGCAAAACCAACACGCGTAACAAGCTCTGATTGAGGATGAGGCTATAGTTGACGAGGCTGTGCCGGGACACGCCTGTACCGTAGGACCACACTCGGTGTCCGTCACAGATCCTAATGGCTGTTTTGCAGCGATGAAATCAAGGCCTTGGTCAGAGGGTGGGTCCACTGCTAGGTTAGGCAGACAAGGGAGGGAACGCCCACTCATGTCCCACTAAACCCCTGGTATTCAATTCACGGTCCCCGAGGTCCGAGAACTGCTGGTTTTCCACCCTCCCTTTACCTGGGATTCAGGTGTGAGCACAGTCTGGCCAATCAGTAGCACTAATTGTTCAGCTGATTAACTGGGAGAAAGAAAACCAGGGCTACATTTGGATTGGAGGGCCAGATTTGAGTAGCCATGCACTAAACCATGCCAAGTGAGACAGTATGTGTCCTTCATGGAATAATGAGCTGTGCGTGTTGATAACGTGCTTTCAGTTAATAGTGCGCTGTGCATGTTGGTGACGTGCTTTCAGTTAATAGTGCGCTGTTCATGTTGGTGACGTGTTTTCAGTTAATAGTGCGCTGTGCATGTTGGTGACGTGCTTTCAGTTAATAGTGCGCTGTGCATGTTGGTGATGTGCTTTCGGTTAATAGTGCGCTGTTCATGTTGGTGACGTGCTTTCGGTTAATAGTGTGCTGTTCATGTTGGTGACGTGCTTTCGGTTAATAGTGCGCTGTGCATGTTGGTGACGTGCTTTCAGTTAATAGTGTGCTGTTCATGTTGGTGACGTGCTTTCAGTTAATAGTGTGCTGTTCATGTTGGTGACGTGCTTTCAGTTAATAGTGTGCTGTTCATGTTGGTGACGTGCTTTCGGTTAATAGTGTGCTGTTCATGTTGGTGACGTGCTTTCGGTTAATAGTGTGCTGTTCATGTTGGTGACGTGCTTTCGGTTAATAGTGCGCTGTGCATGTTGGTGACGTGCTTTCAGTTAATAGTGTGCTGTTCATGTTGGTGACGTGCTTTCAGTTAATAGTGCGCTGTGCATGTTGGTGACGTGCTTTCAGTTAATAGTGCGCTGTGCATGTTGGTGATGTGCTTTCAGTTAATAGTGCGCTGTGCATGTTGGTGATGTGCTTTCAGTTAATAGTGCACTGTGCATGTTGGTGACGTGCTTTCGGTTAATAGTGTGCTGTGCATGTTGGTGATGTGCTTTTGGTTAACAGTGCGCTGTGCATGTTGGTGACGTGCTTTCGGTTAAGTGTGCTGTGCATGTTGGTGACGCGTCTCTGTGACGGGAGTGGTACTCACAGCGAGGTCCAGGCTGTCCAGAGGTACAGCTTCTTCTGCCAGCAGCTGCACTGAGGAGTCAGCATTCACAGTTACCGAACCGCTGCTCACTGCAAACACAGATACCACTCATTACACAGCATTCAGTTACCGAACCGCTGCTCACTGCAAACACAGATACCACTCATTACACAGCATTCACAGTGACCGAACACAGTTAACATGAGCAACCAACCTGGCCAATTTTACATTGAGTACAGAAAAGGCTTTCAACCCATCTGTATCAATGCCAAAGGGAACCATATGTAAAATGAAAACCAATGGAAAGAGCGTGAATGAGTGATGCTTGGCATCTTTTCATTTGATACACAAAGCATTTTCAAATGAGCCAGACCAAAACCTTTCTATTCACAACTATCAACGGAACAAACACAGTAACTCTACAGGACGAATCATCGTCGCTTTCTTTTTCCACTTCATTTCTTACGCATTTTCAGCTGATAAAACACAACAGAGGAACAGCCAATGCAGCATTTTGACTAATGGCGCCCTTACTTTTCTGTCAGTAGTAAGAGCCGTTTTTGTAGTCGGAAAGTAGACAAGAGTTCATAAGCCCAATCTGTGCCTAAAAGCTGAAGCTATGTGGGGGCTGGGCTTGGTTAGCGACTGAAGGGAGATGAACTGCAACTAAAAAGGTCACTGTTGGTCTGAGTGGTGTATGCGGGCCAGAAGGGGGCAGTCTTCAATCTGGACCGAGAGGAAACCAGCACCCCAGCACACGAATGGGGACCCAAAGTTGCTAGAGATGCTTCCCTTTGGACGAGCCATTAAAACAGAGGTCCTGAATCACTGGGATCATTAAAGCTTCCATGACACTGACTGGAAGGAGGACCGTTCCCTGGAGCACTGGCCTAATTCCCAGCCTGGCCCTCTAATCACCCCCAGTTTAACTGCCGAATAAATCCCTTCCTCTCACCTTCAGCTTACCCATGGAAACATTGCTGGTCCAAAATGGCTGCCTTGTATCACCTGTGTGTGCTACATGTTGGTAGCGGTTGATATAAGCCCATATAAAATGCATTGTATTTTACAGTGCTATGTAAAATACAATGCACTACAGGGGTGACTTGGCACAATCTGTTCAGGCCATATTGCAATGAAGTGACACTAAAGGCCCTCGTCCTGTCCTAAACATTTCCTCAATTTTTTAATAGCAGTATCATACATAAAGAACCAATGAAACCAAATATTACAGTATCAAACCATCATTTTATTCAGTTGAGATTTTTAGTGAAATTTACTTGAGCCCTGAGAACATCAAGTTACACTACCCACTACAGGAGAATCGATATTGGTCATTTGGATATCATGTCAATGCGTAGCTATGATGGCATTTTACATTTTTATTTTTATTTTTAGCCCCGATCCTCGGAGCACAACCGCACCGACTGAAAGTCGGCGCTTTTACCGCTGTACTACCGCGACGGCCGGCATTTTACATTTTAACCAATCAGAGGTGCAACGTTAGTGGGTTTAAGAAGTGAACGTCTATACGGAATGGTCACACCGTAGCAGACATTCAGCTAACCCATTTAGAAATGCCATATTTTACAACTGGAAGTTTTCCAGTTATTTTCCAGTTCACACACTTGAAAAGCATATGTCCCAGCACAGCCTCATCAACTATAGCCTCATCCGCAAAGTGTATGTGCATATCTCTTCCTTGTGGCTAAATTAACACCAAATGCAATAATAAAAGTGATTGCACAGGTTCTTAAAAAGCTCAGAGGTGCTCTGATCATCTATACAGGGGTTTTCAACCTTTTCTGATCTAGGGACCC
>CM056377.1:30270224-30346261 GCA_029718625.1 Synaphobranchus kaupii
CTTACCCTGCCCTGGGCAGTCCAGTCTCCAGCACCACAAGGCCAGGGTATCTCTCCCCCATTGCTGCCGCAGAGCGTTTCTGTCGACCTGGTACTGTGTCAACCGCACATCGGTCTCCTCCAATCCACATGTTCCTGAACCTTTTTTTGTTGCAAATAATCTTTTCTCTTCTTCAAGCTGTAGAATCTAAAGGGGTTTGTGGTGGAATGCCACAACATGGACACCCTTGGCCCTTCCTTTGAAATGTATTATACTGTCAATTGGCATTGCTTGTGGATGGTAGTGTGCAACTGGAAAGGGACATTCAAATCTCAGAAGCCTATGACCAGAGATGTAGTCCAGAATGGGCTGTTAACCCAGGGGTTTGTGTGTGTGTGTGTGTGTGTGGTGTGTTACTTTCCCCATGATCCTCCTGTCCTGCCCTGTTCCATCTCAAGCACACCTCCTCTGGCGATGACCCCTGCTGCCGACACAAGGCCGTGCTCATTTGGCTAAATCATTTTGAGCAGCCCTGAGTGAGAAACAGGCCTCCAGCCTCACTTTCAGCCTGATGGCTTTAGGGGTTTCGGATATCCTCCCGGCTCTTTCACCTAAACACAGGTTTTCCTGGGCTAACCCCCGCCCCTCTCTCTCTCTCTCTCTCTCCTTTGCTTTCCGCGCCTCTCCCTCCCACTGTCTCGCCCCCCCACTCCCCCGCTCCAGCCTAGCGTGGGCTTTGTCCCAGGGGGCCGTGCGTGCCTGGCACATTCTTCTGCTCTGACTTGCTGTGTTTACACTGACATCCTCTCCCCAGTTCCGAGCACCACTAGCTTCTTGTTCTACTGGTGCCCCAAAAAACAGTTAACCGTTAACACTGCAAAAAACATCAATCTTAACCAGTATTTTAGTGCTATATTAAGACTTAAAGGACTTATTTCTATTACTTTCTCTCTAAATAGGATAAAAAAAATAAAAAAATAACTTTAAGAAAATTTTCTACATGAGAGAAACAAATACTTTTTTTGCAGTGTATTCCACCCACAAACCCTCTCTTTTCTCTGGAAACCCCTCACTCTAGCTGTTTTTCAACTTTTGCACTCAAAGGAGACACGGTGCACAAGCCGGTGGCAGATATCTTAACTGGAGCGTACGACTTTTCACAATAACAAATAAATGGGTTCATAGGTTTTTATAAAGCAGCATTATTCACCAGATCGCACTGACATTCGTGTTCCATTGTTGCTTCCACTGACGTCAAGAAGAACTTGACCATTTTCCAAGTCCTTTTTATGTTTGCTAAAAAAAAGAAAAAAAAAAAAGGTTGCCACACGAGCACAGATAACTACAGATCTGATAGCTGGAGTGTGAAACACATTTGTTTAATTTTTTCATTTGTCTCATGACAAATCAGTGTCTCGGAAATGGCTCTGATGTGGTCATGACATAAACGCAAAGATCAAGCGGGTAATAGAAGCTCGATAGGAAACATAGAAATGAAGAAACCCGTACAGTACGTGGCAGTCCAACACAAATCGGTTTGCTGAGAGAGAGAGAGAGAGAGAGAGATATATTAACAGTCCCCCCTATCGAAAAGGTCATCTTTTTCCTGTGTGTGTACGTGCCACCTGCACGGAACCCCCCCAGGAGCCAGTCAGCACATTCAGATGCCATTGTCTGCGTGCCTGTTGCACAACTTTCTCACACTGTGGAAAACAGTGGCACAGAATGCAATGTTCCCATCCGTCCCGTTTTCCACTCCAGCCGCCTGACACCGTCATGTCCTCCCCCGTCATGTACTAGACCCTCCAAATAAGGAAAGTGCTATCTGTCGCGAAATCACGTCCTAATATCTCTGCAGTCTTATCAACATTTCCGCCAATTTAGCTAGTTATTCACGGCCCAAGTTTGTTGGGCAGCAGCGCTTGTGATGCCCGTTGCCAAGGGGATTTTTAGCTTTTTATTTCTGTTGATTTATTTGAAGGCTGAAGGTCAGTGCAAGGACAAAGTTGGTTTTGGTAAATGCTCATCCAGAAACACATTGTGTGGGGTCAGTATTCTCTCAGTAACTCCAGTTTTTGTTAGCTTTATCGTGCGCTGACCTTTCTATCAAGACCTGACTGTCTAACACAACCTATCCCTTCCCAGGGCTGTTTTCTGTATCCTTATGCATTTGTATGTGTGTGTGTGTGTGTGCGTGTGTGCGTGCGTGCGTGCGTGTGTGTGAGTGTGTGTGTATATGTATGCCTGTGTGTTTGTACAACTTCCACATCTCAGTCCCACGTCGTGTGCCCAAGCCCACAGTGTGCAGATGAATCCATGGCCCAAGTCTTGAAGAAACAGCCGGTGCTCTTCTCTGCAGACCACTGGCCTGAGAAACCGCAGGCCTTCATTCAGTTACAGACAGTACAGTGGTACCGGCCCCACCCCCCCCAGGCCCCCGCCCACAATGTGCGGCAGTGTACAGCTGAGGGGCCCAGGAAGGGGTTAAAGCTTCATACAGTGCAAGGGAGAATGAGGGGGGTGGAAGGGGAGGGCTGGCTCTAAGGTATGAGCTCAGGGCTGTGGAATCACGAGAGCACAGACGGCGCACTTTACACTGCTACGCCCCTGCGCCGCCGCCCACACCTCCCACCGCTCCCCCTTCCCCCCCTCCCTCTGATCTGACGGAGGCGGCTCTCCTGTTAACTGGTTCAAGGGCCCCCGGGCCCCACGTTCCCCCGCACTGTCACTCCCCGCTTTGAGCAAACACAGGCCAGGCCTGCCAGAGGGCCCCCGGGGTGTCCACCGGACAGGCATTAACACGCTATGCTCAGGGAGAGCCAGCTCCGGGCCTGCAAATTCGCTCCGGCGTTTAACCCGCCGTCATCGCTTCGCCCTGTCGCTGAGCGTCCGAGGCGGCTAGCCGCTGTCCGCCGCCTTCTGCCTACTCAGCGATCGTGAATGCAAATGCTACACTCCCCCCTGTGGAAACGCACGCGCTCCCCCCCCCCCCCCCCCCCCGAAACTACGCTCTTTTCCGTTTGGAGAACTCTGAGCTCCTTCCCTCACGGTCCTACGTGTGTAGAGGGTGACTGCCGTGAGAGAGGGGTGAATCTCAGCTGTCCTCGGAGGCGCTCGTTGCCGTGGGAGTGCGCGCACCTTAGCCTACCGCAGGTACCTGCTACTGTCAGGTTCGCTCATGCAGGGCCTGTAAAGAGGCCCTGGTCTGAGAGTGGGGTTTGCGCTTGTAAAGCAGAAGCCCGACTGCACACTTCCTATTGCATTCTCAACCAAACCTACTGGGCACAAGCAGTGCTGTCTGACAGAGTGATTTTCCCCTGTTTCTCTGTGGGCTGAGGCTACAGTTATAGAAGGGACCGGGGTTGATTTTTTTGTTAAAAAAAAGTGTTGTAATAAGCAGGCAGAGGAGGAACATTTTAGCGGGGGAGGGGCACGGCTGACTGCTGAAACATCTGTCATTCGCCTGGGCGGAGAGAACGGGAGAGTTACTTACCTGTGCGTCATTGCGTGTCACAGCGCGCAGCGAAAAAAGGGAACAATTGTCATGGAGCCAGAGTGTAAATACCAAGGAAACAAACAGCCATCTGTCTAGGCAGATTGATTTTCACAAGAAAAGCAAATAAGTGCCCTTGTTTGCGTTCATGCCCCTCCCCTGAATTATAAAAAAAAAGGAAGATAAAAAAAATCTCTCAGACGCCTGCGGTTCTTTTGATAATCTGCAGATAAGGTCGACTGCATTTTAACGGTGCCAGTGTCTCTCCTGTGGAGATTGGGCATTTGGCGAGGTGCACATAAATGTTAAAACTCTAGGACGGGCGGGGGTGACTCATGAGGATGGAGAGAGAATGTCAGGCTTGTCTGGCGCATTATGCATCTGTCCTCTTTTTTTTTTTCTTTGATAAAAATGAGGGAAAGTGACCTGCGTACGGCATGAGTGGGAACGAATGTAGGCCAGAGAACCTCATTCTGCAGTCCTGGCATTTAGCTGCTCTTTAAAAACGGGAACGCGTTCCGCTCCTACGCGCTTTAACCGCGTGCGCGCGGGGGGGAAAGGAGGCCCTGAATGTGCGCACAGGGTAATTAACGCCCTCTGTCACCAACACCTGCCTCCACTTGTCCCTTAGACAAGACAGCTAGTTCCTCAGACAAAGATCCCTTTAGTCTTTTAGCGAACTGAGAGCGCAATCCGAGCCCTGAGAGAGCCGAAGACAACATCCCGTTTGTTCTGTGCTCTCGGTTCCGGGATCACATGCTTGCAGCGGGGAAGGGTAGGCAAGATGGGCCACCGCAGTGATAGCACATGATGTCATGAGAATTTTGATCACACGTATAATGTTTAAAAGGCAGCTCAGGGACGGTGTTTAGAGACTTTGTTATGGAATGGGGCCTCTAGTCTAACTCTGGGGAAAGCGCATAAGATATCCGTGCAATAGGTCAACTTGACGCGCTCGTCCTACTGGCTTTTGTTGTCAGTTTTATTTTTTTCACAAAAGCAACAAAGCCAGCCAAAACATCGCAAAGCAGTTCCTGAAACTTTGACCGCCGGTTGCTGTTCTTCAATTTACCACATCAAATCATTTCTTTTTATTGAGGGAACCAGAAATTCGAAGTCGCCGTTCGTTTTGAACCTTTTTCTTAATCCATTCTGTGGACTGTGGAGGTTCAGGAAGAGTTTGAGTTCGAGAGGATCGCTAATGCTGCAACAGTGGCAAACAAAGAAGAAGAACCAGGGCACCACACAGCCAAAGCCTCCTGACTCAAGCTCTATTGTAGGAAATCATGAGAAAAAAAACACCACTGCTTACTAATATGCTGACAAATTAATATCATGAGTCAATGATCTTTTTTGGCTGAGAGTGTCAGTGTCAACAAAGCAATTCTCTGTGTATTCCCGCCCCCCCAGACCAAACACTTTCAGGCTTGGCTTGCACTGTCTGTTATCACGAGTTGATGTCATTCATCCCTGGAAGAGGTCCACGTATGGGTCTGTCTGACCTCCAGGGCAACAGCAACCCATGAGCACAGTCGCAACTTAACGCCAGACCCCACCACCACCAAAACCAACACGCTGCGGGGGGCGGGGGGGGGGGGGGGCAAGCTGATGAGTGAGACATACCAGAGCTGTGCCAACATCTGAGTTCATCTCAGTTTAAAAGTATTTCATAACTCCCTCTGTCTCCCTCACTCCCCTGCTGCTCACTGCCCTCACCCCCCCCCTACATTCCTCACTGCGTGGGTGGAAGGTTCACTCAGGGCGTCTAAGCCTCAAAGGGGTAAGGGTCTGTTTGACGGGGAGGGTTGACAGGAGGCGGGGTGTGGTGACTAAATCGCCCTCTCTTCCTGAATTTTTCTCTCACACTCAAACCGGCAGAGGTGGAACTGCGGGTGGGGATGGGGGACGGGGGACGGGGAACAGGACGGGGGGGGGGTTTCGTCCACCACTCCCTGCAGGGATTACTAGGCAGAAATCTGCAATATTTTAACATGGGCCTTTAGTTATTCCTTCCCCTGGGAGGAGGGGTGCAGGAGTGGCGGAGAGAGAGGGAGAGCGAGAGGTGGCTTGTGGTGTAATCAGTGAGGGACCTCTGCTGGCCACACGCTGCAACTACAGCTCCAAGGTGGCAGTGTATGTCAAGCAGACCTTTTTCATCACCTTCCCTGCTAGAGAGCCACTGAGCATGGCGATGTGGTGTGGAGACAGAATTTACTAACATGTCAACTGTGGCAGTGATTCCAATTAATTATGTCTACACTGAAAAAATGAATAGCGTGTGGCCAATCATCATTGAACTCATGTGCATATTTAAATCATTTTTATTACATTTCATTCCTTTTCTTTTTGGAAATTTATCTTTGGTTTTATGCGCAAAACTCCCGTTACATCGATGCCATGGACAACAACCCTGTGTTACTCCACCTTGTATATCCTACGTCTACAGGTTCATGTCTCGAGCAGGGCTCTGTACTTTAACCCAGATCCCCGATTATGAAAACACAAATTAAATCATATTACAGTTACAGTATAAATACGTAGAGATGGGATTTCAATGCCTAATCCCTCTCTATCCCCATGCAGCCTCAGGGCTTTTCCTCTGCAATGGCAGACAAAGGGAAGCATTCCGGAGCTGCTTAGCTTAATGAATGTAGCCATAACATTGTGCTAAGTAGGTTACATGTTATGTTAAAGGAGAGAAAATGGAGTTCATTTTCTATTCATTAAAATATACAATACAGGGGACCCATTGATTAAAGGTTTTAGACTCTAGACAGACACCAACTGCTAAAATAACCCACCTCAGGTCCAAAATCAAGATATGAATAGAACATGCTTGCATGGTACCTTTACAATATTAGGCAGATCATTCAATGGAAATAGTTACTCTCAACTCATTATAATATGGCGAGGTAGCAGGCTAACATTTGCCTTTGTGCTGCACAAACGTCACGACTGATACAACGGCCAGATGTTAGCCGTCCTCCCTGCCTAGCTGAAACTGTTCTGAGGGACACTGGCAGAGTGCAGCCTAGGGACGCAGGTTCCAGTAGAACTGTGGTTCCAGAGAGAGACTCTAGGAAACTCGGTCACCGAATCCTGGCGCCACGGCTGACGGTTACCGAGTAGCCACGGCTGACGGTTACCGAGGAGCTGAGTCTTTCTTGCCCTTCGGGCACTCATCACGATGGCCGTCTCAACCAGCCGACCAGGCTAATGTGCACTAAGCACACAGCTTGAGCATGTGTCTGCAAACAGGACATTGAGCATTATGTGTGCTTCTAAAGAATGGCTGTGGTGTACTCAGCCTATGAAGCAGGTCTAGTCTGACCTTGCTCTGAGCCTGCATGTCACTCAGTACTTTTCCATGGACGAAGAAACCGCATCAGCCAATGAACAGGCGGAAATTTAGAGAGGGCGGGATTTGTGCTGTATTATGAGGCCATTGTGATCTTTTACTCTTTTGTCATTGCACCTGCCACAATTTTATGCAGCTTTCCTCATGGAAATGTGCCCATTGATTTTTAATCGGTCGTCTCTAAAAATTATATGCTGTAGTTTTAGCGAATTAACTTTTTAGGAAAATGTGAAACTGAATGTGTGTTAGGTCTAATGGAAATAGTTGAAATCTGTACGCAATCTGTACACTGTTGTTTCATATGAATAATGAATTCAAGCCATCGTTAACTGTAAGGCGTGTGACTCATTCAAATCATGATTCCACTTTATCCAGACAGCAATTTGGAAACATTTGTCTCGGTGACCGCTTTGCACGTGACTCAAAGTGATTGTTTTTAGCCCCCCAAGGTAAATTCACTTTGACCTTCTAATGGAAATGCAGCTATTGTTGTGCAGACAAATGCACACCACATATTGATCTTACTGGTCACACATAATCAATGGATTCATTGACACTCTGTCTCAAAATAGTTTTGTCTCAATGTGAATTGTGTATTTGTGCAGGAGTAACTGAATAGATTTAATTGATTTTACTATTTTAATGGAGGGTCAATAAAGCACTATTGTTGTACACTGTGGTGTAATGTTTCAATCTTTAACTTGTTTTCCCGACCGATAGTTTGCCGTCATCGCAGTGAATGGCATTCATTTACGTTTGTCTTCTTGGACGTGCTCCCTATCATTTTCATCACTCTCTCTCTGCAGGGTTTTTTTTCTTTCTTTCTTGCAGCATCTCTCCCCGTCTAACTGGTTGTAGAAGCGATGCCAGTCGGTGGACTGCGTGGGGCGGAGAGACAGGAAGCAGTGGGCGGCCAACCGACTGCATTTCCTCTTCCTGCCGCTCCGCTCGCTGCCCTCGAATTATTAAAGGAGCTCAGACTAGCCCACCATACGCCCACGTGTACTCATACACATACACACACACACCTACACACACACACACCTATACACCACAGACTCATACACACACATACATACACGCACTCACACACACGCACACACACATACACCACACACTCATAACTCTCGCGCTCTCTCTCTCTTTCTTATTGCTTGGGCTCAGAAACAACACAACAAATCACCTATCTTGGAGACTGTATCCTCTGTTAGATGCATGCATGCACACACACACACACACACACACACACACACACACACACACACACACACACACACACACACACACACACACACACACACACACACACACACACACACACACACACACACACACACACACACACACACACATACAAACACATACACACACAACCTTCCAAGGAATTCTGGCTATTCCTGAACAGGACCCCTTCACAATCACATCACATAAGTGATCACAATGAATTTAGCCCTTGCTTTGCAGAGCGCCTTAAATTATCCCAGCCACTGTTCTGCAGTGTTATTTTAATATCTTGTGTTGTGCATAAAGTTTTCGCTTCGTGTCTGTATGCCTTCCTGATCGCTGTCAGGAGTGTGAACAAATGTGGGATGACAAGTATGGCTCACTCTTCATTACACTCTCCCTCTCTTTCTCTTTTCACACGCTTAAGCACAGCCTACACGCAAAGTCCCAGCGATCACACGCGTGACACACGCTCTCGTACCGCAGCCCTCCTCCAAGGCACTGTTCATCCAAGAGGACACAGAATGCCACTGAATCACTCTTAATCATACAGTCCAATTATACAGCACATTGAAAGGTGTTTCATTTAACCATCATTTTGGTTATTTATAAATCCCAGAATGCCTTCATTATAATTATTAGCCTCACAAGATACTCACATCAGGGGGGCAGAAGTTGCTTTGATTTTTTTTCTTTGAAGTGTAAGAAACTTTCCCCCCCCCTGCACTACCATTTATGTTAATCACTCAGATTTGTTCTGTCAAAGATGTGAAAGAGGTGCATGACTCCTCCCTGCTGTGGGGGAGGGGAGGTGCAGGGTAGACCTGTCTCTTTTTTCATCTATAGACCAGCACAGTGGAAGGAGGCTTATTGGGTAGATCTGCTCTGTGGGTGTAGGTGAAGGATCTCATTGGGTAGATCTGCTCTGTGGGTGAAGGAGCTCATTGGGTAGATCTTCTCTGTGGGGGAGGAGCTCATTTGGTAGATCTGCTCTGTGGGTGTAGGTGGGGAAGGAGCTCATTGGGTAGATCTGCTCTGTAGGTGAAGGATCTCATTGGGTAGATCTGTTCTGTGGTTGTAGGTGGGGAAGGAGCTCATTGGATAGATCTGCTCTGTGGGGGAGGAGCTCATTTGGTAGATCTGCTCTGTGGGTGTAGGTGGGGAAGGAGCTCATTGGGTAGTTCTGCTCTGTAGGTGAAGGATCTCATTGGGTAGATCTGTTCTGTGGGTGTAGGTGGGGAAGGAGCTCATTGGGTAGATCTGCTCTGTGGGTGTAGGTGAAGGATCTCATTAGGTATATCTGCTCTGTGGGTGTAGGTGGGGAAGGAGCCCATTGGGTAGATCTGCTCTGTGGGTGTAGGTGGGGATGGAGCTCATTGGGTAGATCTGCTCTATGGGTGTAGGTGGGGAAGGAGCCCATTAGGTAGATCTGCTCTATGGGTGTAGGTGGGGAAGGAGCCCATTGGGTAGATCTGCTCTGTGGGTGTAGGTGGGGAAGGAGCTCATTGGATAGATCAGCTCTGTGGGTGTAGGTGGGGAAGGAGCTCATTGGGTAGATCTGCTCTGTGGGTGTAGGTGGGGATGGAGCTCATTGGGTAGATCTGCTCTGTGTGTGTAGGTGAATGAGCTCATTGGGTAGATCTGCTCTGTGGGTGTAGGTGGGGGAGGAGCTCATTGGGTAGATCTGCTCTGTGGGTGTAGGTGGCGGAGGAGCTCATTGGGTAGATCTGATCTGTGGGTGTAGGTGGGGAAGGAGCTCATTGGGTATATCTGCTCTGTGGGTGTAGGTGGGGAAGGAGCTCATTGGGAAGATCTGCTCTGTGGGTGTAGGTGAGGAAGGAGCTCATTGGGTAGATCTGCTCTGTGGGTGTAGGTGGGGAAGGAGCTCATTGGGTAGATCTGCTCTATGGGTGTAGGTGGGGAAGGAGCTCATTGGGTAGATCTGCTCTGTGGGTGTAGGTGGGGAAGAAGCTCATTGGGTAGATCTGCTCTGTGGGTGTAGGTGGGGAAGGAGCTCATTGGGTAGATCTGCTCTGTGTGTGTAGGTGGGGAAGAAGCTCATTGGGTATATCTGCTCTGTGGGTGTAGGTGGGGAAGGAGCTCATTGGGTAGATCTGCTCTGTGGGTGTAGGTGGGGAAGGAGCTCATTGGGTAGATCTGCTCTGTGGGTGTAGGTGGGGAAGGAGCTCATTGGGTAGATCTGCTCTGTGGGTGTAGGTGGGGAAGGAGCTCATTGGGTAGATCTGCTCTGTGGGTGTAGGTGGGGAAGGAGCTCATTGGGTAGATCTGCTCTATGGGTGTCTGTAGACTGCAGGGGGACCTCTGCCCCTGCTTCTGCGTGATATTAGTATCTGGAATTTAATACTTTCGTACATCCCCTCCAAAGGTTGGTATATGGCTCTTACCTCCAATATTAGCCAAATTTAGCATGCCTGTCTGATTGACCATAGCACAATTATTATTTTATTTATACTCTTCCTTATTCATTTTCATTTTATTTTATTGTCAAGTACAGTGCATCGCAGTCCTATGTATGTATGAAGGTATAAAATGGGCTATATAAATAAAGATTGATTGAATGATTTCCCTTTCTGACATACTTTGGATGCTAGAGAAAGAGAGAGAGAGAGAGAGAGAGAGAGAGAGAGATAGAGAGAGAGAGAGAAACAAAAGAAAGGTAGGTATTATATGGTGCAATATGCTGAAAGACCAACTGAGACAGTATGTGTCTCATGCTTTACTAAACCTGTCAATCAAAAAGCAACGAGAGTCATTGGAATTATAATAAACTTAGTTTAAAGGCAGAGCAGCAGTGAATTCAATCTTCAGTATTAAATAATAAGCAAATGGGGTGTTTTGTCAGAAAAAGCAATGCATGTCTGCTTTCCATTTCAAACTGTCACAATGGCTGTCAGGTGACAAAAACAAGATCATTGTTAGCTTACAGACTTAAGCTAACTCACAGTTCTTAGCAAAGATAAGGGACATCAGACACAACTGTATGAATCATGAGTTCCAACTCCTCATGATTGGAATTCTGTAAAAGTATTAATTAATGGGAGGAAGTGACAGGAACTGGCTTTGTAACCTAAAGGTTGCAGGTTTGATTCATAGCTAGGAAAGGCTGTGGTACCATAAGCAAGGCACTCAACGTGCATTGCTTCAGTATCCAGATGTATAAATGGATGCTATGTAAAAAAAAAATAAAAAAAAATGCAAAAGCTGAAGTGTTGCTGTAAATAAGAGTGCCAGCTAAATGTCCGTAATGTACAGGGGGAAAGTTATCAGAATTGAAGGGCACATCCTATAAGGAGTGTACGTGTGCTATACAGCAAAAGGATGTATGTGTGCTCTTGCTGCAAAAGGATTCATTAAAAGGATGTTTTTGCATTTATGAGAACTTTATACAGTACAGTTCTAATATGTCAGAGGATTAATGGTCAAAAGGCAATGGAGAGCACTTCAGCAACTGCTGTAGAGCACGCTCCAGAGCCACTGAATTTGCCACTGGCGCACATCAAGAACGGCTTTAAGAGAACGACACAAGGATCGAGAAACTACTCAGTCAAAAGAAAACTGCTTTCAGCGCTTTAAGAACGATACAACCATCAGTCAAAGAAAATACATCTTCCTTCATATCAAGCCTGGAGCACAGCGAGGGTTGCATACATAAAATGTACTGGTGGTAAGTGAAGACTAAAGAGATTTAGCACTTCACTCACAATGCTGCCATTAGAAACTTTTTTCCAAGGGGTGAATGCACTTCCTGTGAAGAGGAAAATGTGACAAATTATATCAGATTTAAAATAAGGAACTTAACAGTGTCCCAAGCTCAGAATCATGACTCTTTTTGGGGTTTTGCGCCATTTTTCTTTATTGGATTGATGGATGGATTGCATTGATATAGTGCTTTTAATGATGCTGTACTGTGAAGGGGGGAAAACGCAACACCACCAACGTCTCTTTGATGCGTTTCAACTCCACCACACCATGAAAGACCTGCCTCTACCCCCCTGCCTTTACATGAATGGCAGATTTTATTTTTATTTTTTTACATGCACTAGCTATGTTCTTCAGCATGCTCTTGACTGTGCCATCTCACCAACACAACACCACATTGAAACTTCTCTCTGATGCCTGGTACCTGAGGCTTCTTCAGACTCAGAGCTTCTATTGTTAGCACAAATTAATAGTTCACCTTTAATTTATGTAGCAAACTTCAGTATCACAAAGCACGCTGCCCAGAAGGGTTTACATGGAGCTGTGCTCGTCGAGCTCGGTCCCGGAGATTCTGCTCTGCGTGGACTTTTTTTGTTCCAGCCAATTTCCCAGTTAATCAAGGTGATTGAAAACATGCATTTAAATTCTTCCACGACTTTGTCTTTAAATGGATTTCAGCTGAGTGCAGGTTTGCCTCATTAGCATTTCCATTGTCTTCATTTTGCTCAGGCAGGTGGCACTTTACTGGAACCAGGTGTTCACACTTTCAGCATTTAAGACCCCAGTGTGACTGTCTCTTTCTATTAGTCAATCAATCAATCTAGCAAATGGGCACTCTCTTTAAAGCATTGTCCGCAGAGCACATTGCATTGGGAACTGATTAGATTGATTAGCACATGCTTTGAATAAACAGGTAGCACGTACGCACATAATGGGGTCTTGCAGAGGGAAGTTATTTGCAAAATGGCCGACGCAGATCGCAGATAAATTAGCAGTTCATTACACTGGGGATTTGCATTTTTGGTGTCAACCGAAACCAGCACATGTTGATCCCCAGGACTTTGTTGCCCAGGCGTATTTTAGACAGCACAAATTTTCAATAAATCTTCGGTGCCATTGAACGACTGAAAGACCACATTTCAGAATGGTTAGCTACATCCAGGGTGTAAAATTAACACCCAGCACCGTCCACCAGCCAAATGTTGGTAAAAATTTTGATTATGGCTGGTATAGGCTTTCTACTCTAGCAGCTACTTTGACAGGTAACCAAACTGTTTGGGTTATATTGTAAAAGTTAATGTGGCTGGTAAAATGTAGAAAATGGTTAGTGATTTTTGGAATCCACAAGCTACTCTGGCAAGTGGATGAAAAAGCTAATTTCATGCCTTGGCTACGCTCATCTCCCTTCAACCTTTCGGGGGTTTAACAGTTTCCCCAGCAAGTGTGTGGTTACAATCCACCATTTTTATGCATTTAAATTATAACCTTGGTTAACAGCATGTAACCTATGCAATGAAATGCAAGATATCCTCAATTCATTGGTGTCCCATTTCATTAAATATCTACTGTTCTGTGGGATTTTTTAAAAAGAGAAAATGTCAATTTGCTTGTTTGCAGTTCAGTTTGTAATTTTTCTTCTTTTGTAATTAGGTAAGGCTTTAAAGGAAACTCCATCAAAGTGTTCATTGAAAGAAACAATGTTCTTATGTTACGAAAGCATCAGCCTGGTGAGGTGGAATATAAAAAGATGTGATAAATAGGAGAGAGAGAGAGAGAATGGCCACAGCGCACGGTGTGTCAGCAGGATACGTATTTATAGAACGCAGACGGGGACAGCGGTGAGCCGGGAGAGGAGCGTGACCACGAGTTGCCGCGTGTCAAATCGCGGAGCGGAGCTGCAGTCTGATCGTGCCGCGGCACATCAGATCATGTGCAAGGATGCCCATCTGTTCCATTCCAAAGCCCCCTAAAGCAGCGGGAGTCATTGTGACTGCACTGGCCTGTCCAGACGGAATGAAGCCGCACCCTATGAAAGTACATTGCACATTAGCACTGCATTTATCGACAATTCACACGGTAGGCTATAGAGCCATCTTGCAGTGCGCTGGTCGAGGGCAGTGTAGGCCTACCGCATATTTTAACAGTCATCATTATTATTGATATAGCCTACTGCACCTGTCATGTCATTACGAAATATAAAAAGAAATGTAAATGTAGTGCCAATTGCACTTAATATTAATCAAAGTAGAACGTTTTATAGAATTACAATTATTCATAGCAAACAACCCTAGGGAAGTCCAGGAAGTTGCATTGGACATCCTGTTGGTCTGATCCCACAAACTAGATTACCAGACAGAGCTATTTCAAGAGGCCCAGAGTATGAATGTAATACATCTGGCTAAGTACTGTATCACAAGGTTTGTCAATCACGTTTACAGCATTCCAGCTTTATTTCCTAAACTCAAAAGACTGTGGTAGTAATGTTTGCATCATTACAAACTGTTGCATAATTGGCCTTTAAACATGTAATTAGTGCAACTAGTTTCAGGAAAACCAATGAACACAACAAGATATATTACTTATATCAAATGCACTTGCTATAAGGAAGATGATAATCTAATTGAACAAACACTTTGTTCTTGTTATTTGAGTGACACACATTTTTTTGTGCAATGGGAGGAAGTGCAGGATTGCTGCCTCATCCACCCAAACAAACAAAAGTAAAAAGAATTTGACATGCAAGTCAACATTTGAGTGAGCACTGTTGCTTTATCCTTATTACTTTACCGACGATAGGCTTGGCAGCAGCACTGGCATGGCGAGCATGTCGCACTAATTAGTGCTGCTTAGAGAAGCATTGAGAAACCTAGGAGGGATGAAGTCATCAGCGAGCAGCTTGCCGTGCACACGTGCTGCCGCGCCCGCCGGTTGCCATGGCAGCCTCTTGGCACAGCAGCTCACCTTGTTTGAATGGAGACCTGTATGACACATGCCCCTCCCGTTGGGCTGAGTGGACGGGCGTCGGAAGTGCGTCATACGCCCAGGAGCGGGGGGCACACCCACGGCAACAGCAGCTGTTTGTATCTCCGATCCCAGGATACAGAGAGACACAGGGTGGGTCAGGTGACTTTTACTCAAGGGACAAGAGAAAAACTCCTCCCTGACCTAAAGCCATTCACGCGTAGCTGGCCAGGAACCAGATATTCAGCCTCTGCTCTGCCCAGGAATCCTGTTATCCCACTTATAAATCTGAGTGTGTTTTCACCGCATGGTGCTAATATGATTTTGGCTTCACTTCTAAAAGGTCACGCACAGACAGACCCACATGCTTTTACTTATTGTTCATTTCAGTAAAGATTGACAGCGGGCATATATGCCTGTGTAGTGTGTATGTGCGTGTGTTGGTAAGTACAGTAGCTACATATATACCCATAAATCTGAAAAAAAAAAGCTCTATCTCCTCCCTGTGCTTTCTCTGCATGTCCTCCATCCTCTTAAGTAGAGAGAAGAGGGATAGGGGGAGGAGGACATGGTGGGTTTCCATGACAACGGCTTTTTATTTGTGCTTCCTAAATGGCGTTGGTGGAAGAGAGGGTCTGGCGGTGTTATTAGGCTGAGAGACAGGCTGGTGGGCTGGGGTGGGCAGGCGGGGGTGGAAGCAGGCTGCCTTTGTCTGGAACAGAATGTCCTCTCTGTACACGGCTCCGCCATTAGCCCGACTCTCACCAACGCTCACGCTTTAGCGCGGATGCCGACTGAAACGCGCGGGGAGAACGAACGGTGCCAATCCTGCATAGGCACGCTCAAAACAGGGGAACCGCTCGATGCAGTGCTCACCAACATACTCGCACATCGTGCAAAGTCCCAGCAGCGGCGTGCTCCCTATCTCTGCATCTGTCTTTTGTTGTCTTATCTCAAGCCTTTCCGAGTTCCCAGTGCAACGTCTGCATGTAAGAAAGCCGGACGCAGTGGGGGGAGCAGTACTGGAGCCACAGACTTCATCAGGAATACCCGGTTCAGTGTGAGAAAGGGATGAGGGCCTATCCGTGTGAACGTCCATGAGTCCGTGCCATGAGTTTCCTGGCTCAGCAATGTTTTCAAAGTCCAAATCTATTCCCCCTTCCTGAATTACGGACATTGTCACAAACTTTTCCACAGTGCCCTTTTGCATGCTTTTACAATTCTCCTTTAAAACCTTTGTACTACAGACATTAAAATGAATAGATTTAAAACAAAATGTCACAAAGAAACATGCTAACTGACCACTAAACTGAAAGAGTTTTATTGGCACCTCATATAACCTGCATATATTTTCCATAAACTATAGACAGAATTCAATAAATACAGACAGAATGGCAGAAGTTGGGGAAATTATAATTGTAGGGACTGCAATTTTTCAGGGTTTTCCTGAATCATTTGAGAATTTGGACAACACTGCTCTGCACATGCACACTCCCACCCCTTCCACCGTCCCACCCCCAACTGACACATATACACACTCACAAGTAAGCACATGAACACATCACCGGCCCTACTCCTCTTGTGAACAGAACATGAAGGTCACAGTACTATTCAGAAGTTTATCCAGAAGCTACAAGCTACCACAAGTCGTGCAGCCACACACAGGTGCAGGTGAAGACCATGGGAGGTCGGAGACACACCTGGCTCTCCCAGAACAACATTGAATGTGATCCAGGCAGGCTTGTGCATCTCTCATAAGCACAGGGTACTTTCCCACTGAAGAGTGTGGGGGGAATACTCCCAGGTGGTGTGTTTGATGTGGGGCAAACAAACCCCCCCGCCCCCGACACCCAACCGCTCACCCTCCCCCATGTGATTTTTTAATGTTGGGGGGAATGACTCACCTAGAGTGCCTTCAGGCCTCTCCGTTGCTCCTTCCGTACTGTGGAAAACCTTTAATTCATTCCAGCACCGGGGCTGGATTATTTGAATTATGCTAATTAGTTTACATTTTCCTTCAGGGGAAACAAATGTTATTAATTTCTCTTTTTTCACTCTCACTGTGTAATCCTTGATGTCTTCACATGACAATAGAGAGACGCAGTAATGAATCGCTCGTTGGGCATGTGCCCGAAGACAGGTTGGTCTGTACCCGGCTCTACACAGGTACAGTATACAGGTCTGCGTTTGACAAAGATTACTGCACTGTTTGTGTGTTTTGTCTAAAGTTCAGTCCCACAGCTGTTTTGCAGCGGGGTACAGAACCATCCCCCCTCCCTCTCTCCCCCGTCATAGTCTCCGTGTTTTGGGAAAGGTCGTCCAGACAGCCAGACTGGTTGAGTTTATTTGAGGATCCATATTAGTGGAGAACACATATCTTTATGTGCGTGTTTGTCAGAAAGGCAGAGACCGCCCAGGTTAAGACTGTGCGAGATAATGGCTGGATGTTGCTTAGAGGTGCAAACAGAGTGATAATTACAGACAGGCTGCGCTGGGCGTTGACAGGCAGCCACGCTTATTTAGAAAAAAAAAAAGGAAAATAAAAAACCATCAACAATGATCCCCATTCAAAAGGTGGAAAAGAAGAAAAGAGGACAGCTTGTAGAGCTCTGCTTTTTTCAGCGCAGTCACAAAGTGGCACCGCAACGCGACAAGGTCAACCAATCTATCTTCCTATGTGACCAAATGTGAAGTAAGATTGCCTTGCGAGGCAAACTATGATGCCATACCTCAGGGGTCTCAAACTCCAGTCCTGGAGGGCCAAAGTCTCTGCCCCCCCCCCACCCCCCAACAAGTGCGGACCCCTTGGCCAATCATTGACTTAAATTAAGCACTTAAGTGCAGGAGCACATCAGAAACCAGCAGACATAGCTGCCCTCCAGTTTAAGATCCCTGCCAAGCATCCATAGTGAACTGGTTTCAATGTGTGGTTACACTGAGACACGTCCAATTCTCTAATTCCCTGATTTATGGAATTTACATTTAAAAATTAGCGAGACTGTGTGGGACAAGGAGCTCCTTTAGGCTTGTGGTTCTGGCCTGTCTAACACATTATAGATCAGTAGCAGTATTCCTACATCAGTCTTCTTATCAGGGGAAGTCCATGTTGACATCGTTGGGTACAGAAGAAGTGTTGAAGAGTGTTTTTCCAAAACTTACTCAAAACTCAATTTGACCCATTTTGAGAAAATCAACATTCGTATTCCGCATGAAATTCCCCTTAAATCCCTAATAATAATAGTAAAAGTAAAACTGCAAATGTCTAACCATTTATCAGAAAAGTGCTTAGTTTGATTTTGACCAAAAGTAGGCCGGTAAGAAAAACTGCCGAGAGTTTTTCCAACAGTCCCAAATAAGCCACGGTCATCCCATTTCAGGAAAAAATGGGCTTGTCCCCTCTGGAATGCCTTTTCTTCCATATATAGGCCTAGCAATTTGGTCAAACACTGACATTAAGCAATACTGAATCTGGTCATGTTAGCGTGTGTGCCTTCAATGTGCACCACATTTGGAAAACAGAATGTTGGGGACCCTACTCCATAGTTACTGACAATCTGTAAAAACACATTCTGTTGTAAAGATATTTATAAATGTAGGTTCACAAATTCATACATTTCTTGCAGTTACACAACATAGTTTTCAGAAATCCACTGCTTAATGTCTAGGGCTTGCTGTTAGCTTGGTGGATGGCAGGACTCCATTTGACCTCATTGACAAATATCAGCTGCATACCTCTGAAATGACCTTGGTTGTGAAAGACATTGTGTTAACCTTCACAATGTGCCAATAGGATTGAACCATCAACCCCTGTCTCACAACCTATTTTTATCCTGGTGCTGTCAACTACAGGTACCCTATATGATGTCACCTTGAATTTGCGGTTTAACTATTCATTTTTGGTACTGAATGGGCCTGGGTAGGCGGGGCTTCATCTTGTTTACTGCACAGATGCTGCAGACCACATGTGAAAGGCCTGGACAATGCAGGCTGGGACGGACGACAGGATTCAGCGACACATGGAAATGGGCGTGTGAAAGAGCGATTGCTTTGATATTCACGCCATCTCACAAACAAACAAGCAGACACTCACAAAAAGAGGGGAGCGAACAGCTGGGTCCGTGCGCGAGCGAGCGAGCGTCTGCACCGCCCTCCGCTCCAGGCGTCCCCTCTGTGGAAACGTAAACCCAAATCTCTGTTTCCTCTTCCCCGGCTTGTTCGCCCCGCAGCGGACATCTGAGCGGGGCTCGCGGCGGTAACGTCAGCCGCAGCCGAGGCTTGCTCACGCACTGAATGCATTTGCATGCCTCTGGAGCGCAGCCTGTGTGCCTGGATAAATAACGAGTGTGATGTAGTTGCCGCTGCAGATGGATGTTGAAAAGGAGGGCAGCGAAATGCACACACATATGCACTGTCTTCCTCCACCTCCCCATCTCTTTCTCTCTCTCTCTCTCCCACTGCTCTATCCTCCATCCAAACTGGCCCCAGGGACACGTGTTTTCAGACTCCTACTCATCAGCGCCACAACCCCCCCCACCCCCCCCACCCCTCCTTTCCATATCCGCCCACCCCCATAGTCACCCTGTCGACAAGCCCAGAATAACAATGTATGCTTATTTTACCTCTTAAAGACACAGGTGCAGGCCCAAGGCTGGCGGCATGTGAAATCAAAAGAAGAGGGTGAAGACAGGACTTTATTTAGCTCCCTCAATTGAACACTGCTTGGGAGGTAGGCTAGGCTAATGTGAGATGAATGATAAGAATTTGTCCGGACACTAGTGCTAGTGTAATCCTGTTGGGTGTCTTACATCTAAAATGTGTATGTCTGGTTTCTTCCAGCATGTCAGTGGATAGAATGGGCAGGGGAAAAAACATTTTTACATTTGAGTTTTTTTTTTTGGACATCTCATGTTTATAACATTTGTGCTGTCCTGTTTCGGGATCGTTAACAAAGCACTGCCATTGCATTCTGTTACTGACGCCCTTCTTACCCACACCACTCTGGGTTGGATACAGTTGCATAGAAAAAGAGGGAGTGATAACTGACTGGTGAGATGTTTCTGAGAAAGAAATAGCACTAATAAACGTTAGAGAATTCAACAGAGCAATAACAATCAACATCTTACTGCAAATCAACCTCCTGTAAACAGAGTCATTCTTTGCTGTCAATGACAGTGTGGGAGTTCTGCTTTTACCATGTGGTTTAACAGCTGGGTACAGTTGCACCAGCGAAGCTTCAGAGCGGGAAGTGCGCTAACACTGCCATCTAGTGTCTATTTTATGTACTACGTCTACTTAAAAGCAGTAGAAACCTGCTGCTTGTGTGGCACTGATGAGACTTTCCGTGCGTTCAAACCTATTTTTCTACGGTCTATGGTACGAACAGCAAACGTTGGTGACGTAACTCTGACTGAACAGCTACAAAGTGCACAGTCAAAGCTCAGAATTGTTTCCCTTTACTTGCCCTCTTGCAAGGGTTGATTTTACTTTATACCTTTTTTGATGTGGCTAAAAAGACGATGACATGCAAAAATTGATTTGCCAATACCAATTCAACTCTTTATACAGTGAGCACCATAATTCATTGGACAGTGACACATTTTTTGTTATTTTAGTTCTGTACTCTAGCACTTTGAGTTTGAAAGGATACAATGACTGTCAGCTTTAATTTGAGGGTATTTTCATCCATATCGGAAGAACCGTTTGAAATTATAGAACCTTTTGTACATAGTCCCCCATATTTCCGGGCATCAAAAAATATTGGACAGTTTAAAATAATGTAGAATAAAGTAATCATTTTTTATATTTGGTCACATTCCTTTGCATGCCATGACTTCCTGATGTCTGTGACCCAACAACATCAAAAGACTCTTGATTTCTTATTTTCTGGTACTCCTACAAGCGATACTATAACTTCTCTGCATTTGAATGGATCTATATGGGAATTGGGGGGTGGGACTAGATTTAGCTGTAAATTATGCTGGAACATAATACATGGTTGGTGAAATGGCTGTAAGTCATCAAGGGTCTGAGGTATCAAATGAGCCTCAAACCATCACTCTGCTGCCAGATATGCAGTAGAGTGATGGTTGAAGGCTTGTTTGATATGTCAGACCCTTGATGGCTTAGTGTCATTTACCCAACCATGTGTTCCATACTGTTCCAGTGTAATTTACATCTAAATCTAGTCCTACCCCCCAATTCCCATAGAGAGCCATTCAAATGCAGAGGAGTTATAGTATTGCTTGTAAGAATACCAGAAAATAAGATATCAAGAGTCTTTTGATGTTGTTGGGTCACAGACATCAGGCATACAAAGGATATGCGACCAAATAAAATTGATTACTTTATTCTACATTATGTTAAACTGTCCAATATTTTTTGATGCCCGAAAATGGGGGAGACTATGTACCAAAGGTTACATAATTTCAAGAGGGTTCAACCGATATGGACGAAAATACCCTGAAATTAAAGCTGACAGTCAGCACTTCAACCTCATTGTCAGTGTATCCTTTCAAACTGAAAGTGCTAGAGTACAGAACCAAAATAACAAAAAATGTGTCACTGTCCAATGAATTATGGTGCTCACACTATACGTATATTTACATAATGAAAGTGCATGGGCTGCACATAGAGAAAGAGGCCAGGGGGCTTGAGTGACCTATATTAGCCTGCAGCCCACAGAGAGGGAGCTTGAAGTGCCTGTCAGGCAACCAGGTCTGAATGGAAAACGGAAGCAAGGCACAGGAAGCCACAGAACGTGTGTGTAGGTGGGAGGGGATTGTTCATGCAACCTACATAGTTACATCCTATCTGTGGTCCGCTATCCTGTTCTGGATCGACCCCTGCAAAAAATATAATTTATTTCTGGGGCCTGCAAACAGAGGGCTTGCAGGTCCAGCCTATATGTCTCTTTTGTGTCCAGTTCTTAAAGAATCAAATAAATCTGTTCATCCTAGAGTGCATTGAACTGTTGTTTTTGAGCAGAAGTTATTTTATTACACAACCATGCAAATATAAAAACCAGTTTTATCACATACTTAGCACTAAACACTTGTAACCATTTCAGTTGAATATTCAACTACTCTATTCTAGACTACAGCTGTAGGAGTGCAGCTATAACCAATTATGTATCAGGCTTCTTGCCGACGGATGTCTACTAAAGCATTTGTTTTTTAAACCGAGTGGTACACACTCAGTCTTGCCTTTTTTAGCAGTCTCTCAAATGAACTCTGCGGGAAATATGAGCCGCGTCACCAAAAATAGGATGTAGCGCCTCACTGGAATTTAGTCAAGAGATTGGAAGAGGAGACACAGTGCAGTCTGTAAGTATTTGGACAGCAACACTATTTTTGTTGTTTTGGCTCTGTACT
This sequence comes from Synaphobranchus kaupii, assembly GCA_029718625.1. Lineage (NCBI taxonomy): Eukaryota > Metazoa > Chordata > Actinopteri > Anguilliformes > Synaphobranchidae > Synaphobranchus > Synaphobranchus kaupii. The sequence goes on from CM056377.1 coordinate 30,292,330, forward strand.
CCCAACACATTCGATTTGAAATTAAACAATGAAGTGCAGACTGTCAGCGTTAATTTGAGGGTATGTACTGTACATCCATATCGGGTGAGCCATGTAGGAATTATAGCCCTTCTCACATAGTCCCCCATTTTAGGGGAACAAAAGTAATTGGACAAATTAACATAATCTTAAATAAAGTCATCATATTTAGTACTTGTCTGCAAATCCTTTGCATTTGTTGACTGCCTGAAGTCTGCAGCCCATAGTCATAACCAGACGCTGGGAATGTTCCCTAGTGATGCTCTGCCAGATGCTCTTGTTTTGGGGGATTTTTTCCTTTAGTGTTGTCTTCAGCAAGTGAAACGCATGCTCAATTGGAGTCAGGTTGGGTGATTGATTTAGCTAGTCAAGAACATTGCACTTTTTGGCCCTGAAAAACTCCCTGGTTGCTTTAGCAGTGCGTTTAAGTGTCAGTGCGTCATCGTCCTGCTGAAAGGACGATGCCGTCCAATGATTTTTGAGGTGCTTGGTTTGATCCGAGCAGATAAGATGTTTCTGTACACTTCAGAATTCATTCTACGGCTGCCATCAGCAGTCACATCGTTAATGAAGACAAGTGAGCCATGTCCAGAGGAGGCCATACATGCCCAAGCCATAACACTACCTCCACCATGTTTCACAGATGAGGGGGGCTCCTTGGATCCTGAGCAGTTCCTTTCTTTCTCCACACTTTGCTCTTTCCATCGCTTTGGTAAAAGGTTAATACTTATCTCATCTGTCCAAAAGAGTTTGTCCAGAACTCTACAGTTGTTTAAAATGTACTTTTAGCAAACTCTAACCTGACCATGCTGTTCGTGGGGCTTACCAGTGGTTTGCATCTTGCAGTGAAAAGATGAGTGCAATGGCGTGGGCATGTCTGCGGTTAGGCTGGTGTAGTCTTCTCTTTATTTTAGCCTTTGACACATGTATGCCTACATCCTGGAGAGTGTTCTTCATTTGTTCAACAGCTGAAAAGGTGTTTTTCTTCACAACTGAAAGTATTCTTTGGTCGTCCACTACAGCGGTCTTCCGTGGTCTACCAGGTTGTTTGCGATTTCTGAGCTCACCAGTGCTTCTTAATAATTTACCAATCAGTTGATGTCGAGAGTCGAGACACCCAAGGCCTGATTGAAAAAGACCTTTAGCGTGTGGAAACCCTTTTAGTCATGGTATTTGTTTTGCATCAATCATTGGTTGTGTTATTACTTTTGCATGTGCTAAAAGGTTTTGCACATGCTAAAGGTCTTAGTAAAGTAGGCCCTTAATGTCTTGGCTATGTGTCTGATCAATTTTTTCTGACTTTTCCACCCCATGATGGTCTGCTTTCCTGGAATTGAAACTTCTTTGGTCCTCAGCTTGAGTGACAATAGCTAGAATCAACTCTAGACCTTTTCTTAGCTTTTTTTTGTGCATGAACAAATGATGCAACATCACACAGCTGGCTAAGAAACAGCTGAGCTGCCAATTGTCCAATGACTTTTGGCCCCCAAAATCGGGGGACTATGTATAAAAAGGGCATGGTTCACCCAATATGGAAGTAAATACCCGGAAATTAAAAGCTGCACAGCCTGCACATTAACCTCATTTCATTTCAAATCAAATGTGCTGGAGTACAGAGCCAAAACAACAAAAACTGTGTCCAAATACTTATGGACTGCACTGTATGTTCAGCAGTACCCCCACTCAACATTTCACTTGATACCAAAGGCCTGAAATACACAGGGTTAATGGGACTGTTTTGCATAATTTGTAATTTTTTACAGAAACCGACAATGGATTCTGCATTCAGGGGTGCCGCCAGAGATTTTGGGCACCATGAAAAGATCTCACATTGGGCCCCACCACCCCATCCCTGCATAATTACACCACCATTTTTTGAGTTCCCCTGTCAGTCAGGACCCTTGGAATCGTCCTAACCCCACTTTGCCCCTGTCCGCATTTCCATGGTATTGAAAATACCTAATATGCTGTATATTTTAAGAAATATTTTCTGATACTGTACAATCTGGTGCGCTCCAGAATAGAGAATAAATCTCAAGTCTAAAACTACGTAAAAAAAACATATATTTGTCTCAGGGGTTATTTTTCAAAACAAGATTGCTGATATTCAACATTGGCTCAAACAAATTCAAACATCATCTTGTCACTGTGTTACTGTCATTCCGTTACCTTTCTGATAATGTAATTATGATTTTATTATTTATTTACTACTTAAAAATGGTTTACCAATATTAAAACCACAACCACATTGTCACTACATCTAAACTTGCTTGCATACTATTGTTAATCATGGTACGGTAATTGAATGACATCACAATGTGCAATTTCTAAAAGCATATATTTTTTTAAGGAAACTGGCCTTAAAAACACCTGAAAAATGGCTTTCTGATGTCATTCAGTTACTAGTGTTGTAGTCGAGACCACCTAAACCGAGACCGAGTCAAGACCAAGACTTTGAGGTGGCGAGACCGAGTCAAGACCAAGACTTTGAGGTGACGAGACCGAGTCAAGACCAAGACTGAGGGGGGGCGAGACCAAGACCGAGAACCAATGGGCCGCTGTCCCTGCTTTTTTTATTTTTTATTTACATTTAATTATATCGGCCCCAAGGTGCGTCGGCCCACCGGGAAAATGCCCGGTATGCCAGATTACCAGTCCAGCGCTGTTTCCGTCCACTAAACCTATAAATCAATGATATTAAATAGTAGCATATTTTGTCATCTGTAACTAGTTTTCCGTGGTGGCCAATCAAATTTCTGTGGGGGCGGGTGCCACCACATGCCCCCCCCCCCGGACACGCCCCTGGTCTCGACCGGTCTTGAAAAAAAAAACCGAGTCCTCTTCATCCGAGACCGTGACAAGACCGAGACCAAATGCAGTCGATTCCGAGACAAGACCTTCAAAATATGGTCTCGAGACCGGTCTCGAGACCAAGACCGGTCTCGAGTACTACAACACTATCAGTTACATTAACCATGATGATTAAAAATATTTTTCCTAAATAGTTTGTGATTTTTCTTCTGTAATGGCTTTCATTTTAGAATTATATAGGGGATTCATTTTAGTGATTGTTATCTTCGTTTACTTAATTTTACACTGGGGCTATTTCTGTGCATATCTATATGGGCAAATGTAAGTGGTCCTGATTACCTAGATTTGAAAATCATAGTGTTGCATCAAATTTGGTGTCAAATGGAAGATACAAGTACATGTTCAGTGTGACGTCTGTTCTAAGCATGTTCATACTTAATAACCACAAATTATATTTGAAAACTATTTTTGAATGTTCATCATGATTATGGTAACGGAATGGCATCAAAAGCAATTTAAAGCTACATTGGAGACAAACTTTTCCTGACAAGTGTGGGGTGGGTTTCCTACCAAGAGATGGCAGTGGTGTGCCTCTTTAGGTACACGTGGTCTTGATACCAGTCAGGTTATTCACACATGAACCTTTTTTAAACAAGGCTCTTCAGACAGTGACTCAATTGCATATACAACAGGCACTGATATACGCAGATTTTTCTTTTTATATAAGTAGCGAATATGTTCTATATTGATGTCACAAAAAAGCAGAAATACTTAAGGCTACTATCATATGCATTCAAGTTATTAAGTATCAGTTAATTCAGGCTCTGGGGAAGCAGTGTTATAGTGACCAGGGAACTTTCAAAACAGATTGAAATCATGTGCGAGATATAATCTCTTCAGCAAATATTCAACTTTCACTTTGTAAAGAGGATACTATAAGTGAAAGGGGCACTTTTTATTTGTTATGACATTTTCAGGATACCATATTATACAGATAATTATATGAATACATATGTTGCATTCTCATTCTGTTCCTGACTTCAATTCAAATTGGACCTCTCACTGCATATAGGGGAACATGACCCCCACCACCGCACCCACTCACCTTTGTCCTTTCCTCTCACACAGTGGGGGTAGCAAGCCTGTGAAAAGCAAACCATGTGCCCCATTCTAGTCTTTTGAATTTCAGCCTCAGGGGGGTGGGGGTATGCCTTTGTTCAGCGTCTGGCCATCGTTGGGGGCTGAAATTCGCTCTTACTTCATGGGGAGTTTCACAACAAGCATTATATTATATTATATTATATTATATTATATTCACAACATCACAATGTTGTGAATATAATATAATATAATCACAACATCACAATAATATTATTATTATTACTACCCCCCCTCTGCCTTTAAGCTGCAATGCATTTTGTTTATTTATTGTGTTTGCTGTCTGTCCTGTTATGTATGCACTGATACCATTTCAATAGTGAAGTCCGTAACGGAAAAATTAAGTTATTATTATTAACCTTGGATTGAAAATACATTCTCTTTACCAACAAAACGAAATGTTGCCATCCTACGAACCCCCTCCCCGCAAATTCTCTGGCGTCATCTTCGCTTGGCGCGACCCTCCCACTTACTTACTTATGCACGAGCTGGCGCCGGCCAATGTTTCATAAACCAGACTCCATTTTAGTTTTTCTTCACTCACCGTCGAGCACCCCGAAGGAGGTCAGTGTACCGTTAAAGTCTGTTACGTAAGGTAAGTTAGGTATCGTAAAAGGTAACGTTAGCCAGTTACCTCCTAACGTTAGAATGCTTTGCATTAAACATAATACATGTACCTCGTTCTATTACTTTAAAAGAATCGGTGAAATTGATATTGTAAACCGCTTGATGGGTACCGTTATCGTTAGATATTTGTGTAACTGTTCGCAGTTACCATTAGCCAACTAGCGTACACCGTCATTGCATGTTTCCTCGTGCATTCGGTTTAATCTGCTTGCAATCGATGAAATGAATGTAACGTTTCATGTTGTGTTCTTGTATTTGGGTTCCACGTGATTACTAGTTAGCACTAGCATGGTTAGTGAATTTACTAGCGAACAAAGCGATGTTCGTGAGCCCCAAGCTAATCAAAATGGCCGGAATATATAACGGTTAGTTAACGGTACTTGAGCGAACGGGTTCACTGCGTTATTCTAACAATCAACCCCTGGAATTCAGTCCTATTGCTTAGCTACCTAACTTTATACTATGCGTTACCAGTTTTATTTTTGCATGGGTGCAAGAAAATGAATGACCGCGTGTGGTCTCAACACTAGCCAGCGATGGTGGTCGATGGCGTGTTTGAGTTGAATGGCAGTGTCATAACGTTGTAAGTTAGCTGTCCAGCAGCTAACGTTTGGTTTTATTAGCTGAAACCCTTCTGCTCTATTGCACTACACGCACTAAGATGATAAAATAGCCGCTATAGCTATCGTTAGTTCCTTTAAAAAAAACAATTTCGATGATTCAAAAGATGGCAGCTCCACGCACCCCGAATTACCAGTATGAGCGGGAGAAAATGGCGCAGATGGTTTGTTCAGTGAGCCTGCCTGGCTCAATGCCTGCACACGGAATCTTTTTCTAGCTCCTCGCAGCTTTCAAATCGTTATTTTATACATAAAAGTGGTTAACTCTTAGAAAGTGTTTTTTACAGGATGTTTTGTCGCATGCGGATATGATGTGGCTTTTGACCTACTTAACGTTAAGGAGATCGAAAACGGCAGCCCCCGATTGCCTTTTTAAACGATGACTTTTCTCGTCCCTAGAAAATTCAAGATGTCTGATGAAGGAAAACTCTTTGTAGGAGGACTAAACTTCGATACCAACGAAGATTCATTGGAGCAGGCGTTTTCCAAGTATGGGAGCATCACGAAAGGTAATTTATGTTTATAATTTTAGTTTTCATACTGTGGATGGTCAATAAAATGTCTGCTTTGATAGGATTAAAGCTCTGTGGGGGGATTTTTGATTGTATTGTTTGTAATGATTACTAAAATTTAATCTCAATTTAATCTTCATTTTCAGTGGATGTTATCAGAGACAGAGAGACTAATAAGTCCCGTGGTTTTGGGTTTGTTACATTTGAAAACCCTGAGGATGCAAAGGATGCCATGACTGCAATGAATGGCAAGGTTTGTGATTTCTTCTGTTATGGACCTGGACTTTTTTTTTTTTTTTTTCTCAAATTTGTGCACATGGAATCTACAGGTGAAGTTGCATGTCTAACTCGACATTTCTCTTTTGCAGTCTATTGATGGGAGGATGATTCGTGTTGATGAAGCTGGCAAATCTGGAGGAAGATCTGGCGGTGGTTTCAGAGGTGGGTCGTCCGGAAGGGGAGGCGGTTTCTTCAGAGGTGGCAGAGGAAGAGGTGGGTGTGTTTATTCGGGAGGTAAAGGCTGGCTGTTGTGAAGTGGTTTGTCCATTTGCATTGTCATGCCCTCCTTGCCCTTTTAGTTGAATCTTTATGGGGTGGGGTAAGAAAACAATGATTTGTTAACCTGTTTTACAGGTGGTGGAAGCTATGGTGGCGAACGCAGCTATGGTGGGGACCGCAGCTACGGAGGAGATCGAAGCTACGGCAGTAGTGAAAGGAGCTATGGAGGAGACCGGAGCTATGGCGGTGGTGACAGGAGTTATGGAGGCGGTTATTCCAACAGGAGTGGGAGTGGGAGTGGGAGCGGGAGTGGGAGTGGAAGTGGAAGTGGGAGTGGCGGATATTCTTCTGGAGGTGGAGGATATTACAACCGAGACAGCAGGTACTGATACAGCAAGGAGCTTAATTTGTCGTTGCTACATTTATTGTGCCCAGGACTAACTGATGTTTTGTTTTGTAGGAGTCAGGGGGGTTATGGTGACCGCTCTGGGGGTTCCTACAGAGATGGATATGACAGCTATGGTAAGTATCATTAGGAGTAACTTGGAGCTTGTGTACCTTGGGGTAGTAGAAAATGGTGAAGTGCAGTTACCTGATAGATATATAGAATGGCCATAATGGACTCTTGTACAGAAGATGGGGCTTCATGCTCTACTGACACAAGCTTTCTGTTTAAATGGAGCCACACTCGAGTGAGGGAATCTGTTTTGACACTGCGAATCCAGTCTTCTGGACACAATTGCAGTTGCGCCAACTTTGAAGCCCTTGGTCAGCTGCTGCTTGAATGAGGCGTTCAACCTTTCCGTTTCAATGCCTGGCTATTCATTTGCTGTCATTCATAAAATGTAGAAAACGCCTTGCTTCAGATGAAAATTATGTAGAATGATACGGAAAGTTCACATGTGATGCGCTGAATCTGACCCTAATCATTGCGTTAATGTTTGCGGTAGCCATGGTTAGTTAATGTGAAACCTGTTAGAAGAATTCTTCAGTGCCTTTACATTTGTGCCACTTCTTGTCCTCAGCTACACATGAATAAAAATCTTCCCGATTTCAAGATCGACACTACCCGCTGGCTGTATTTATAAAGATGTGCTACGAAGACTTTTTTGTTTTTTTGTTTTTCCCTCCCAAATGTTGATGTGAACTGGTTGTAGCCTCTTTAAAGCAGCCTGACAGAATCTTTTATATAAAAGGCTTTTTTTATCGTATTCAAGTTGAGCATTTCGGTGTAGGATTTCTTCTTCGATGAGATGTCAAGTCCTGAAACATTTATAATTTGAATAAATTGAAACTGATGCTCAGTGGTTCTTTCACAAAAAAAGTTGTTCACATTCCTGGTGCACTGGGAATAAATATATTGTGGGGAAAAGTCATTTATTTTATGGCTGTATTTATAAAGAAAGCTCATTGTCCTGTTTAGTCTTAAGTTGTTGATCCTGTTCACAGCCGGATAGCTTCTAAAAATTATTCCAATTATTCATTGAAAGTAATGCATTACTGGAGAAATTTTAAAATTCCCATTTTCTTTTAAATTTCCATGTCCAAAGTTTCCAATTGAAGCCACCCCCCCCCCCCCCCCCCCCCCAGAAGCTTGCCAAGCTGTGATGTTTAAGGCTTTGTGTGCCTTGAACTGTAATTCATTCCTTTAGTGTAGCAAGGCAGGAATGCTACCTGGAAACCAGTGTTTCTGGCAGACCTCCTTGATATAGCTAAAGATCTGTAAATATTCAGTATTCAAAGAGTGAATTACTTTCAGACTGGTGAAACTGAACCTGAAGTTGGCCACCTGTTCACACGAGGTGCTAATTGCAACCCGCTGCTGTTTGCTGGAGGTATTTTGCTCTTTGCAACCTGTGTGCTTTTAAATGTGCTCTGTGGACTGGACTATTCATGATCAACTAAATGTTCCTACCAATGCTGTTCCTCCTCGGAAAGAATTGTGCTTCTGTTCTGTGTATCAACTTTGAAGAAACGTTTTTTTGTTTTTGTAAACTTCGGCTTCATGAAGCCTATTAAAACACTTGGATGAAAATGCTCTGATTTTCTTGTGCCTCCAAAAAATTGGTCATTACTCTGAGCAAAGCCAGCTGATTGTTTGAAAAGGAATAGTGGAAATTAGGGTCTTGGGAGGGCAACATTTTTATAGAACAGGAAGTCATTTGGTAGGGTAGTTGGGTAATGAAAGGGTTAAATTGGTAGTGTTGTTTGTAATGGGCGAATACTACATAGAATAAAACGTTTTGGAATGCTTCATTTGGGTCTTATAAGGAAAACTTCAAAGATCAACATAATTTACTGGGCTGTTGTGTAGTGCAGACTGAATGTAGCACTAGAAACATCAGCTGGCACTGGTTCTGTTTAATGTTCATTGCGTCCAAGAGTTCTCTGCTAGCTTTGGTGGGAAAATCAACAGTCCTTGAGAATGAAGTGTTGTGCCTACCGACAAGTGAATCATCAGGGATGAAAGCTGCTCTCTTGGCTAGTTCATATGTGGAGATAGGCCTGTAATGTGAGGTAACTACTTTTGCTCTCCTGTTCGTATCCTTCAGACCGTTCACATTTTAACATTTTTAAATGTTCATCAGACTTGCCCCTGCAAATACGTCCTAGCAGATGTCACTACCTCAGACGTTTAAAAACGGGTTTAAAAAAAAAAAAAAAGTTGCATGATGTCAAGTGCCCCATCCTAATCCTGGGAAATATTTCACTGTCCACAAAACATGGTGCAATGGCTCGGGCTAATGCGAGCTCCCGATCTTGAGATTAAAATGAGAAATCCTGAACTCTATTTTGTAGACTAATCCATAGGGACTTGTCGTCCTCATGTTTGGTCCATCCTCACTGCTCCGAAAACCGATGCTTGTTTTTGGCGTTCTCCGTGGCAACGAGTCCTGATTTTGTAGACTCGCATTAAAGTTTTGTTCCTTTTCAAATTTCAGTGTGTAGTAACATTGACAACGGCTTACTTGAAATCTCAATTTGAACGTGGTCTGCATACTGGGAAGAACCATTTGAGTGGGTGTTTGCTTGTGTGACCATGGCTAATGTAAAAAAAAAAATTTATTTTATTGAAAATAATCTAAAATTGGTTTGTATTTGGGTATGTTCAACTGGGAATGCATGGTATTGGTATTGTTAGGTGAAGCCTATACTGTGGACTGATTTAAATTTATTTTTTTCTAGGTTGAAATCATCCTGTAAGTTGTCCTGTGTCTTGGATATAACCTGGAATTTTTCAAGAGTGGTGCTTTGGTATTCCAAGTCGATGATGAGGTTAGTTTTTCAAAAAGCAGTCCTTTACTGTTATCGATTTTCATAGCACGTTATGAGATGGTATAGAGAGGATCGTATCCATTTTACTTCTAAACTTCATGCAATCCAAAAGCACAGTGCTGGTTTATTTTAAGATGCATTGTCCGTGCAAATTAAGTTGCACAAGCAGGTTAATATCCACATAATATTTTAGTGTAATGTTTTGTATTTGAGTTAAGTTTTCAAATTTGAGTATTTTGCACGTCTTATTTAAACACTCATAAATCTCAATGTAACCAAATGTTAAGTGATGTATTGTAAGCAGCTATACACCCTAAGTTTAAAAATAAATCAAACTAATTACTTTGGTATGCTTGGACTGGAATTCAGTCTTGCATGGAATTAGGCTACTTGTTTCATATGGTGCATGTGCTTTCTTTTGCATGCTTCTGATCCTGATGTCCTGTATCATTTATACCAATTTGTAAACCAGCACTTTTCCTATGAATACAACTGAGTTATGGGAAGTGGCTTTTGTGGATGATGGTTCTATGTTGGGAAAATGGAATATTTATAACGGCAAAGCGTTTGGCTGTCAGTTTAAGGTCTTAATTCTTTGTAACCTCACTGCATAATCTTGATTGCAGGTGCATCATTTGGAGGCCTTCCGTTACACATTGGGTCTGTGCTGGAAAGCTGCTCTTTGGATTGACATACCATTGGACTCTGAAGAAAAATGTTGGCCGCCACCTCCCAGCTGGCATCTGAGTTGAATGGCTGAACTGTAATTTTAGAACTGAGTTGAACGGTCATGTAATTTCTGTGTCAACTTGCATTAGTGATCTCAAACTAATGGCAAATATTAAATTAAGAATCCTTCAAGTTTATCTTGTCATACTACATTTATAGTTGGTTCAAAACAGGCTTGCTAACTTGGGTTTTCTGCTAATCAAAGATGACTATTCCACCAACACAATCTTTGAATCATACATTAATTTCCTTTAAGTCATAGTCAGTGGTATCCATGTTGACCTAATTAGGATTTTTAATTTTTTTTTAATTTTTTTTTTTAATAAAAACGAGTTGATGCTAGTACAAATGCCTTGTATAGCAAATGTAATGCCATAGAATATCGCATGATGGCTATTTTATCACTGAGATAAAGAATGAAGTGTTTGACAAGTGGAATGTATGTAGAGGAAGACACCTGTACCATACCTACTTAGAACCACCTTTAGGTTCATGTTGGAGTATTTTTTTGCTAATCCAAAAGGTAAAATACATTTAAAATAGACATTTGATTGTATTGAATCCATAGAAGCATAATCAATTACTATTTAAAATTGATTTTATTTGGTTTGATGCTACAAATTAATACTTAACCAGGCTCTTAAAGTCCCCTCTTAGCTGTACTCCTGTGGCGACAGTTTGTATGAAAGGATTCCGTCTGCTGTCCACCATATCACTGATTAATAAAGGCAACTTGTCCAAACATTCAGACTTTAGTCTCATCCTAACTGAAAATTACATTTATGTTCATCTTTTATGGATAGTTGATTTATCTATTCACCTTTAACCTTTTAGGGTTTAAAATTATGCCATCTTGTCACCTTCCCTGTGCCACCTGAATCGGGCTTTTACTGCTACTGCAGTTTCTTTTGAGTTGCTATACAAGATGCATTTTTGCATCCCAATATGTTTAAAGGGAAATGCTAGTATTGATAACTTAACTAGAAAGAAAAACTTAACTTTCCCTTGATGGAAACTACTCTAAGGTATATGGACTGTATCCTTCAGATTATAATGCATTTCCCATATTTGTTGATACTTTGTGATATAAGGGAGTTGGATTAATAAAATATGGAGAATTCCTTGGTAACTAAAACTCACCCTGCTGAGACTTAACAGGCATGGTGAAGGTGTAGTTTGTAATGCAGACGCAAGTAATTTTATAATTTCCAGTACACAACCAGTCTAGCAATGGCACACCATTGGTCTCTGAAGCTTTGTGGTCTGTCGAAGAGATGTATCAGAATAGGCCAGTGGGAAAACTGGTGGGAGCTGAAGAGGATTCTTCCATAGTGGCAGGGGAAGTGGCTGTGGCTGCTCATGATGGGGTGAAAGGGGTAGTTTCCATTTGTAAGGCCCATCTAGAGGCCTGATAAATTTAAATGTTACTTTATATATTTTTTTATGTTGGGCATCCCTGGGCTAATGCCATACTAGGCTACACACAAGTATATTTTGGATGGGAGTTTTTCTTTAGTTTCACTGCAGTTGATTGGTGTAAAAATGATGGGGGGAGATAGGGAACAGGATATTTGCATAGCAGTAGCCTAAAAATGCTGACATGTGGACAAGTCAACATACAATAATACCTATTTTTTTCAAGTATTTTAAGAAACGTGTACATTTTATTCATACGTACAAGTAGTATGTGGAAAATGTTTGGCCTGTGTGTAACATTTAAAAAATAATGCCCCCAGGGAAGAGGTAATGATGGAGAATCCTACCTTTTGAATATTTATAAAAGGGGCGTTACAGATGGGGCAACCATATATAAGCCAAGTTTTTCGCCATTACCTCCCTCACATCTACTGCCGGTCAATCGAGAGGTATACGAGAGGCTTAATGTAAGTACTATAAGCCAATGTTATGTCTTTTGTGTAATATTTTGTGTAGTGTTGCTGTATTAACATCATTTATAAGCTGTATTGTCGTGTAGATGCCGTTATATGGGTTAAGTCCTTTCACATCTTAAAAATGCCACCCAAATCCGTTCCCTCTAACTAATTTCAATGGGAATGTCACGTTAACGTTCTTTAAAACTATAAGACGGCTGTAAAACGATAACCGCAAACTAAGTTATAGTAATCTACGATTGCTTCGATTTCGCCGTTTTGTTTCTGGCTGGCTGGCTAACTAGCTGGCTTTTTTCATGACGCAGTGCTCGGGGTTCTCATTGTAACGGTACAGATCAAAAATGGCGCCGTTTCGTGCGGCGTTGGGCGAAAATGAACAAAGCGAGGAACCGCATCTCGGTTGCACGTGTGAGGGTGCTGGAAAATGGGAGCAGCGGCGAGGTGGTGCTTTACATGACCTTCTTAGTGTGTATTTTAACGTACATTGAAATGCACAGCCAATATGTTATATTCGCGCAGTTGGCAAAGGGGAAAGACATGCTTGCTGTAGGCTTTAAAATGGCCACGGTACGGTGGGTTCGAATAAAAAGAAAGGCTTAACTAGCTAGCTGTTAGCCAGCTCCAACTGGAAACGCAAATTATCCCCAAATCTCCTCATTCGTGAACTAACATTAGCAGGTGCACGACCGCCTTTTTGGATCCACTTTTAACATGTCTATTTGTAATAGTTTAATCACTTGAAACTGTCCGGCTAACCTTAAATAGGCTTGTTAGGCTATGGCTAAACGCTATGTCCCCCACTGGCCTGCAGGCCACCGGGTAAATTTAATATGGTGGCCCAGATCCAATTCTTTGTGGCCCAATTTGAAACGCCCAAAATAATGTACTCTGGTCCATGTTAATGGCAAAGGTCATTCAAATGCTGTTGCCTCATTCACTAGTCCCGGTATTGCTAGTGGATGGTATTAACCTCATAATAAGTTAACTCAAACTACATGGGAGCGCGTAACGTTACATGAACTAAATTATTTTGACGAAACTCGTTTCCCCCTTGGCCTGAGTCACAGCTAACGTGCATATCCGTCGCACAAACCTATCAAGACCAGTCTAACTTGGATGTGGCGCGGTTTAAACGTTCAGTTTTCAGATCAGTGAAAGCTGAATTTGGACAGGCAGGGATAACGTGATTTGATATCCATTAACGCCCGTTAAAACGCGTTGCCTCCTTGGAGTACTAACCAAGATGACTATCCAACATAAGCCACAGTGTTAATTTCTCACAATCATGTTATGTAGTGGAGAGACTGAGATGGAGTTCGGCAGTCCAGCACGTTAACATACTCGCTCAGTTATTTTGGGTCGGTTACTCTGCAGTTGGTTGACTGCCTAGACTCATTTATCAACACCGCTAGTTCGTATGTGAACCATTTTGTAGATGGCAGTGCGTTTTGAGGTGCGGGGGATGGTAACTTGTGCGATCACTTGGAAGGGATTGGCTACTGTGGACAGATGGCCTGATTGTGGTATTTTAGCCTCTGAGAACCGCAGAACAAAGAATAACTTCAGTCCATATTCAAATAAATTACAATAACTGAATCCAGGTCGAACTAACGTGTTGCCATCTGCCCAGACTCCTTTAATTTATTTGGCTAACATTGGTATGCAAATGGTACCGTTTCTTATTTGATGCGTCGTTATTTTGGACCAATAATATAGGCCTGGCCTAACATGGTTTTCTCTCCTCTCTTTTTTTAAAAATTATTATTTTGTTTTTTGGTAGTCCTGCAACGCAAGAATGTCTGATGAAGGAAAGCTTTTTGTTGGTGGCCTGAGTTTTGACACCAATGAACAGTCTCTCGAAGATGTCTTTTCAAAATATGGACAAATTACTGAAGGTTAGTCCTGGAGTGTAAGACTACACATTTTAACATTGTGCTCAATGATATGATTTTATTAAGTTACTTGGTTATTTGCCATATTTGCAATTAGTACTGTTCAGGTGTTGTGGAAAGATGGAAAGTCTGAAGACCACTTTATTACTTGGTGCAAAGTATAAGATTTTTGTTGCAATGAACACCACAAATGTCTATTAAATTTGTAGTAAGCTAATTTTAAAATTGACCCTTTTGGCTTGCATGCATGCTTTATGCTTTCTCTCATAGTTGTTGTAATCAAGGACAGAGAAAGTCAGAAATCCAGAGGCTTTGGCTTCATCACCTTTGAGAATCCGGAAGATGCCAAGGATGCCATGTTGGCCATGAATGGCAAGGTGAGATTAGGAGGCATTGGGTCTTGGATCCGGAGGCATTCAAATGTGATTCCACAGGCTTAAAGAACCGGAAGGTTAACATCTTGTCATCCATAGCAGGCGGCTTGCAATGGTGTGGTAATGTGCATGCTGTAGGTAGTGATGCATGGAAACTGCTTTTAATAATTTTAGTATTTTCTGCCATGAATTAATGGCCTACTTTTAAAATGGAGGCTCTGATTTGGTAGTTCCTCCCTAGTCGGTGTGTTCACCAGACACTTTGGAGTTGGGTGTGCAACGATTGTCATTGAAGCCAGAGTACAGAAAATTGAGTTTTGGCTAAAGTTAACGGGGCTGTTCACCCAAAAATGAAATTGAACTACGTTTTTATGTACTCGGCACCATCTATCCATCCAGATGGTTTTGCTGCGATTTCACCAAGTTTATATCCGCTGCAACTCACCTGATACAATGGACCTCAACGGGTCCAATGTTTGTGGCGCTCAAAATAACAAATTTACTATTCAGAAAATGAACAGCAATGTCCATTTCCAAATGAGTCATCTGCAGACCTTGTGCAGTTTTTAAACTACTTTCCACCCAAGTTTGCCAGCTGTATACATCCAGTCTCATCCAAAGCACGGAAGTATTCTGGGGCTTGGTGTCAACAGTGCGCCCCAGAATACTGGCTTGCTTTGGTTGAGACTTTGCAGGGATATACACGGTTGGCGTACTTCGGTAGAAAGTAGTTTGAGAACCGTGCACAACAAGGTCTGGATGTTCATGAGTAACCATGTCATTCTATTTGGAAAGACTGCATTTTATTTTTTTTCAAATGTAAATTATTTTGGCTCCACAAACATTGAACCTGTTGAGGTCCATTGCCTCAGGGTGATAAGGTGAGCTGCAGCATATTTCTATGAAACTATTGAAATCTCAGCAAGTGTCTGGATAGATGGCACTCTGGGCATATAGAAATGTAGCTTAATTAAAGTTTTGGGTTAAGGGCACCTTTAAGTAGACTCCCAAAGGGAAGTGCTCTACTCACGGATGTTTGTTTTTGTTTCCCCAGTCCCTTGATGGAAGGCAGATCCGTGTTGACCAGGCGGGGAAGTCTGGTGGGAGCAGGCCTGGAGGTGGATACAGAGGAGGTTCTTCAGGTGGTAGAGGAGGTGGATACTTCCGTGGGGGCAGAGGTGGTGGTGGCAGAGGTGGGCGTGGCTTCTCACGAGGCAAGTTTGTTGTTTTTCTTGTGTCTGGGTCCCGTTTGCCTTGGAGTGACTGATTCCTCATCCCTACTCCCAAGACCTCACCTTCACATGCCTGCTTGCCTGGAATTCTGTGAATGCAGAACTAACGGAAGCTGCTGGTGTGAGCCTTTCTGTGACCGCTTCCCCTGTCCATCTCACTTAAATTCTTACCCCTGCTCTCGCGTCCGTCTTTTGCCAAAAAGTGCAAGTGGTCATGTAGTTGTAGAGACATCAGTATGGTCTGCTTTCAGTGTCGGTACACACTCAGACTGCCTGAAATGGCAAAATGTAGCAGTGTTTCAAGTCTTTGTTGGTAGTGGTCTGAGGTACAGGACCAAAACCCCTCATTCACAAACATTGCCCCCCCCCAACCATTTGTACTTCAGAATGAAATCTGACCTTAAGGGGACCTTTTACAACCAACACATGACATGTACTTGAACCTCAATGAAATGTATTGGGCTCATGGTAGCAGATTGATTGTATGTTTGCACCATGTTCACAAACCATATCCCTAACAATGCTAATTGGCTTAATTCTCTAGGTGTAGATCAGTTCTGTCATGGTAGTCAGCCATTTCTGACTAGGGTTGGGGAAAACGCCTCCATGTAGTACCTTAAGAATTGCAGGGTGCACTTCGTGATACAATTTGCTGTATACCATAGGACCCAGGGATGGTAGAAAGTGCACATTTAGGTTGAAATTCAAGATTTTCGCTCTCCGCTAAAGTGACCACGAGGTCGGGTTCTATAGTAGGCTGCTGAATGTTCGTTTAACTCCATTTTCAATTGCAGGTGGTGAGCGCGGATATGGTGCCGGGCGTTATGACAGAAGTGGTGGCGGATACTCTTCGGACCGAGGATACTACAACAGAGATCGGTGAGTTGTTGGACTGCTGCCAACCCTGCCTCTATGCTTTGGGTTACTGCATTATGTACAGTCATTTTAGATGGGTGTGTACCAGGTCATGAAATTAACTTTCACCCACTGGCCAGACTGGCTTGTGGATTAAAAAAAATCACCAGCCATTCAACATTTGAGCCACATTGCCTTTTACACTAACACAACCTGGTGGGTTACCTGCCAAAGTGGCAGAGTAGACATCTTACCAGCCACAACCAAAATTTTACCAACATTTGGCTGGTGGCAGTTAATTCCTGGTTAAATAAAATGAATTTCACAGCCTGGTGTGTAAAGGTATTGCTAATTGTCAGAGTGCTTACTAATTAATTGCCATGAATTAAGAGAACTGCTTTAGTAACTGAAACTCTATCCTTCTTTCCTTCTGCAGAGCACAAGGAGGCGGATACGGAGATCGTTCAGGAGGTTTGTACAGACTGCTATCATAGTTGTGGTGAGGTTTCTTATGCAAGGTATTGCACAAGTGAAGGAAATTGGCACAAGGGTAGCCAATCTAGCACCTGGGTAGCCACACCACTGCAGTGGTTTGGAGATGTCGATCAACTGCTCAAGGTACCGTCCTGCTCGGTTACGATGGGCGCTCGAGGGAAAGATTGATTGTGCACTGACTGCGACTCTTCAGAACACCACATGGCTCTCACCAGGTTTGTCACCCTTGGTAGAGCTGGAAGCATGTTTTGTACATATCGCCTTCATTCTGCAGGTAGTGGTTCCTTTTCTACCAAGGCAAGAGGTTGGTGAAGCGAATCCCCTTTCCTCAAAAAATGATTTGAGGCATTTGTAACCATTATCCCTAGTCAATGGAAGGGTAGGTAAAATGCAATTCTGATCTGCGGTGGGAACACTGCTTGCTAAATACTTTTTTGCCAACTAGATTTCTACACCTAGTTCATTCACTAAAGTCTGTGCCAGTTTGGATATTTATTACATTGACTGCTTTTGTAGTCTGATTGGTTTCACTTTCCAACTGTTCAAGCGCACTGGTTTGTAAATAATGCGATTTGTGTGTACACATGGGTGTTTGTCGATTGGTCACATTTGGCAGGAGATTAGTGTACTTAGTCACTCGCCTACAGGAAAAATGGACTGCCTATCGCTATTTTATTGCTATAGTTGCATCATTATGAGCAGCTCATATTGGTAGAACACCAACAATGATCGTCTGTCCAGACATCAGAATTTTAGCAGTCATATTCCTTGAGTGCAATACGGCACCGTGCTGCTATGATAATTACTAAGGCAGCAAGCTCTGATGTTGCATTCGTTCAGAATCATGACTGGATTTGTTCCAAAAACAATCGGTGAGGTAGAGATCTTTTGTTTCAGTCATGATGGGCATTAAAAGCCAAGAAGGGGTGGGCTTCTATGGTAATTCTAATATGCTAATCAATTAAATAATAATCTGATCTGGCATTCTTCATCGGTTCTATAGAATCCCCTCTTGCTCGACTTGACTAAATGCATCTATTTGAGTTTTCTCCAGTTGCTCCATTATGTAATCGTTGGCCCATATTTCTAGAAGGCACTTGATCTGGTCTTCAAAGGTACACCCGTGGGTGCAGTTCATTGTCCCAGTATATCACGGATACAATGGAGCTTTGTACATTTTCCTTCCGTTTACAAAATTCACTTTACCCACAATTCACAGCCTCCATTTCCTGTAATTGGTCCAGTAACACTTGCTCCACACGTTGTATAGCCATTTTCTCCAACGAACCACACAAGGGTTCCCTGGGACCCCCGTCTTTTAGCGGACAACGGTTAGCTTGTTTGTTACGGACCCAAGT
This sequence comes from Synaphobranchus kaupii, assembly GCA_029718625.1. Lineage (NCBI taxonomy): Eukaryota > Metazoa > Chordata > Actinopteri > Anguilliformes > Synaphobranchidae > Synaphobranchus > Synaphobranchus kaupii. The sequence goes on from CM056377.1 coordinate 30,310,677, forward strand.
GCAGGTGGTTTCACACCTATCAAAGCTAATGACCTTTTTATTTCTAACTGAAGTTCAGTTGGTCCACACACCAAAGGAGGTTGGTGTGATAGCGGCCTTAAACTACTGAATGGTGTAGGTGTTCAGGTGCATGTCCACAATGAAAAGGTGTTGTTGACCAGGGTTAATGAAAGCCAGTGATGATTGATATAACCATATGAATCGCTCCACTAGCCGCAGTATTTTTCAACCACCATGTCCATGCTTCTACTTGCCCAAAGCTAAATGAAAGTGAATGTTTCTTCCTGTCCTATTGAGTATAGTGGCCTCATGTTAACTAGCTGGCTGCATGAGACCTTATAGGACTGAGTGCTTTTACTTGATGCACTTTCTGATCTAATGCTTTGGATTGTAACTGGAATTCTTTTTACATTGGTCATAGTATGCTAGTAAGTCTTGGCAATCCCTCATGCCCCACACCCCGCCTCAGTTGTTTTAACTAACTCAGACTTCAAGTAATCTCCTGGCCTTTTCTCTTTATGAACAGGAGGTGGTGGCAGCCACTGAGTTCTTCAGCAGCCTTCTGTAGTTGAATTGTATTGACGGAAAATGGGGTCCAGTTTAGCACTGCAGTACTGATGGAAAGGTAGGCTGACTCAGTCTGCACGTGACGAGGGCTAGCTGTTAGTAGGCCCTTGTTTTCGGCTTGCGCATTTCTTCTGGCTTGTTGTAAACTCTACTGGTTTTTGGGACCCTTTCAGCCAGCTCCTTTTGCTTTTTGCCTTTTATTTATTTCTTTTTTTGCTGTAGCTTGGAAATGTAGGGTGTCCTTGTGTTCGTAAACCATTCTACTGAAAGTGGGATCTGGTTCTGTTTTCATTGGAGGACATGTCTGATTTCCCTCCTGCCCCTTGTCTCTTGCTGCTTGAATCAGAGGTTTGTGTCAGTTTGGCAAGTTTCTTGCTCTTGAGGTAGTCTGTCATCACAGCTTTATTCTGTAGCTGAACCTCCTGCTACACTAAAGAAAGCTTTGCCCATTCAGGAAATTGATGGCTTATCAAAGTTTGGTACTTGCAGGAATGAGTCTCCTTAACCTGTTCATTTAAATGTAGTGCTAAAGACCCTGTACAATATTATTTTTTAGTCGCAATGCATCTAGAACCAATAAGTTGATTTTGTCAATTTTCTTTTTCTGTCCTGAATGCAAGTTCTTGTATTTGGTATCGGTCATTAGGAGACCGTGTTTATAATGCAAGTAGCATGGCACTAGTTTTAACCAATCGGCTTTGACTGTTGGGCTGCCAGTCGGAAGCAAACTTTAAATCCAAATCCGTATAGAACGGATGCACTGTCAGTCCTGCTTTGTTTGGAAATGGCACTATTTATATAATAAAAAAAGTGGTCCTGTTCATAATCTAAGTGTATGTATGAGTTTTTTTAAATGAAAGTTATTGCACAGGGTCTTTACGGTCGACCTTATACTGTACTCAATGTCTAAGTGATGTTGGCACCATGTTTCCTCATAACTCATTTCAATGCGTGTTGCTTTCATAAGCGGGGAAAGCTGCCTGTTGCTCCCAGTGTCTTGCTGCATGGTGACTACCTTTTTAAAAATTTGATTTCCCCTCACTTCCTCCTCAGGTGATGAGGGAGGCTGGTAGAGAGGCAGAAGTGGATGCTTGCTGTCTGGGCCCGGCCCCACCCACCCTGACCCTGCTGACCGGTCCTGAACACTACAGACCCGGTCCTGGCCCACAGCTTGCTGTCACCCAAGACTTTAATATTTCTTCTGAAACGGACTATGTAGATACGAGCAGTCCTGGATAAGTGCGGGAAGGCTGGCTCGTATGTTGAGCTGCCCAGACCGGTCTGTTCCAAGTTTTGTTATTTGAGAAAAAAAAAAAAAAGTTTCTGTTTGTTTTTTTTTTTGTTTGTTTTTTCCCTTCCTCAAAAGTTTATTTACAGGTTGGGGCCACTAGCTGTAGGGTCAATTTGATGATGGGTGAGATGGGTAATGCACCTCAGTGAGAATAGTTTAAACGGTAGCTCTTTTTTGCTTCATATTGACAGATGTTCAAAGCAAGGCTTCATGCTCTTTTTATAATGACCCTCTGAAGGACATGCAGTATATACGAGTCAGAAAAGTTTCATGGCTGTTTATTTTGACAGACCTAAGTGAAACATTTATTACCCTGTTAAATTGAACTGTTAAGGGGGGTGGGGGGGGGGGGGTAACCCAGTGAGGTCAGGAGTTAATTTGCGAATCTGCTACATGTACAGTCTCGACCTGTTGGGATTGACTGGTCAGTTGTATGTTGTGCTTTAAATTTTATTCTAGTTTAAAGGGTACACTTGTACTACATGCAATTGCAAGTGCAGCGGTTTTTGAGGCAGATCAGTTCAAAAGCAAGTGTTTCAGAACTTTTCCATTGGCATTATGTGGAAACAGATTCGACCAGTTTTCTTTGTCAGATTTGTTTTATATTTGTTTTTTTTAATGTTCTGTACCATCATGGTTGTATCTTTTCTTAAATAAATGTAAAACCACCAATCTGCTGTGCATTGTCTTGAATATTATGTCCAATTGTTTTCCATTGAATGTGTCCAATTGGAAAGGCAAGTATTAAAATGAAGGCTGCTAAACTGCACTTTATGAATGAGACTGGATAACTCCAACTGACCCAAGTATTTATGGTGGCAATTGGTCATGTGCAGCTTAGCCATAGACCAAATCTTAACAAGGTGCCCAACTGATTTAAGTTGGTGTGCTTTGTCCAGCCTTGCAGGATTGATTGGGCGTGAAATTCTTCGGAAAGCGTTTGCCTCTCTCAATGTCCATGAAGCATACAGACTTGCCTTTTTTTTAAAAATTATTAAATCTAGTCACTGGCAGCTCATGTCAAGGGAGTATGTGGGGTACTTGTGCTCTCGCCCCATAGAAGGCAGTGTGTGTGATTGACCTGAGTGTAGGTCTTACAATACAGGCAGTTCATTGTCCAACCTTATGAAAATTTTGGGTTGGTGATGTGTTTTCTACCTGGTTGTTGGCTGCCCTTTAACCCTTGGGGTAATAAAAAAAAGATTGTCTTTTAATCATGCAGTTATGAAATCAGAACAAAGTGCCTTGTCTATTACTGTAAAATTGTATTTTGTTAAAAGAAAATTTTAAATATTGAGTAGAGCAACTAAATGGTCTGGACTGAAGTAGGGAAGTGGAGTTTGTCTTCTCTGAAATATGCAAGATCTGTCAAAAGTAACCGTTAAGTGGTTTGTACATTAATGTTACCTGACCTGATTGTGAAGGCGTGAATGAAAAGCCTGCTGAATTGCCCTGCCTTGCTGTGGATCAGTTTGTCCTGTAGAGGGCGCCATAGCCTTATTTAAGAATGTCTTAGGGCGGCTGGTTGTGTTCTGGCTCCTGTTTGTCCCCCGCCCCCCCCCCCCCCCCCCAATTCACTTAATGTTTGGCACCATATTGTGTTGGTGATGGGACTGCTTCACTCTTAACTTTATATTGCACCTATCATGTGCATATTTGTGCTGTAGCTGAAAGTGCTTTACAATAAGATGACTAAGCAAAGGGACAAAACAGCATATCAATAAGAAAATGACAATTTATAAGGATTTGATTTCAAAAGGAATTTAAAAAACTCAAATTGCTTCACACCTAAGAATAAAAGACAAACTAATTTAAATGATGAATCAAGATAAAATCAAAGCACACTTGATAAAGAAAATAAAATTGGAGTGCTAAATTTTAAAAATGAGTTTCTAAAAGGATTTTGAAGGAAGACCCAGAGTTTGCGGCTTTTATCTAGTCAGGGAGACCGTTCCAGAGTCTAGGGGCCTTAACTGGAAAGGCACGTTCCCCCCCTAGTTCTCAATCTAGACTCTGGAACAGCTGATCTTTGTTGGGGGGTTATGAGTTCAGTTATATTTTGGGGCCAGCCCATTTCTTGGTTTAAAAGTCATTAAGATTTAAAAATCAATGCAATGAGGCAAGGACAGGAGTCATCTTTTACTTGTTTTTGTCTAGCCGCAGAATTCTGCACTAGTTGCAGGCTGGACAGGTTACGCAGAATCAGGCAAGTACAGGTTACGCTGGACAGGTTACGCTGAGTTACAGTCCAGCCCTGGGGAAATAAAAGCATGAATGACCTCAGAGTCAGCAAAAGATAAAAATGACCTAATTTTTGCACTGTTTCTAAACTTATGTTGTGTCGTATAATTCGCATCACTTGGGTTTTAGGGTGTGTGTTAATTTATTTTCCCGGGTGTGACTGTTGTCCACTGGGGGGCATTGTTATCCTGTTAACAGAAGAAAAGGTGTACTGTTTAATTGTATTAGAAGTTAGGATGTGGTTTGTATAAATGTATACGCACACAAAATGAAAATAAAAAATGCAAATCGCAAGTGTCTACTTTTATTTGTCTTTTGCCGACAGTCAGTACAGTGCAGCAAATGCATTCAAGGCATTCTTGATTTAGTAAATTTGATGGATAAACCGTTAAATGGAGCCACACAAATTCAACCCCTGTAAATTGGACTGGAATGCTAAATTGCATTGGTTTCCATTGCCTCTTATTTGCTCATGTGTGCATTGATCGAACCAAGGTAGTAGATGTGTGTACCATATATATACTGTATGTGCTCACTATTATGGGCAAGCATGCTGCACCTCACTCCCGTCAGCCAAACCATCACACACCAAGGATCCACTGGAGTCTCCCTGAGAGAGAGAGATAATTTCTTTGGGGGGTGGGGGGTAGGGGGTGAAATATCACTGTAAATAAGTATTACAAAAATGTACTGATTAGGGAGGTAAAGCTGTTTTAAAAAATTAAAAAATCCTGAACCATCCTTTTCACGTGTATTCCTCAGCAAGACCGTCAGATGAACTTACTTTCCCAGGCCTACTTAGCCCCAGTGGTAGGACATTAGTGTGAATTATTCAAGAAAGGTATACACAGCTGGCCCCAAAGGTAAGAGTACTTCAACACAAGCTAGTCAAACGAAGTACATGAAACAGTCTTTGTTTTAAATGGCAGAGTACATGGTGCCCATTACTTGGTGGCCTGAGAGATGTTAGCAAAATAATGGAAGCAGCATTTTCGCTTTATGTTAACATAAAAGTGTGCTCCTCTGTACCTAGTACAGACAGCAGCAAACAGCAGTTTAAATAATTTTATTGCCTACTTGAAAAAGAAGTGATATTATAACTAAATGTGATTTTCATGTTACAATACAAAATCGGAGACAGTAGAGTATGTATGTTAGTAGCTTGTGGCTTCTTTTGGGTAATTTAGGTTTGGCAGAGAGAAAGGAAAAACTTAAAGGGTGCCATAATTTTTTTAATGAAAAATCTCAGTACTTTACCTCTTTATTATCTTCAAATGGAATAATACATCCTTTTGGAGAGTGAATTTCACTGCAAGTCACTTGGAAAAGTTTTCAAATGTGACGTTGGAACTGGAGCCTATGATTAGTGTTTGGTTGGAGAGCAACAGTCAAATAATCACGGCAGAATGTTAAGAACCACCATGCAGAACACACACACACACACACACACACACACACACACACACACACACACACACACACACATACAGTACCAGTCAAAAGTTTGGACACACCTACTCATAGAAGGTTTTTTTCTGTTATTTTTACAGTTAGTTTTCCACATTTTGGAATAGTAAAGACATCAAAACTATGAGATAACACAAATTAAATTATGCAAAGACCAAAAAAGTGTTAAACAAATAAAAAAAAGTCATATATTTTAGATTCTTCAAAGTAGCCACCCTTTGCCTTGATAACGGCCTTGCACATTCTTGCCATTCTCTCAAACAACTTCTGTAGTAAACAGGTATTCCACAGGTAAACAGGTGACGCCATCATGACTCTATATAAAAGGATATCAAAAGACTCCTGATATCTTATTTCCAGGTACTCTTAGAAGCGATACTATAACCTCTGCATTTGAATGGATCTCTATGGGAATTGGGGGGTAGTACTAGGTTGTAGTTTTGATGTCTTTACTATTCCAAAATGTGGAAAACAGTAAAAATAACGGAAAAAAACCTTCTATGAGTAGGTGTGTCCAAACTTTTGACTGGTACTGTACATGCTGGTATATATTATAGATTAATATTTCTGTTACTTCTTTTCCCACCTCGCACTGCTGCACTTTAGCACAACTTCAGTATTACACATTTGCGGGTATTTACCTAAACATCTCGGCATTTTCTAAACATTTGTTCTTCTCTTCTTGAGGATGTTCCCCTTCTTTGTTATGCAGTGTTCAGGTCCTTTGTCCCCTCCGTGTTATTGAACTCTGTAACGTCTTTGATACTTATGTACCCATGGCAACCGCTTTCTGTGATTTGTTTCAGTTAATCCTTTCCTTGATGCTACTGATAGCATAGCAACTTGTTCTTCAACTAGTATTCCTTCTGTGAAAAGCAGTTTTTTTAATCAATATCTGCTTTTTGTTGGTGCCAAGCGTCCTTAAATTACCTGGAGAGTCCTCTCACAAGGATGCAGGAGCACAGCATGACCCTATTAGTCTAAATTCCCTCAATTTTCAGTGATTGCATGTCTGACTAGTGAGAGAAATTTCCTATTATTTGGAGGCTATTCCATTCATGCAAAAGAAACGGTAATACTTTGTAACTCGGATTCCCACACAATTTGAGTGGGTATTTATGAAATATCTGCTCCCAAATGGATAGAATATACAATAAGGCCTATTGGTGTGTAAATATTGTATAGTGGTGGCCAACCTGGTGCTTAACCATACCACATGTATCATGCTGATCCTTTTTTGGTCTCCTTAATAGTGACAACGAATGTGAGATGAGTGACAGATTTGTTCTTTGTGTTAAGTGAGTTTTGCATACTGACAGAAACGGCTAACTTGGTAGAGGTGTTCACTTAATCCAATTTAAATCCAAATGTTCTTGAACAACCATTAATATGTAATGTGCCCCAATTTTTTCGTTCAAAATGTTTTTACAAGATATGTATAAAAATCTCTACAACCGCAAAACGTTAAAAATAGCTATGTTCTAACATATTTCTTTTGGCTCAGAGTACTACTCGCATAAAGTGACCAAGGAGTCCAGGCATGTCCATTTAATACCTTTAAGAGTCTAGACGAAAATATGTCCATTTCATACCTGAGCCACAAGCTTGTATTATAATTATTATTGAACTGAGAGTAACAGTGGTTTTTAGCAAAGAAAAGAAAAGAAACCTGAATTGGAAAAGTTTTGGGAAAACTGGAGTTGAAACAGTAATAGGAATCGCAGGAGGAGGTTTATGGAAAGTGGACAGAGAGGAGCCGTCAGGTTTTTAGTTATATAGGGGCCAGGGGGCTGAGGAGAGACTAGTTGATTGATTGAATTTATTTGATAAATTAAAAGACAATACACAGATATGCATATGGTACTTAAGTACTTAATCTATCAGGATATTGCAATAAAGTCACATGACTTATTTCCTTTGCGGTCCTGACTAGTACTGCTATTGGACGTTGTGGCAGAAGCGGGGCAGAAACATATTTATTAAGAAGAGAGGAAAATGGCAAGGAGAAAAACTTGACATTCTTATAGCAACTTGATGCGTTCCGTGGCGCATCCAACTTCCCTCAAGTGGTTTTGCATGCACCCTGGGTTCGGCAGGCCCGGCAGGCCCGGCAGGACCTGAGCAAGGAAATATCATATGGTGTTATGTGTGTCATAATGCCCTGCTTCCACACATTCCTCATCTATTCACACATTCCAAACAGGCTACGCTGCCATTTTGACTGGCTTCCATGATAACTACAGAGTTTTCAGCCCTCAGCTGCTAACGGCACCCCAATGAAGTGTCCGTCACACTCTCCAGATGGAGGGACGGCGCAGGGGGGTGGCAGGCAGGTGGCGATTATGGACTGGCAGGGAGGGGTTGTTAGCGAAAGCAAAGCAACTATCATGAACGCAATGTGTGGATGCCACACACACACATACAGTATCTCCCCTATGTCTTGAACCGGCCCTGCCCAAAAGATACGTAGGCCTGAATGGCCAGGGTTACACAGGAAAGGCACATACTGTGAAGAGGAGGGGTCATTTATTGGAACAGTATCATTTAAATTGAGGCACTCCGTAAAATGCATACGCCTGTGTGTAATTCATGTATCCAAGATGTCCTTCTCTATATAATAGTTTTGATGCTATAAGTAAAACTGCAGTTTTTAACCTCCTGTTAGAGGAGGAGGCTAGGGTGATATTCAGCATGTAAACAATTGTGCTTACAAATACCTTTTTCAGAATAGTTTGTTCTGTAATACTTGACTGTTACATAATCACTTTCAAAGTGTGTTAATCATAGGTAAATGTGTGTGTGTGTGTGTGTGTGTGTGTGTGTGTGTGTGTGTGTGTGTGTGTGTGTGTGTGTGTGTGTGTGTGTGTGTGTGTGTGTGTGTGTGTGTGTGTGTGTGAGTGTGGGCGTGCGTGTGTGTGTGTGTGTTTAGGGAGATGAAATCAGTGCCTATATGCATTCCCTTTCTCTTTCCGAGTGCTGGACAGGAAAGCAGCACACTTACTGGTATTCTACTGAGATTTGGCACCTGCTACTGCCAAACAGGAGCCCTGTTGGCCAACACAGAGCGAAGACAAAGGGAGGGCAAACTGCAGGGAAATGAGAGGTGTCAGAAAGGGGGTACACATCCAAGAGTACCAGGTCCCCAGACTCTGGAACTGTAGCCTGCATATGCTCACCACCCTTTTACATAACTGGCTTTATGGAAACCACCGAAGCGTTCAGTAATTTATCTTGTTCTTGCTGTTTGTTGACAATAGGGCTTTTGTCTTTCAATTACCTTTTAAGATACTGAAGAAGACGACATTAAATTAATTTTTTTAAATTATCATCATAGTGTTAAGACAATAACAGCAACAACAATACAATTTAGTAGCATCATTTATGAAAATACATTATGCAATTATATTCACTATATTAGACATATTCTATATTAAGTCTATGCAGGCAATAGTATAGTGTTGATGCTAACATACTTGTCAGTCAAAGTATATGACATACTTCCTTTCATTAAATTGTTCATTCAATCAGAATTTTTCCCGCCTCCCCATGTTTGCCACTCAGTTGTGATTGACGGCTCAAGAGACCAAGATGGATGGCAAGTGCACCTTACAGACTAAAAACAAATGACGAAAAAAACAAACACAATGAAAGTAATATAAAAATAAAGTAGCCTACAATGATCTTTACTCTAAGATCCTTTTGGGAAGGACCATTTCAGTTCATATTCTGCTGTGTGAGTTTAATGTAAGTTAATGTTTGTCTTTTCATATGGGCAATTTCCTAAATGTAATGTAATGAAGACAAATAAGGCAACACATCGTAGGCTACATGTGTTCCGTTTCTTGAGAGCCACACGGAGAGCGCTTATTTATTGCCAGTTTGCCTCATTAGGAGCTTTTTTATGTACTGGCGAGTTATTTTGCCCCTTTTAAAATTCTACAGCCGTAAGGTTTCCTTTTTGCTGTTGTTTACATGATGCAACTCACTCAGAGTTTACCTGTCATGTGACCAGATAGTTTCCAGACAGAGCTAGAGTCCATATGAGCTCAAATGCTGAATTTCACTTAACTGTAGATGGGTGTCCTTAACAGGCCAAAAAAAAAAGCACGCACAGATCATTGTCTTGAGTTTTTGGTCAAGAAAAAGTTGTTTTCTAGTCTTTTTTCTATTATTTGCCAAAAACATGTCCCTGTTTCAATAGAAATAAAACAGATTTTTTTAAATGTTTGTGTATCAGTCAGAATGCACAGCAACCCAGACTGGTCCAAAGGCCTCATTGTGCTCTAATGGACTTCTGATGTCAGTTTTGGCATTTCTTCGAATGGCTCTGCCATGCTTGCTATATTCTGGACTACGCTGTTAACAGCGATTCAAGATCAGATATTTTTGCTTTATTGCTTCAAACCTCTGGCAGATGGTTTTGTGTAATTGTCTTTCAAGTGGCTTACTGTGGCTGATGGAGAAATATGTGTGGGAAAATGTGTAGAACCTTTTTTTTTTTTTCACCAGTGTTTGTCGATATTGTACTGTCAAGCCAGAAAGTCTGCACACCCCTTTCACCTTCTCCACATTTTATTACGTTACAGACTTATACTACAATAGATTGAGTTAATTTTTTGCCTCAAACATCTACACACAATAGCCAATAATGACGAAGTGAAAACAGGTTTTTAGAAAATATGCAATTTTATTTTACTGACAAAAATAGGTTATTTAGGGGTTACATATCTGTACACACCCTTAGCCTAATACTTGGTTGCTGCACCTTTGGCAGCGATTACAGCTTCAAGGCGTCTTGGGAAAGAAGCTACGAGCTTGGCACACTTGTTTCTGGACATTTTTGCCCATTCCTCTTGGCATATCCTTGCAAGCTCCGTCAGATTGGATGGGGAGCGTCGGTACACAACCATTTTCAGCTCTTTCCACAGATGTTCAATTGGATTCAGGTCTGGGCTCTGGCTGGGCCACTCAAGGACATGCACAGACTTTCTCCGAAGCCACTCCTTTGTTCTCTTGGCTGTGTGCTTCGGGTCGTTGTCATGTTGGAAGGTAAACCTTCGCCCCAGTCTGAGGTCCAGAGCGCTCTGGAGCAGGTTTTCTTCAAGGATCTCGGTGTGCTGCATTCATCTTTCCCTCTATCAGGACTAGTCGCCCCGTTCCCGCTGCTGAAAAACATCCCCACTGTAATGTTCCGCTCCCTTCCTGTTCGTTTTCCGTATTTTCCTGTTTTCCCTCCGTGTCATGTTGGATCCTTTTGTCCGTGTTTTCCCCGCTGCTGCGGACTAGGCGTTTCCTTCCCTGTCTTGTTCGTCTGGTTGTCTTGTCTTACTTCCGCCTTTTCACTCCGTCCCCCCTCGTTGCATGCATTTCCTCACCTGGTGTTTCGTAATCACTCCCGTTTATTTTCCACACCTGTTCCTTATTTAGTTCTGTCATTAACCTCACTATATATACCTTCGGCTGGCTGCCAGTCGGCGCCAGTTCGTTAACTATCGTCACGCGGTGTTAATGCTCGTTGTTTCCCTGGTCGTGTTCTACGAACTACTCGCTTGGTTGTGGGATATTTTCCCCTTGCAGCTTTGGTTCCGCTCCTAACTACAGTCTGGTAGTTTACCTCCTCGTCAATTCCTGTTGTGCATGCAGCTAACCTGTTTCCCTTCTCCTCCATCTAACCCAGCTCCCATTCATCCGTGGTAGTGTTCGTTTCCCCGTGTTCGTTGTGTGTGTTGCGGTACCTCCACCTCCAGCTCGAGTAGGCTCCGTGGTGGCGTTATACCTGGCTACCCTCCAGTTGTTCCTGTCCGGCCGAAGAAGCCACCAAGTTCTTCGGTTACGGTTCCGGGAGCTCTGGAGACCAGTCAGCTCCATCCGGACCTACCGCAGCTACGCCACACTACCCAGCCCTGCCGTACTTCACCAACCACCTACCTGTCAACCCCTGCACCTCCGTGAGAACCTCCCGGTCATTTCCGTGCCTTCCCTTGCACTAATCCCCCCTGTTTGTTTTGTTCTGTACCGGTGCAGTCATTCCGGTCCAGTTCCTGCCCTGCCGTAGTGAGTCGCTCCCCAGCTAGTTCCAGTCCAGTCCAGGTGTGAGTCGTGCACCTACCTGTCCAGTCCAGTTCCGGTTTGGAACAATCCGTTCCAGACTCTGATCCCTGTGTGGACCTCCCGGTCCAGTTCCAGTCCAGTCCAGTTCCGGTTTGGAGCAAATCCGTTCCAGACCCTGATTCCAGTGTGGACCTCCCGGTCCAGTTCCAGTCCAGTCCAGTTCCGGTTTGGAACAAATCCGTTCCAGACCCTGATTCCAGTGTGGACCTCCCGGTCCAGTTCCAGTCCAGTCCAGTTCCGGTTTGGAACAAATCCGTTCCAGACCCTGATTCCAGTGTGGACCTCCCGGTCCAGTTCCAGTCCAGTCCAGTTCCGGTTTGGAACATTCCGTTCCAGACCCCGATTCCAGTGTGGACCTCCCGGTCCAGTTCCAGTCCAGTCCAGTTCCGGCTTGGAACGAAACGTTCCAGACCTGCCAGCCCAGCTCCGGCTTGGAGCAGCCCGTTCCGGGCTTCCTAGCAGAACCTGTGTTATACTGTGTGTTTGCCATTCCTGTACAGTGTTGGGACTACCCCAACACTTAAGTTAATAAACCCCCTTTCTGTGAATCTGTCTCCTGGTCGTTGCACTTGGGTTCGTCTCGTATCTGGTTCGTAACACCCACATCATGATGCTGCCACCGCCATGCTTCACTGTAGGGATGGTATTAGCCAGGTGATGAGCGGTGCCTGGTTTCCTCCAGACGTGACGCTTGGTATTCAGGCCAAAAAGTTCAATTTTGGTTTCATCAGACCAGAGAATCTTGATTCTCATGGTTTGAGAGTCCTCTAGGTCCCTTTTGGCAAACTCCAAGCGGGCTGTGATGTGCCTTTTACTAAGGAGGGGCTTCCGTCTGGCCACTCTACCATAAAGGCCTGATTGGTGGAGTGCTGCCTGGATGGTTGATCTTCTGAAAGGTTCTCCCATCTCCAAAAGGATACGCTGGAGCTCTGTCAGAGTGACCCTCGGGTTCCTGCTCACCTCCCTGGCCAAGGCCCGTCTTCCCCGATTGCTCAGTTTGGCTGGGCGGCCAGGTCTAGGAAGATTCTTGGTGGTTCCAAACTTCTTCCATTTACGAATGATGGTGGCCACTGTGCTCTTTGGGACCTGTAAAGCTGCAGAGATTTTCCCTTCTCCAGATCTATGCCTTGACACAATCCTGTTTCTGAGGTCTGCAGATAATTCCTTTGACCCCATGGCTTGGAGTTTGCTCTGACATGCACTGTCAACTGTGGGACCTTATATAAGCAGGTGTTGGCAATCCCCAATCATGTCCAATCAATTGAATTTATCACAGGTGGACTCCAATTAAGTTGTAGAAACATCTCAAGCAGTATCAGTGGAAACAAAATGCACCTCAGCTCACTTTTGGGTGTCATATCAAAGGGTGTGCACACTTGTGTACATATGATATTTTACATTTAGATTTTTAATAAATTAGCACAAATGTCTAAAAACCTGTTTTCACTTTGTCATCATGGTATATTTTTTTGTAGAATTTTGAGACAAAAAATGAACTCAATCTATTGTAGAATATGTCTGTAACGTAATAAAACGTGGAGAAGGTGAAAGGGGTGTGCAGACTTTCCGGCTTGACTGTACATTCTGCAGTACCCCACACATTATCACTGCTACATTTTTTGCATGAATTTGAATTTGAATTTGAATATAAAAAAGCTATTATGCAACGGAAGGTACAAATACCATTGTGTTCACAAATCTGTACCACACAAGTGTAGAACTGAAACATTTTGAATGGCCATAGATAGAAGCACTCTTTCCTCTTTCACTTTGCCATTCCTCAGATCATTTCACTGTCAACCTACTGTATGATCAAATAGTGAATTATTAGAGAGACTAATGTAATATTAAAAGCATTAAAATGAGAGTTAGACATAATTCACTTATTTGGAAGTCTCATAATGAGGTTTCTAGAGGACAGAGAGGTCATTGTGAGTCTGGAAGGACATAAATGATGTCACTCATCTGCATGCTTTGGCCTTCTGTTCAAATCATTTTCATCCGCAAAACATATGGTGGCCATCGACTTTAAATGTGGGATATGTATTTAAATGTATCAAGTGTACAGTAGAAAATAGTAAAGGGGAAAATCTGAAAATGAGACACTGTGTTAAGTCCAATTAATGCTCATTCAGCAAAATGAGAAACCAATTACTGCGTGTCTTTTATTTCTTTTCATTTAATAACACTTTTTTCTTTTTACAATAATCTGCTCAGAAATCAAAGTGGAAAAAACCGAGTACATAAATGCACGAATGCACATCCTCGTCCCATAGTGGACGCACAGCAAAGGTTGAAATTAGAGGTTTATAAGAAAGTTGAAAAATAAGGGAAGAGATAAGGGTTTCGGCTACCAAGCCGTCGAGCTCCATGCCGATGTTTTAGATTAGCGTGATAGATACTTGTTTTAAGGCGATTCATCATGCAGCCGCATGACATTGATGGCCTCAGAAGGCCCCTGGAACTCCAGACTCATTAGTCAGACAAAATAATATGTATGCCAGAGGTAGAATACCCTATAAAACGGTTTGTCTAAGAAACACAAGCTCCAGTGGATCTTTCCCCTGAATGCCCTGCAGACAGTGTCTTCATAGAGGGATATGACTGTCAGCCTGTGTGGAAAGGGATGCATTATGGTGCAGGGGTCCTGCATACATTTAGGGAAGTTAAGAGGGTCACTTTTCCTGCAGCATACTGCATATGGTTAAGCCTGCTAACAAGAGTCTCAAAAGTCCTATTTCGGCAACTTCTTGGCCAGGGCGCCCTTGAAAGAGAGATGACAATCTGAATGGGGCCTCTCTCTCTCTCCCGTATAAGTAAAGCCTAAATGCATTTAAAAAAGAATAAAAACTTTTTGTAAAGAATGGGGTCATTTGAAAGGACACCAGTGATGTAAGACAATATCCGTGTTCACGCGTGAAGCTGCTGGGATGATCTCATATCCAGAGAACGTTGGACTGTGGTTCTTTACGGGGGCACACGCATTGCAATGAGAGGACACAATTAGGGATCAATTTCTACGTTTTTGGGGAGAGACCAAACACAATACAGAATGAGGCTGTTCGTACCTCACAGGGCGCATTGGGACAAAAGGCAAAGCACCAGGTTTTTGTTCAAGTTTTAATTAGGTATGACAGGCAATGTACTGTAGCAAGTGTTGTAGGGGCTGAAATAATGCAATGCAACAGTGTCAGAGAACATACAGTCTGTCTGTTCACTTCAACATTGATTATACTGTATATACAATGGCATTAGAAATAAATCCAAATAGTAAGTAAGTAAATCTCCAGAGGCCTGGTGATTTTGTAGGTAGAGGTAGAATTGCCCTGATGAAGGCTCACAGCCGAACCGCGTTGGCATTTTAAAGTGTTTTATAATACATACATCTTTAACTGCCATTGCTCTCCAAGAGTGGCTGAGTGTCTTTTTGCCCTACCTTTTTTCATACACCTTGGTTGAGTTGTGCAGTTGCGCCAGAACATTATTCATTCAAGATAAAATTCATGCCAAGATCTCACTGCTAAACCCCACAGGAAACATCTAGGAATTCTGTACGGAACATTGATCTCACCCCTGAATTACACAGTGTATCCATGTTTCCCCTAAGTAAATTGTTTAGAAGAATTTGTCCAATATATGAGAATATGTTGAGTGTGTACACATCCATTGACACGCACACACACACACACACACACACACACAGATCGATATATATATATATATATACATACAGTATGTGCGTGTGTATACAGACGTATTTGTAGGTGTGTGTGTGTGTGTGTGTGTGTGTGTATATACAGTATATACATATACACATACATATTTAAGTTTTATACTTTCACAATACAAGATGGAAATATTGTGTTGAGTACTATGTAAATTAATGAATAAATAAATAAGCACCAATATTACCACATTTCCCCAGGGGTCCCCTCCTTGGCAGACACAGAAGAGGTGATCTGATTGCATGGGAAGGCGGTGGAACCAGATTTCTGTGCTGGTATTCTGAGTATTTGGCTGTGGCCGAAGACAGAGGCAGATATTTTCATGAAAACAGAATAAAGGGCAGGAAAAACAAAGGGGGGTTGGGGGGGGAGGGGGGAAGGCGAAGTGGAATGTGCCTTTAGAAGGGTCCTGTTGGCCGGGGCACCAGCAGAAGCAGACAGTCTGTATTGGCCATTAGAGTGGCCTACGGAGATGGACAAAACAGACACAGGTCTTCAGCTGAGGTTCCTCTAAAAACAAGGCAGGGATGGGGCAGGGATGGGGGGGGGGGGAGTGGGGTCATAGAACACTGTGTGCTGGATCTTCCCATCATCCCCCTCTATCTCTCTCGCACACAAACATACAAACACATGATATTAACCCCCCCGACCCCCAAATTTAATATTGTACTTAACTGGTAACATTAGCATGCAATTACACATGTACTACCAGAACGTCTCATTTCTTTGTCTGCTTTCTTACTTTTGCTTACCTCCAGTTCAAGCTGATTTCTTGAGGCCTGCTCACAAACGTGAGAAGAAAAATTACATTCCCAATCAGTTCTGCATGTCGAGATCCAATCTGCTTTTGAATGTGAGCGCAGGTGAACTGTGAGCTGGATGGTGGCAATGACCCTGTCAGGATCAGTAGCCCATGTATGACATCACCAATAAACCTCCCCCACCAGCTAATTTCCCAGTAAGAGTGTCTCATTCTCTGGTTTTTCGCCTCTGGCAAAATGACATTTGCTTAATGCAGAAACTTCTCCGGAGGGCCGATTATGTTGTGTCATATAGGAACAGGGAATGCTACCAAGCAATGAAGCCCAAGCTCCATTCATAAAGGTTCCTGTTACACCATTTCGATTTGTGCCTTTTGCCCTGAAGGTATTGTTCTAATTCCTCAGAGTATGATAATGATGCTTTCAGTTTCTTCACCTGACTGACTGTCACAATAAAAAATCTAGACACATTTCAGAGTTCAGATCTTATTGGGTGAATTAATCGATCAAAAATTTTATTTCTGTTATGTCTCATGGGTTCTAGCCAGTAGCAAGCCAAAGAATCAGTCCGCCAGTCAATTAATCAAATTGTATTGCGACTTTAGTGCCTCACGCAGTAAAGGCCCCAGTATACTTAAAATGAAATAGAATTTGGTGAACTCACAAAGGCTGTCGGACTGCTGTCGAATATGGCGCTGAGAGCTAATGTCCGTATACTCACCACGACCTGAGGTCTGTTCGTTTAATTAGGATTAGAAATTCATTGTAAGTTTCAATATCACAATCATTGTCTCAATGTGCCATGATGCAAATGAAGTCAATGCGCTCCTGGAGGAGAGAGACAACGGTTCACACTTACCTAGAAACTAAGGAAAACTAAGCATACTTTTACATTTAAATTACAAATTTAAAATCACAATGCTGAGACGGGAATATCAGTGTCTCTGTAGTCCCTGCTTGCGCGGTCATACAAGTGGATATATCCTTGAACAGCTTCAGAAAATCTAGCCTTGTTGACCAATTGCAGGTGAGGGTGTATTGGGCAACGGTGAATGAGGCTGTGCGAAACTTTTTAATAGTTTGTCTGGTCGCAAACCAGTTCAAGAGCCTTTGCGAATCCGCAATTTCGGCTGAAATATACTGGGGCCTTTAGTAGAGTAGAGTTTTATTTATTCAAAGTTGCAATGAAGTTATAGAGTGCAATAAACATTAAAGCTTATACAGTAGCCAGCAGAAGGTTTGTCTTTCTTTCCTCATTCTGCTATGTAAACTGGTTAGAAAATATACTATTATTAATGTATAAATGGTTTTGAATAGAGGAAGTGAGCCCTAGATTCAGGTATGGTTTTATTGAAGCGGGATTCATTGACGTCAGGTTGTGGCTAATCCTTGGTCCGACACACTGTCACCATGCGTAAGTACTTTCATATTCTGTTTCTATGGGAGGTCCTTATTCATGGGATTGCTTCCAAAGAACCCTGAACCATCGACCAAAGCCATAACTCTCCTTCAAAGTTGGTCAAGGGAAAGTGGAGAATCGATTATTTTATGTGATCATTAAAAGAGAAATACAGTCTCTACTTTAGTAAAGCCATTGCAAAAAGCCCAAAGAGACTACGCTGTGAGAATGAGGGTTGCATGTTATTCTTGGTAATATTTATCAGTGTAACAGTGTGTATCTTTCTGGTATGTTTTATTCTGCTAAGGTGATTCATGTCTGAGTCTTGCCATTTAAAAACCCACTGAGATCCTGTTATGGCACTTCTTGTGAATGGATGGGCCCCATGGTTAGGTATCGAGTCCGGACTATGCTAATGTCGACTGTAGCCGACTATCCCACAGGGTGAGGCATGAATGGCTCTAGTGTCACCCAAGGATGGAAGGGTTTCGGTTGGCTGGGAGGACTGCCTCTCGTCCCTCACTAGCGAGCCCTGGGGAGTCATTATGAGACAGCTGTGAGAAGCACCAAATCAGAGAAGGAGAAAGTGTAACTGCACACCTGCAAAAAAGGCAAAGTGGTCAAACCCGACGGGCCACCTGTTAGAAAAGAGGGATGGAGTCTGGCAAGGATGCCTGCGAAATGGCAGCAGGGAAATGGGAGGTTTCCTTTCTGTAATGTCACACCAGTGATGCCCCTGGCGACAACCCAAAAGCCCAACAATGGAATGTTGAAATGAACACCCGGGAGGGTGGCTGGCCCTATGCTGCAGTATATAAAGAGGAGTTGGGGTGGGGGGGGGGGGGGGGATGTAGAATTAATACCTGCCTCCATGATAGCAATGAGAAAGCCAACATTCAGCGAGCAGACATTGCTAGGCTACATTCCATTGTTTCCTGAACCAGCTGTCCATTTCTCCCAGATCAGATCGAGCTGACAAGGACTTATACTAACTTAAATACTTGTGCATTTCAGGCCCATTTATGTCACTGCATTACAGCAAAAAAACAAACAAACAGAATTCAACCTAGCTGAAATGTGTACTACACGTTTGCATCACATGCATCATTTAGTTTTGCTAGAAGTTGCATTCACATTGGGAAAACAACATGTGACACAGTAATGATTGAGGTTGATCATTGAGCAGTTTTGGAATATTAGTATTCTATGCACTGCAATGGTTTAAGACACAGGCTCAATGTATTGATCATTTGTTCTTCATTTTTCTTGGACTGAGCTTTGTGTCATCTAAAATCTTTACCTGCTGAAGATTCATGGATATGAATTGGACTGTAAAAAGTTTATTATTCAGAACCATGACATGACTTAAAATGCATTTTTATTCCCTTTTGAAATACTGATATATTAGGTTTTGTGCATCACTGCCCAACCCTTTCACCTGCAAAGACCAAAGGGAGTATGAGATATGTCAGTGTCAAAGCAACTGTAAAGACAGGTGAAAATGTACTGGAGCACTTTGTGGTTATAATAATTACGTGAATTCATCCTGATGCCTGGTGCTCTTTGAAAACAGGAGGAAAAAAACAGTAAAGCTGTAAAGACTTCCTATGGTTCTTCATAAAACATTTGATTTAGAAAAATCTGAAAAAAACAAAAAAAACAGAAGAAGGCTCAACAATAGGATGGATGAGAAACGCCAAGCCTCTACTGATACTGGCCCAAATTTCAGTGTGCAGGCAACTCAAAGTCCTGCTGGAGTGTGGATGGAAAAAAATCACTACCTCATCAACAGCTCCTCAATGAGCCAGACAGACCTGGCCTTCTCCCAGAGAGGAAGGCAGCTGTAGGACATGCTGTTTCAGGGGCAATGAGTAGAACTTCAACCACTACTTACTTACTTTACTTCGCCATCCTGTCTTTAGTCTTTCAGTCTCATTCAAGTAAATGGTTGTTATGTCTCCACGTGTGCATGAAGGCATGCACAAGGATATGCATTTGGCACACGGTGAAAAGAATATGCAATTGAATTTAGGTCAGTTTACATTCAATTTAGAATTGAGTTAATGTAAACTACACCTTTTTTCCATTGAGCTAGTCACACTGTTTTTTCTTCCATTGGCTCTTCAAGTCATTCCTGGTATCTCCAATAGGAGCCTAGCCAGTGCTGTCCTGGTTTCCCAGCAGAGTGTGGGTATGGAGTTTTCAGATTCAGGAGCAGTCAACCAGTCGGATGCAATGAAAGATGGCTGTTCTCTCTTTTAACTTGGGACAGCACTGATAAACATCATTTAAGGTGAAAATACATCCTGAAGGCAAATGGCATGAAAAGACACTCAGAACTTCTCTTCTTTCATTGAAAGGTGTGAAAGTATCTCTTTGGGTTCTTTGAAACTAAACATTTTGAAATGTCTCACAAACTTTATATTTTGCTTCTATGGTATTTTGGGGTTAAGTTTGCAATCTGTGGATATAAACTATGTTGCCAAAACAAATATTTTGTATAGATCTCACCATAGAGCAAAAATATCCTCCTGAGACTTGGCAGAAATTTTTTTTTTAGTATTAAAATGTTTTGACATATGACATAATAAGTATCTTGGATGACAAAAACATGTTGGAGTGAAAATATTATATATATTTTTTAATTTTTTATTTATTTGTAGTATAGGTTTCAGCATAGACTTATAGTAGACTCATGTCTCTTACAGTGCACAAAAATGAATTGCAGGTCCTAGGTTGTAATGTCACATTGGGATAAAGAACCTTTCATTTTCCTTCAGAACTTAATTTGAACGCCTATTTCTAAGCTAGCTAGCATGAAATGGCCCACAACTGGACTGCAAACTAGCACTGCAGTGGTCCACAAACAGGCAGTCAAGTAAGTTGAGGATCAACTGTTAAGAGATTAGGAGTTTTTAAGAGAAGGCAAAAGAGTTGGTGAAAGGTGCTGCCTCTCTAACGGACTGTCAATTTGTGTCTAGAGACTTCTCTCGCGTCAGGCACATTCTCTCTCTGTTTCTCTCTCTCTCTCTCTCTCTCTCTCTCTCACACACACACACACACACACCCTCTCTCTCTCTTTCTCTCCAGGTAGAGCAGAGGCCTGACATAACCCTCTGTTACTGGAACAGGGGTCCCTTCTAGAAGGTGTTCCTATTGTGTCTCCAGGGCTGCGGTGATGACGTATTCATAACACTTCATTTTTTAAATTGATGGGTGGAAAGGGGGTGCAACTCAAGGAAATTTGTGCAGCTTTCTAATGCGTCCCAAAGAAAGGCTTGTTTTGGCATCCGTCTCAACTCCAGTAGCTTTGGAGTTGGCAGCAGATGTCGCATTCAAGCAACAACAAAAAAAGTAAACACTGGAGTTAATGCTCTCCCAAATCGAATCAAATGTAAACAACATTATGTCAGACGAGTGGATTTTCCTCCGCAGATAGTGCACTGTTCATTTTGGTTTACCTAGGCCAAGAGCCAGAGGTGAGAGCTGCCCGAAGCAGACGGATCCTTCTGCCACCCAGATGGGCCGGTATTTAGCAACCTCTCCCGGGTCTCATGTTGGGTATGGCGCCGGGCTTGTGGGGCTCATAACCCGGCAGACATGATGCGGCCCATCCGTAGCCGGGAGGCACGGCTGGGCTGAATGTTCGGCAGCTGCAGCCATCGGCTGACCCTTGGAGCGGCAGACTGGAACGCGGCAGCTTTTACACCCCTCCACGGAGACCACTTTACAGCTTCCCAATTTATACAAGGCTTTGAGCAACCACCAGCCCACTGCCAAGTCTTGTCGGCCTTCAGATTCCTGAGAAGAAGATAGATGACATGGTCATGATGTGTCTCGTCTTATTGAATAACCAGACGCTCAAACTCCAAAGATGAAAGTGGCACTAAGGCTTCGTAACTCATCTTCCATTGCATCAGAGCTGTGTTTTCCTTTCTTCTTGCTGCACTGATGCCTCGAACATCCCTGCTCACTGGTAAATCAGTGACATACTTATGTCCCACAATGCAATTACCTCATTCGTTTACTCAAAAAATTTAAGAGCTGTTGTTTGTTTGGTGGTTGGTTATGCTAAATGTGTTGGCATATGCAGAGACCCTGGGCTACATTCTAGTCTCTCCTGCTTACCGGGCAATAGTTTTATGGACACAAGAACTAAAATATTTAAATTATTTGATGATCACAGTTTTTCTTTATATATCTTCAAATATATATTATATATTTTCATTATATATTTATTAAAGTACACAGTAAAAAGTCCAGTGTTAATTGAACTCTAACAGAGTCCAACAGGGACCATGTGTAGTCTGTAAGAGTTGATTTAACACTGAACATTTTACTGTGTATTGGGAATTATGTTCAGAGGTCATTCCTATTATTTATACAAATCTCCCCCTCTCCCCCTCCCCATGGTTTAGAATGCACAATATCATGCTACTCATCATAGGGTAGTGTTGCAAATCAGTTGTGAAGTATCCCTTCCTTTTCTTATAGTGAATAACACCTGCATTCTTTCCAGGCCACATTCAGCCTTGTTTTGTAGCAGTGGATCCTGTTTTCCTCCACAGAATTGCTCCAGCTCCTGTGCGAAGACTCTGAAATTGAGCAGAATGTGGCTGTCAGACAGAGGCGTGCAGAACAAGCAACATTATGTCTGGATGTTATTCTGAATGATGATGGGATGAATCAGGAATGAGTCGGAGTCTGATCTTTTTAACAGACCTGCATCAGAGACAGAGCTGGGCCCGGGGCGAAAAGGAGACCCGCAATTATCCCCTCATCACGCAACCTCCTAGCCCCATTCATCTAAAACCCATTTTCAAACCACACAACGGACACTTCCTTTACCCCAGCCCAAACCCCTACTTTCATTCATCCGTCAGGAGGGCAAAAGCACCTGTGTGCCATCATTCATTCTGAAAAAAGAGTGACATAAGAGACGAGGCACGTGAAGGAAAGGGTTTTGACAGGGGCACTCGGACACATAAATTAAAACGATTCAAAAGGAACTTACAGTTCCAGTAGATCTAAATACAGCCTGAACATTTTTTATTTTTTTCTTAGTCCAGTTCACAATTACCAGAGCTGTAGAGCTTATTGTGAAATCTATGCGATGCCCAGTTCTATGCCAGTGTACAGTGTTGAAGGCTATGTAGTCTCAAAGCAGGCTTTCGTCACTCATCTCATAACAAAACCATCCCTTAACCCATTTCAAACCCTTTTAGCAGACAATGTCAGCTGTCCACTTTGATTGATTTGAAGTGTAGGTCTACTGTTGATATAATACTATGGTAATAGCGGGTAATAGCTAAACTGTTTCAGTTATTTGTTAATTATGTGGCACTTCTGTTCCTGCAATTGATTGCTTGTACTTTATTTTAATTGTAGCTTGATGATGTATCCTGTTGAATGTCAACATCATCATTCAGCAGCCCATTTTCTAAAGATACTGAGTACACAATTCAAGTTCAGTATAGTTGTACATTGTGTGATGAACAGTACATTTAAGTGTACATAGAATGTACCTACTTTTATGTGATCAATATTTTCCTTTTAAATAAACACATTCAGTGTGCCGGGAATGAAAGATTAGTAAGGAGTAGATGGCTCCTCCTTGTTTATTTCATCACCTCCTCATTCATGAGGCCACCTAGGCCACAGAGGCTAGGGCCTCCTGCTGCTATGACAGGAGCATGATCTCACACATCTCTTCTTACACTGTTTTCTGTTCTATTTTTTGGGGGGGGGGGGGGGGGGGGTGTAAAGACAAACAGGCTGTTATTCCTCTTTAATCTTTTATTCCAGTCTTTTTTTGCAGGCAACTCCAAAATAAGATGATTAATGTAGCGGTCTGAGGTGAGATTGATTTCATCCTTGCCAAGTGCTTTCATTGAAGAAAGGGGTCCATAAAACCAGACCAAAGTTAAATAAAATGCATTTTGATAAAATCTTACACAAAATGTATAGCACCATTTAAATTGAACCCAAATAGACCATTTGTAACCCAGATGAACCAGAATCTGCATGTGACTTGTCCTCATAGGACTAGCTATTGCTTCCTGACAGGAGTGACCTCAAAACACAGAGTTCAAAGCTGTTTGTTTCCTGTTGAAATCCCTGTACAACTAAGTAGCATTTGGCTATATAGGGATCAATGATCACCCATCAACTGGGTGGAAGTACATTTCAACCAACTGCAGTGCGGCACAGGAGGTCCCGTTAGCGGTACAATCAAAATGGTGGAGGCAGAGGTTGCTTAGAAAGCAAGCAACCTACGTATATGTAATACATGCAAGTCATCACAACATAAAATGCACAGGTAGCATTCCAAACATATGGAAAATGGACAGACAGTTGATGGCTATAGGTACTTGCACTTTAGTGTGGCAAGCAGCAACACATTTCAACCAATCCGGTCATCTTCAGCCAGCGATGACATCATCAAAATGGGTCAGCCATTATTTCACACACAAGGGCGCCTGAGGGCGTCATTCTTCACCTTGCCTGATGGAAGCTTGTGAGAACAGTGGCATAGACTGCACTCGCTGCTGCTTTCGCTGGCGCCGATGCAAGCCATTAGCTAGCGTTCAGTTCATTTAAATGAAAACCACACTTTTTGGAAGGCCCTATTGTCCAGAGCTGGCCAGTGAGTTATGGGCCCTTGGAGGGCGGTTGCTGGGAAGAAGACGGTGTTTTGGGGAACTTGAGGAAACCACTGATGGATGATCCTGAGCTTCACTGGCAGCCAGATATCACGTCTGAGCTTTCTCATTGTGGTGTAGGGTGAACGGCTTTTTCAGAGACCACATTAACCCTCACCAAAAAGAAGTTAGGAGGAGAGCACAGCGGCCATTTTCAGTAGCACCATTACTTTCAAACAGGCAAAATACTGCATTTAGCAGTTTGCTGTCATGTAATAGCTGATTTTCTCACAGATTTTTTATCTACTTTACTGTTTTCTACTGTGCATCTTATTCATGTTTATTTAATAAACTATTTTTGGAAAGTAGGGTAATTCTGTCCTGTTTAGCCGGTCCGGAGCTTTACATTTTTCCGTTTCGTATGTTACCAACACCTTGGAGTAGCGGAGCCCTTGACAGACACACACCATGATGTCAGGACAGAATTTCAAGGGCCCGTTCTTCCCACCGCACAACAGAGCATTGTGGGTCACAGACTGAACACCAGGGTTGTGTTCAGGAATGCCCCATAATTAGGTTCTCATGAAGTGGGTCGATATATGAAGTGGAGCCACATAATATGGGTATGACATACACAATACAATTACACTGCAGGCTAGTGGTGGGAAGATTTGTTCAAGACGTCATTAACACTTTGCTTGTGATGTGAATTTCCTGCCAAGGCAAAAGAAAAATCTTAATTTTACCTCAACAGAATGCATGCAGTCATGCGCTTTCATATTTGCATGTTGGCAAAACCCACATTCAACACCCAGATCAGTAAACTGGAAGCATATTAATCCCTCTCAGTATGGTTAACAACCACCTATCATTAATTGCATTGCAGTGAGGCAGCACAAAGAAAGAAAGCATGTAGTGAGTTTAATTACTGTATATTTATTCAAACTGTCCCAAAATGTATTATTCCTTTTTCCATTTAATAGATTTGCCTCTATCTATTAAAGAATGTAGACTTCCACTTGCCCTTCCATTAATTAAATCAACATTCAACACTGGCACAACACTTCCATGAATGGGCCCATAGCCAGTGTGCATGGGCTCATAGCCAGTGTGCATGGGTCCATAGCCAGTGTGCATGGGCTCATAGCCAGTGTGAATGGGCCCATAGCCAGTGTGCATGGGTCCATAGCCAGTGTGCATGGGCCCATAGCCAGTGTGCATGGGCTCATAGCTAGTGTGCATGGGTCCATAGCCAGTGTGCATGGGCTCATAGCTAGTGTGCATGGGTCCATAGCCAGTGTGCATGGGCTCATAGCCAGTGTGCATGGGTCCATAGCCAGTATGCATGGGCTCATAGCCAGTGTGCATGGGTCCATAGCCAGTGTGCATGGGCTCATAGCCAGTGTTTATGGGTCTATAGCCAGTGTGCATGGGCTCATAGCCAGTGTTTATGGGTCTATAGCCAGAGTGCATGGGCTCATAGCCAGTGTGCATGGGTCCATAGCCAGTGTGCATGGGCTCATAGCCAGTGTTTATGGGTCTATAGCCAGTGTGCATGGGCTGATAGCCAGTGTGTATGGTCTCATAGCCAGTGTGCATGGGTCCATAGCCAGTGTGCATGGGCTCATAGCCAGTGTGCATGGGTCCATAGCCAGTGTGCATGGGCTCATAGCCAGTGTGAATGGGCCCATAGCCAGTGTGCATGGGTCCATAGCCAGTGTGCATGGGCTCATAGCCAGTGTGCATGGGCCCATAGCCAGTGTGCATGGGCTCATAGCTAGTGTTCATGGGTCCATAGCCAGTGTGCATGGGCTCATAGCTAGTGTGCATGGGTCCATAGCCAGTGTGCATGGGCTGATAGCCAGTGTGTATGGTCTCATAGCCAGTGTGCATGGGTCCATAACCAGTGCGCATGGGCTCATAGCCAGTGTGCATGGGTCCATAGCCAGTGTGCATGGGCTCATAGCCAGTGTGAATGGGCCCATAGCCAGTGTGCATGGGTCCATAGCCAGTGTGCATGGGCTCATAGCCAGTGTGCATGGGCCCATAGCCAGTGTGCATGGGCTCATAGCTAGTGTTCATGGGTCCATAGCCAGTGTGCATGGGCTCATAGCTAGTGTGCATGGGTCCATAGCCAGTGTGCATGGGCTGATAGCCAGTGTGTATGGTCTCATAGCCAGTGTGCATGGGTCCATAACCAGTGCGCATGGGCTCATAGCCAGTGTGCATGGGTCCATAGCCAGTGTGCATGGGCCCATAGCCAGTGTGCATGGGCTCATAGCTAGTGTTCATGGGTCCATAGCCAGTGTGCATGGGCTCATAGCTAGTGTGCATGGGTCCATAGCCAGTGTGCATGGGCTCATAGCCAGTGTGCATGGGCTCATAGCCAGTGTGTATGGTCTCATAGCCAGTGTGCATGGGTCCATAGCCAGTGTGCATGGGCTCATAGCCAGTGTGCATGGGTCCATAACCAGTGCGCATGGGCTCATAGCCAGTGTGCATGGGTCCATAGCCAGTGTGCATGGGCTCTTTCAGACCTTTATGCTTGCATGGAAGTGGGACAAATTAGAGCTGCTGGTCCATCCGGCCCCAGGCCTAGCGTTTACACATTATAAATCACACCCATTCACTGTAGCATTATCAGTTACCTCAAACAAGGAACTATCTGAGTTGCTGTTACCAGTAAATCATCAGTTCATGTCATATAGATATTTCATGGATTTAAAAGCAGCGACTACTGAGCTCTATCTTTTGAGCGTGATTTCACCTTCACCATATGGAATTACAATGAACATTCTCTTACTCTGAGGTTCAAAAGTAGTCTAGATTCCTGACATTATCACAGTTACCCTTTTTTTCCTGATCAAACACACCCACACGGCAGCATGCTTCCTAATTTCTCAACCTAGCTCAGCCACCAGGAAAACTTATCAACTGTCTGTTTTGAGTCACACACTGGACATGAAACCCCATCAAGCAATAAAACGCAGTGGTACAATTCAACTGGAACAAAACTGGACACACATTATGTGAGGCAGGGTTTAGACATACATACCACATGTGATTTGCATGAATTAATTTATTACCTTATGAGTAAATACAAAAAACTTGGCAGGTTAGTTTTATGTCCTCTGTACCTTTACTGTGACATAATAAAGGCTGTTAACATTCATTAACATTGATGTAAATTCATCTATGCTTTTTTTCAGGGCTAAGACTGAAGGTAAAGTACCAAAGAATTTTTAGTTTTTTAATGCAAATTTGGTGTGAATTGTTTGATGGGCCTTAGGTAAAAAGCAAAGTCTGTCCTCTTTGTGTACTTGATAGGTGCTCAAAACCCCTTCTATATATAGAAGTTTTAGACATCGCTCTGTGAATCCCTTTGTCCAGTGTTTTGTAATTTAGGCATTACTAGCTTAACTTTGTAATTTCATAAGGATCGTCTGACAACTCCTGTCCTGAATCACCGTTTAAGCTCCTATGATCAGTTAAGCACCATGCAGAGCAAAGCTTTGTTTAATGCAGCACCCAGGAGACAGGTAGACATAACCTGACAAAATCATTATTAATTGAGTAATCAAAATGCTATTATAATTGCTAATCATTTATATATGCTTGTGCTATTATGTTTCTTCTTTCCTCCCTGCTACTTATAAGGGAAATTGGGACAGCTGTTCGTGGGTACTCCCTCTGGCCCCCTCACTGGGTTTGACACCAACAGTCTGGGACAGCTGGGTTTGGACACTGATGTACCCTCAGTGCACACACAATGCAGCAGGTCCAGCTGGGGGTTCTGTCTGGCCCCATCTCTGTCCAGCGGATTCTCCTAAATTGCCCCCAGGAAAATTATCAACAGAGATATCAACAGCATTGCACTCTTCCACTCAGTTTTAAACCATTCTGATCTTTACATTTTATATTTTAAAATAATAATAGTGAATATATTCATTAAGGGTTATATTTACATATTAATTACTGTTTATTATTCCTTCACTTGGCAAGAAAGGTCACCTAAACGCACGTATATTTTATGGTTTCAACTGTGGAAAAAAGGTCAAGCAAAGTCAAGCAACTGTAGGGGGGTGAGGAGCTAGCCATGTTTTGGGATGACAGTTTGATAATTTGACCATGACAGCAGGGTTAGATCTTGCATTTTAATGTGCATCAAGGGACTTTTAATGGGCAAAATGTGTCAGAATCTTGGTTTAACATCTCACCCGAAATAGGCTACATTTCTCATAAAGAGTGCCCCCTTCTTTACCCCAGGGCACTACTTAGGACTACTTCCCCTTGATGGCTCGCCAGCAAGCAACCTGGTTTTCCAACAAAAACCAACTTCCAACAGCAACCTGGTTTTCCCTGGAGTTCACCTTTCTAAGAATGAGCTCGGCCCTGTCCCACATAGCTTCAGCAGTTTTGTACAAGAAGTGTTACACAGCGGAATGTAATTTCTTATCACTAAATTTACTAGATCGTAAACTACCTCTCGGCAGGCCAGAAAATGACCTCACATTCACCACCTTTACAAATCCACAAATACGTAATCTGGAGCCTAATTGATAAATGTGTAAACTGTAAGTGTTCCATTAAATAATTGCTGTTAGGGGATATGTTTATGGAGCACCTCCATTTTATGTTGTTTGGCTCAGATATTCTTGAAAGCAGAGGCCAGACAGTCGTATGTGTTTCCAGGTTTGGGATTAGAGTTTGGGCTGTTGCTTGGCAGGGTTCTGCAAGAGAAGTAGGGCACTGATGGCAGCAGTGTGTAATTCATCATTGACTACTTTGCACTCTGTCACAATGTATAGTGAATGTAAGAAGTACAATTTTTCTTATATGCAGTAGCCTACCTAAGAACATGCTTAAACAGCACTTTCAGGTCGGGTAAAGATAGTTTTGTTGATGTGCTGCGTTGTTTTTGGTTCTTCTCTCCGTTTTGGAAAAATGTTTTGTCATATTAATAAAAATCCCATATGTGCAGTTACCCTGGAAACAGCAGATGCATTTGCATTGTTCCTCCTTTAAAGATTCTACAAAACTGTCCACACCAGCTATAATATAATGCAGATGTGTAGGCCTACCTGGACACTGGTTAAATAATGCCATGAAATACGCAAGTGCTAATTTTATTATGGCTATACACCAAAAACATTAAAAGCCGTAATACTGAAAAGCACCCACAGTAGATGGCTTGCATAACAATTAGAGAATTATAGCTTATATAGTTTTTTTTTTAATCGAAATGCAATGTTCTACTATGTGTATTTAAAATAACATTCTATTCCTTCTGGAAAAGCTCTTGGTGTAAATGTCACGAGTGACTGTATGTTGGCTGGTAAGGTCAGTGAAGTAGGCCTACTAAATACTGCTGCATCACTGTATTTATTTAATAAAGGATTTGTCAATAAACCATCTACCAGCCCTAACAAAAAATATTCAATATTCTTAAATTAAATGTTAAGTATTGGAGTCTTCATAACTCCAATGCCAAACTGGATAGGCTTATAATGTACTTGAATGGTAATAATAATAATAATAAATATATATGAATGTCAGTAGCTACAACACAAGTAGTACAACACTACAATAGCAAGGAGGTGGTTAGCAATTACTCAGTATATTGTAGCTTATATTACTGTAGTATTGTATTAATTCTCAGCTTTAAATGAGGACTCTTTATATTTAATACAAATGCAATGCAATTGGCTAACCGGCTAAATACAATAATTCAATGAGACAGATATCCTTCTATGGAGATATAACCTCGTAGTTGCCGTTCAATGCACTGTTTTATAACCCATTTGCTGCTCTACGTCCTTGTCAGTGACACTACAGTTATTTGTTTTTATGCATTTCTGTCCGTTGCAAGTTAAGCAAAGGACTTTCTTTACTTATAACAGTGAACAGACACAAGGCTGTTTACAGTCACTGATGGCTTCTGGGAGTGTTGATGAGAACACACATAATACCGTTTTATGGAGGTTATTAGGCCCAGTCACGGAGCTTTCCAAGAAGCAATGCCGACTGGTCTACTCCGCTCTCGGCTTCAACTCGGATGTTTGTCTCATCTTCATAAAGGGAGAATTCTTTGCTATGGATGCTCGCTGCGCTCACGCTGGTAAGTGAAAATCCGACTGCCCGAAACCTATGAATAGCCTACATCCGTGTCGGTTACAATTTAAACACGTAGGCTAGTTCATGAAGTGTTTTTACAATCGGTTATTATTTTACACGAACTTTAAATAGAACGATAATGTAGTGGTATAAAAACGTTGTAAACATTATCGATAATCTTTATCTGTTAACTTCAAAGTAAGATTTAGCTACCTGTTTTGTAGTGTTTTTAATACTAAAAAGCAGGGGAAACGCGACGTTTGGGGTGGATGAAAGCGCGTGCGTAGGTTACCGGGACTTTTTTTCTCCCCTGGGTCCCCCCCAGTTTTTCTAAATTAAGCATTTGGTTACCGGCGGGATGTGGAATCTGGATTTACCCTTGTAGCCTACCATTTAAATTTCAAATACTTCCTAGCCCACCTTGCAAAATCACCGACACCTCGTAAACACTCAACTACAAACGCAAATTTTTTACCATTAGAAAATGCCATTCAGTTTACGCTGGCTGACCGTCTCCGCTGTTTGTCTATCAGACAATCCGACAAGATGAGCGTTATGTTTCTTTACTGAAGCAGGCGTTTTTGTGCAATTTTGGAGTACGTCCATGCGTAATCTGCTGTAGCCTATCAGGCTAATAGAAATATATGAGGAGTCTGCTGCTATCGCTATTTTTGTTGTTAGTGTGAAATTAAACCCCTTTCACCACGAGCAGTTCAATACCGTAAAACACCATCTGAAGAAACACTTAAAACACTATTTCAGTGGTCTTGTCTTGACTGTCTGCCTGGTTTTGTGAAACTTTTCCAAAATGTGTCAAAAGACTCGCAGTACAAAGCCGTATTTGTGTGTGGCTGTCAGGTGGTCCAATTTGCCAGGGAGACATTGAAGAGGCCGATGGAATTCTACAGGTGTTCTGTCCCTGGCATGATTATGACTTCAACATCAGGACGGGAAAGTCGCAGACAGGGTTACAGGTGGGCCAAGATTAAGTGATGTTATGATTTGTTCTCACACGCCAATTACAAGTGTACCTGAACCACAGTGTGTGTGTGTCTGTCTGTCTGTCTGTCTGTTATCTTGAATTTCCATAGATGTGCACCATCTAAAATCAATGTCTGTAGCTTCAGGTGTCCCTCTCTGTAGGCTACCGCTACATGCCATTGGTTAAAACAACGAATTTGTATATTTTAGAAATGTATTGTGAATCGTACATTTGTTCGTTTGGAAGTTAGGGTAATGTGGCAACTGATGGAGACATTTTGCATGAAAACATCTCAATTCCTCATATCCCGTCACACAACAGACTTTGTGTAAGCTGTCGGTATGAGTTTAATAAAATTAGATTTGAATGAACTCATTTGTCTAATTTTTAAAATCAAGATGAGGGGAAACCTGTTCCTCATGCTTGTTCGTTAACTAACTGTGTATACAACGTGAAGGTATGCCAAGTAGTAACTTGACAAATAAGATATAGAACTACAAAATCTCTTGAGAATACTTGCACAATCAATTGAAAATTGAAAACTTTAAATGAACAACAACGTAAAGGGGCTATATGTAAGATTTTTACATGCATGAATTGCTTTCAATTGCCAATGTATGAACAGATTGTAACGTAACTAAACTTCCGCTTACAGTGGACAGAGTTACCTAGACTGTTTGTTCAGTTTAGGTAAAACAGGCCTTGGGAAGCCCAGTGGAGACAAGGAATATGTATTGTATAAAACACAGGCAGCAAAAAAATTTGTAGAAATATAATTTATCCTTGTGTTTTTATGTGCTTATCTGTTTTAGCAAGAAGTGTATGAAGTAAAGATAGAGGAAGAAAGAGTGTACGTGAAGCACGCGAGTCCACTCTCTTTACTGCCTTTCCCGCAAAATCCAAAGAGCTGAAACTCAAAGCTTCTACAGACTCCTGTGTCCTACATATAGACCCGGCTGAAACATTCCTGGCTGTGTCTCCGATTTACTTTCCAAACCCAGCTCATCAAAACACATTCCTCACCTTATCTGTTGTCGTAGCAGCCCTTTTCCAAAGTGATTTAGCAATGCAAACATCCAGGCACTATCAAGAGGATTGTCTGAAGGGGGAATGACTTCACTTTGTCTTGGTTTTTTTTTTTTTTTTGTCCCACTCTAGGACTCTAGCCATAGCTGACAGTGGAAGGCAGGGGCGGATTGGGACTATAAATCTAACCGGGAGTTTCAAAACCATGGCGGCCCAGCAACATTATTATTATTATTATTATTATGATTGTATAGGCCCTACATGTCGTATTAAGTTATTGTGCTGCTGCTGCTGCTGCTGTTGTTGTTGTTGTTACACGATGACGAGAGCGTGCATGTAGGCCTAGTTGTACTCGCAATCAGACACACCCACGGTGGCATGAAAACGATACTTGCAATAACGGCCATGGTTTACTTTTGCTACTTAGGCTATGGTTTACTTTTGCTACTTGCAATAATAACTGCCACGGCGGGCACGAAAAATCACATTGAGCTGAATGATCCACTTCCAACAACACAAAACTAAACACACATATAGCCTACTTTTGCAATTTGCAATAATAAATGCCACGGCGGGCACAAAAACACAAGTGTGTCCTACCTTATTACACTGTCAGCAGGCGTCGCAGGAGGTCGCTTCTCTCAGCTAGCTTGTCGTTTACATGCACAGCAATATCCGATTACTGGAAACGATCAGCTTACGCCAGCAGTATTTAACTTATTGCGTTCACATGGACATAAGTAATGTGGTTACTCCAAAAGCCGCGTTTACATGATTATCTCCATAATCAGCTCTGTGGAAAACGTAGCTACTAACTGCTTCCTGTTGTAAGGACAAAAATGATCCGCCCGTCAAAAATGTACGTTAGGCTATTATTATTATTATTATAGCTAGCTAGTAATTATTATAGCTACTTATTTATAGCTAATTGCTAGTAGTGGTTGATTTATATTATTGTACTAGCTAGCTTTACCGATCTCTAAATCTGGCGAATTTCCCGAAAATTTCAGTTATTTAATGTGCTAGCCACAAACTAGCTAGTACAAACACAAGCACGTAACACTGAACAATATATTTTCACCGGTGAAATGCAAATTTAATAATAAAATTCTGGAAGTGAGATGCTGAAGGAACCCCAGGCATAGCAAATGTTGACGGGTGGAATCATTTTGACGTTACACCGCCTCTTCTGCCTGACATGCGTAGTTTTGAAAAGCCGAAAGAAACCGGAGAAAGGTGTTTACATGCTCCAAAAAATCGAAAGTTTGGCCAAAAAACCAGGGGTGTTAATCGGGTTTCGAAAACACGGATTATGACCTTATATTATCGGATAAAGGTGTTTACATGACCATTTCAGTAACCAGAGTATTGCCATAACCGGGTTCAGATCGGAGTATTAGTGTGCATGTAAACGTACTAGCCTACCGGCCCACGCACAGCACCGGCCCACCGGGAAAACTCCCGGTGCTCCCGATGGCCAATCCGCCCCTGGTGGAAGGAGACTGTGATTGGCAGTTTGCTTTGATCTTGACAATCGACTGGACACTTAACGGTTATTATACATCAACTTTAGGCCTCTTAATTTACCTTCTTTAGTACATGACAAAACCCCAATATAACAACCTTTAAGGGACTTCAGAAATGTAACAATGTAATTTATGCAAAAAGCAACTTGAGTTTCTTCTTGATATATCAAAAATGTGCATTATAGTTTGAGTTATATTGAGACATTCTTTTCTTTTTAATAAATACGTTTTTATTAGTAAGAAATTTCTTCAGACTGTTAAACAAAGCCAAAATTACATTCACAGCACACAACAATGCTAATCCAACTAACTGTTCACTAAAGACAGAAAAGGTAATGGAAATCTTCAGAATTGGCTGGATTGAGCTGTAAATTATGCTGGAACAGTATGGAATACATGGTTGGTAAAATGGATGTAAGTCATCAAGGGTCTGAGGTATCAAACGCGCCTAAAATCACTCTGCTGCCAGATAGGCAGTAGATATGGATGGATCACTTTAAGGGTTGTTTCTCCTGACAACTTTTTCTATTGAACTCTATGTAAAGATATGTCCGGAGAACGATACGTCAGACCCTTGATGACTTAGAGCCATTTAGCCAACCATGTGTTCCATACTGTTCCAGTGTAAATTACAGCTAAATCTAGTCCCACCCCCAAATTCCCATAGAGATGCATTCAAATGCAGAGCAGAGAGGTTATAGTATCGCTTGTATTATTACCAGAAAATAAGATATCAAGAGTCTTTTGATATTGTTAGGTCACAGACATCAGGAAGTCATGGCATGCAAAGGATATGCAACCAAATATTAAAAATGATTACTTTATTCTACATTATGTTAAACTGTCCAATATTTTTTGATGCCCAAAAATGGGGGGGACTATGTACAAAAGGTTCTATAATTTCTAAACGGTTCATCCGATATGGATGAAAATACCCTCAAATTAAAGCTGACAGTCTGCACTTCAACCTCATTGTCACTGTATCCTGTATCATTTTATCCTTTCAAACTCAAAGTGCTAGAGTACAGAACCAAAATAACAACGAGATAATCAATGTTATTCACTTCACCTGTCAGTGGTTTTAATGTTGTGGCTGATCGGTGTATATTGAAGGCAATGCAGGTAGCAGGTTAAGTACCTTGCTCAAGGGTACAAGAGCAGTGTCCTACCTGAGAATCAAACCTTTTTTGTTCTCCCCCCCCCCCCCCCCCCCCCCCCCCCCCTTATAGACTGGCAAACAAATTGGCAAGCCTTTTCTTTATTCCATTTTCACACTTGGACATCTTAAAGCCGCTAAAAAAGGAAGTAAATGTGAGCAATGGCATTTTTGTTTTTTTTACCTCGCTTGTTGTGTGTTGTGTCTTTATTGGGAAAATATTTCTGTGCCATGTATGACAGCGGCTTTGCTGCACGGCTAATAATTCCATACAGAGAGAAATATGCCAAGACAATTGAGACACAGCTGTGGCGGTTGAAGAATTACATTCTATTGGCTCCACTGTGTAGTTTTTACATTCACCAGATGTTCAATAGGCTTTGGAAGAGTCACCCTTATTGGTTATCGTGCATTGTTCGACAGAAACCTCAGCAATGTCAATGCTCAGAAATGTATTCGCTAATGTTTTTCTGTCATTTGCAAACCTGCCATTCATGGTAATGCAGTATTTTGCAGATGCTACTGTTTGACAGTTACATTATATGCCTGTCTCTCCAAATGTTAGCAATCACTGTGGT